>CAJVGC010000060.1:40624922-40680566 GCA_910822075.1 Senecio squalidus | reverse complement strand
TAACCCAGGCAAATCTTCAGGAAAGACTTCGAGTGATCCTTGACTACTGGGATATCTTGTATACGGATCTCCTTGGGTTTACGTTCAACAACGTGAGCAAGGAATGCGATGTAGTCCTTCTCGAGGTACTTACGCATTTGGATGGACGACACGAGACGGAGTGAACGTCCGGGTTTGTCTCCTTGCACGATTAAAGTTTCAGTGTCGGAAAGAGGAATGCGAATGAGTTTGTCAAAACAAACGATCTCGGCTCGGAAACGAGAGAGCCAATCCATTCCGATGATGACATCAAAGCTTTTCAGCTCGATAGGGATTAGATCGATAGGAAAAGTTTTATCGGACAGGCATATGGAACATCCTATGATTATATCCTTTGCTTCGAACTCCTGACCGTTAGCGTACTCTATGGTGAAGCTATCCTTAAGAATCTTAGATCCTAGATTAATGAGGGGTCTAAATTCTAAGGACACAAAGCTTCTCTCGGCTCCAGAATCGAACAGAACAGATGCATAATGATTGTTAACAGGAAACGTACCGTTCACCGCGTTCGGATCCTGCCTTGCCTCTTCAGCTGTGAGTGCGAACGCACGTCCTCGGCCTTGCCCGCCCTGGTTAGGTTGGGCGTTGCGGAGTCTGGGGCAAGCGTTCCGGAGGTGCTGGTCACTTCCGCACTCATAACATGCCGGCTTCGGCCCCTGAGCTGCCAACTTCTCCGTGCAGTACCTAGCATAGTGCCCTTCCTTCCGGCACTTCAGACACACGGGGCAGTTACCGTGGTGGTGGAAATTGCACTTGTTGCACTTGGGGTTCGTTCCCGTGTATCGGTTTCCAGCTGGTGGAGGTGGCGGTGGCGGTGCTACGGCTGCTATGGCAAGGTTGCGGGTGGTCTTCTTCTTCTTGTTCCGGTCACTTCGCCTCGGGGTCTGGTCCGACTTCCTTTTCTCACCCGTCTCCTTCTTGGATGAGGCAGGAGTGGTGAGTAGGTCGCTCGTAAGGCGGTGAGCTAGGATGATGGCACTTTGAAGGGTCTGGGGTTCCTTTGTGAGAACCATTCCTCTGATTTCAGGAACAAGACCTGAGATGTAAAGGTCGATCTTGTTCTCTTCCGGAGTCACTAGCCTTGGGACCAGTCGAGCTAGCTCATGGAATCGGGCAGTGTACCCTTCGATGTCGTTTCCGACCATCTGATGATCCCAGAGCTCAGCCTCGAGCTTCTTGATTTCCCCTTTAGGGCAGTACTCCTCAATCAAGAGGGTCTTGAATTGCTCCCAGGTGAGAGCATAAGCGGTCTCACGTCCCCTGTTACGGACCAAGTTGTTCCACCAGGTCAGTGCCTTACCGTGCAATACGCAGGAGGCGTATTGTACCTTAGTGGCTTCGGCACATCCACTGATGTGAAGCACCGACTCGATGCTTTCAAACCAGGAAACCAAGCCTACGGCACCAGTCGTGCCATGGAACTCCTTAGGCTTACAAGCCATGAAGCTCTTATAAGTGCAGGCTGGTGGGTTCGGGGGTTGCTGATGGTTCTGGTGGTTGTTTTGTTGCTGCTGCTGCTGTTGCTGTTGCTGCTGCTGTTGCTGCTGTTGTTGTTGCTGCTGCTGTTGTTGCTGTTGCTGCTGGTGGGTGTTGACGTTAGCATTGATTCCCGCAGTGATCTGGGCGATCATATTGGGCATCGCTGCTTGCAACTGCTCGGCCACTTGCTCAGCAATGATCGCGGCATTGGTTCGGGGTGCCATGATTCTGCAACAGACAACAGATTCAGTTTAGAACGCACGATTAGAGTATGATAAGAACATGATTCAACGAACAAGTTAACAATCACGCAAGAGTAAGCTAGCAGAACAGATAGAACACGCACGATATGTTTCAAAAGATTCACATGTAAGAAGATAGTTCAATTTAGTACAAGGTTCACAAGATAAGTAACAATAGATATAATAAATGGAACTTCATTCATTAATAAAAAGAGTTGAGTACATGGCTTGAAATAAGGAAAGTACAGTACAATACAATGAAAGAAAATAAGGAAATGGCACGAAACTGTGTACATGGAAAATTACAGCTCGGCGTACAATACAATAAGGGAAATGAACTAGTGACGCCTCTCGAAGAACATCTTGGCAGCAATCACCGCCAACAAGGTCCCCATGACCAAGCAAACTCCTACTAGGCGTTGCACCGTACGAGCCGTGGCCTGAACCACAGAGAGATGGCGCAATGCCTGTTCCGACAACCTCTGCGCGGCGTCGGAGACCTCACAAAGGAGCTGCCCTTGGTGCTGGGCGTCCTCTGAAAGTCCCCTAACCTCGCGATGGAGGTGCAGGAAGGCGGCAGGAGGGGGTAGCTGTGGGGTAGGCGGCATCCTCTGCCGGGCTGCCTCGGCGTCTCTAGCACGCTGCATCTCTTCTCGTTCGAGCTGCCGCTCCCACGAGTAGTGGTCCAACATCGAGGTACGCGGAGCCTCGGGAGGTGGGTGCCCGAATGGGAAATGGGGTGGCGCAGGCCTGGACGGGCCGTCCTGCCGCGCTGCCATCCTATCGGGTAGCCGTCCCGGAAGGATTACCTGCTTACGTGCCGTCGTAACGACACGTGGTCCACGGCGCTGTGGCGGCGCGGCAACGGGGGCCGGTGGAGGTGGTAAAACCGACCTCGGGCTCGACCCGATGCTGCTGGACACAGCCATGGAGGTATCCTCCGTAGGGTCCGTGGTCTGATGACGGATGCTTTCCGAGGCGGTATGACCCTCGGAAGGCTCGTGAGAGGACGCGGCTCTCGGTTGGGATCGGGACTGAGATCGTGAGGGAGATCGCGAACGTGACGATTGAGACATGACGGATCTGCGACGTAAAAAGTTTCGTAAGTACATGAACAAGAACATGCTAAAGGAAAATAAGTAAGGAATGCAGGTAAGGGTCGATCACGTGAGGTTGGGAATAGTAAGACCGGGAATTTCTTGACTCAAAATCGTTTGTCTTTAGAAATTACGTTTCGTCCTTGCATAAGTCATTTTGAACTAGGCAGGGGTGATCAGGCCATGCGTAGTTAAAAATAATCATGCAATCGCAAAATTAATTCACTAAAGCTTTGAACCCATAATGATTTTCCGAAAAGCCTTGGTTGTAGTTTGGTTTCAAAAACTTTTTAGAAATTTCTAAAACCGTTTTCACTACAACCTGTGCTCTGATACCAAGTCTGTCACACCCCGCTATAGCGGAAACACAGGGCGTGAGAGCTGGAATATCATTACACGGTCATAAGCAAATTTAAACGATTCAAGTCATTTCGATTTAAAATAAAAATTGTTCAAGATTTGGCAACCAGGCAGTTCATAAGTTTAATTAAAGTACAAGTACAAATGTTCTAAAACAAATTCCCAAAATACAAAGGTCTTTTCCCAAGTAACGCCTCACGTGACCATATCGACCCTCCTTTGCCATGCATCCGTACACTTACATTAATTTCCTGAAACATAAGATAAAGTGTCAACTACATAAAGTAGTGAGTGAGTTACAGTTTAGAGTTTCGGGAAAAGTTTCCAAAAATAGAAAGTTACTAAAAATGGAAAGTTTCTAGAAATAGCAAGTTGCCAAAATAGTAAGTTGCAAACATATATTGACGTCATGAGTAAAAGAACGAGTAGACATTTGAACATATATGTAAGTAGTAAAAGTTTGTACGTATGCGAGTAATGTAAATAAGTAAAACTCGTATAGTAAAGTTGTAGCGGAAACCAGGCGCTAAAAATAGTGTTGTAGCGGAAACCAGGCGCTAAAAGTGAGCATATGCGTATGGGATATGTGTTTAACTAAATAAAGGTATCTCGTATCAATCACTTGGCATAATATAAGTAGTAAGTATACACTAAACCGATTGTATGGTCTTGATCTAGCCCAAAAATGTTTAATTGAGTGAGACAAAGTGTGGTAGTAATATGTACTTGGGACGCTAACCCTTAGTAAGGAGTGACCCCTCCTAAGTATCGATACTCATATGACTAACGGCTGTTGCTAATAGTGTATAAGTGTTACTGAGCCAAAATGGGCATTTGTTCAAAGTTCTAAAAGTTACATTGAGTTCTTACGGGCTTATATATCCATCAAGGATTGGGTGTTACAAGTGTCCTAGTTTAGTTAACCCGCTAAGGCAATAACACAAATACGCATAGTTGATTGTATATACCAAGTTTGAACAGTTCCAATAAGTTGTAAAAGTACCAAGTTTGAACAAGTTCCAATTGTTTAATAGTTCGCAAAAAGTATTAAAAGTTACAAACATGTAATCTTATGTTTCCCCCAAATAATGTTTTAAAAGTACAAAAGTAAAAACAAGTGGGGTTGTAACTCACGGTTTGCGGAGATAGAGATATGAATAGCACAAAGAGAGCGGAACACGTCGGGAATCACAAACGACCTAGAACACCGGAAAGTTGTATATAAGTTTTATTGAGTTATGTTAAGTTTCAATTTAACATTTTTAAGTCTCAATTTAGTATACTTAGATTCTGTCCCAAAGAGGTCATTACGGAAAGTTTATAAGGTTTGTATGTTCGTGTACGTTTTATAGTCCGAAAAGTCCAATTATGTCTAAAAAGTGTCCAAGTTCCAAGTTAAAGTGTATAAGTCTCGAAGTTATTAAGTTTCTGAATTTGAAATGTTATTTACGGTGAAATTTGGGCAGCGCTTCCGCGTTATAAAAATTATGTCCATTTTCAAAACACTTTCCCGCTTTAAAATGCTCAATACAACGTTTAAATGAATAATACATAAGTTTCAAATCCAAAAGCTTTTCCAACAACATAATATGTCAAAACAGTAGCTTATTATTATGTTTATAATCTGTGATAATTTATTTGAGCTTAAAATCACGTTTACGACCTTTAAAACGACGAAAATAGTGAACAGGACCATTCTGGCAGCGGCTGGATGAAAACAGCCGCCGGCTGACCTTTAGCCGTCGGCTGAAATCCTTCAGCCGCCGGCCAAAAGGCTTCGGCCAGTTTTCAAAGTTGTTGTTTCTTCGATTTTAAGCTTATTGAACGGTTATATTTTACATGCAAACTGATATAAATTAAATATATGTATTTCCAAGGTAAAATCTCAGTTTTCTTTTAGATTTATAGCTTAAATATATGGATCTAGCATAAAAACTCGTTTTTAGTCAAGAAAACGTTTTGGAAGTTTTTGAAAACATATTTTCAGATTATAGATATGACATGCAAGTAAAAATATGTATAAAAATAGTGAAAAGAAGGTGTTATACCGAAGGAAAAAGAGATGTGATGGTTTGAACAAGATTTAGCTCCAAAAACGTCTTGGAAACCCGATTTAAACCTTTTCCTTTGATACCCTTTGATCTTAGAACGATTTTGATGGTTTAGATGCTTGATATTTGTGTGTTAATGGACTGATTTTTGATGAAATATTTCTGGACTTGGTTGTGTGTTCTTGAGAGAGTGAGAGAGTTTAGAGAGAGTGTTGAGTGTGTGTGTGTGTTTTGATTCAAAATGAAGTTGAATGTGGCCAAGGGTGGTGTTTTCTGGCCTAGGGAATCAAAAATACAGTGATTATTGTCCAACAATCGAGTAAAAATCGTTGGCCAATCGTGTGACATGCAAAAATGAGTCATCATCTAGCTGGACAGACCGTTTCAGCCGTCGGCTGGCTAAAATCAGCCGCCGGCTGGCTTCAGCCGCCGGCTAAGCAATTTCAGCCGCCGGCTGGAGTAAAAATCCAGCTTTTTGACGTTTTGAGTTTTCCGTTATAATTAGTTAGGGACAAGAATCATTTTAGTTACCGTTAAGAACTTAGTCAAGTTCTTGTATTGAATATTTGGTGTTAGGATTTATGATTTGATTCCGACATTTGTTCCGATAAGTGAAAAGTACGACAAAAATGAACATAGTAAAAGAGAACTAGAGCTTTGAACCGAATTTGTAACTGAGAATCACCTGAAATTTTGACGGTTGTCACATTCCGCGCCCAAATTCTATGTCCAAAATACAAAACACCTTTCCGCTCACAAAACACATATACATACATAACATTATTAAACATGTTCTTTTAGCATATTAAGTCCAATACAAGTCACTAATATGTTCATTTTTACCAAAGTCAGTACCAAAAGTCGAGTCCCAAAAATCAGAATGCGTAACCAAGTTTTAAACGGCCAAAACGACCTTTTCGGGAAGGACAGCAGGCCGGTGCTAAGCACCTATGGAGTAGGTGCTGCGCACCTACCCTGCTGTTCATCCCCTTTTTGAGTTTTTCTTGCAAAATCGTTTATGTGAATGATAGATCTTGACATGCAATGGGTATAAACCTTATAATAGGTTATTTTAACAGTTTATACATAACTTTTAACCATAAAATCAAGGATTTAAGCATCATTTCTTATAAACCCGTTTTTGTATAAAAATGGTTATAAAACTTCATCAAAACTCATTTTTAGTTACTAGATCATACATGCAATTAGATATTTATGTATAATCAGTAAGGAGAAAGTGTCTTTACCCAAAGAATGTGTATGGATGATGATTTAGAGTGACTAGGTGGTGTTTTCGGCTTCAAAAACGGTAGAGATGATGTCTTGGTGCAAGCTCCTTGTTACCCTTGATTTATAGAACGTTTTTAATGGTGATTATAGTGTGTTTTAATGGTGTTTTCTTGCTGGAAATCTCTGGAGTGAAGGGTGTTTGAGGGAGTTTGGAGAGGGAGAGTTGAGAGAAAAAGAGTGTGTGTGTTTTGGAGTGTGTGTTTGTGATTTTATTAAATGGAAATGAAAATGAAATATGGAGTAGGTGATATTAGGCTAAAAGACTGCCAAAAATGCAGTAATGATTGTCAAGATTCGTGTTTGAGTGGGTTGGGTGTTTACAAAAACGAGATAAGGACTAAAAATGTAAAAATTTGAATTCTGGTGGGAGGTGCTGCGCACCTACACAGCAGGTGCTGCGCACCTAGCCCAATTTCAGTATTTTTCTGATTTTTCGTTTTTACGTTTCTGCTTCGTTGGACCTTTTTGTTAACTGTAAGTTCTTAATTATGATTCGTTATGAACTTAGGAAAGTTCATTAGATGTTTTCTTGGTATTAGGACTTACATAAATTGATTCCGAAGTTGTTTTACGATTCCGATCCCGATCCGCGCCTAAAGGTTTTTAAAATAGTGTAACTTTCGTTTAAGAGTTTAGTGTGAGTTACCACGAGCTAGCTTACGAGTTATGTCTACGTAACCACATAGCACATAAAATAGTTATAACAGGCACTAAAATAAACACATAGAAGTTATAGGTTAGCGTTCTCGACCTTAGTTTAGACGGTTGTCACACAACATGGGACGACGGTGGGGGTTGGTGGGTTGTGGTAGGTGGGCGACGATGGGGTGGGTGGGCTGCTATGGGTGGGCGATGGTGGGTTGAGCGAACGATGGTTGTAGCAGGTGAATAGTGTCAAGTTTAACTAAGAGGGTCTGTCTATTGAGAAGTATTTTCAGATGCGTAGAGTTAGTTGTTAACTTTAGTGAGAAAATTATGTCTCTCAACAAATGTTATAATCGATTTGTGTTGTTTTATATAATATAATAGGTTGTGGTTAATAAGTTATTACACGTATTAGAAATGTTTATATTAATTAACCGAAAGGGGGAGTGAATATGAGGTTGTTATACATGTAAGCTTACATGCAAAACTCATAAAAAAAACTATGTCCTTTTGTGGTTTAAATGTTATTCAACACTTGATTTGTCTTATATTCATCAAGGGAGAGATGATCCCCAAAATGTTGGGGTTATTGTTTATTATGAAGAAATTATTAAAAGTTCATTCGGTAGATGCCCAATGATAAGAAAAAAATTTATATTGTTGAAAGACGAGATTAATGAAGAAAAAGATGTAAATAGATAAAAATTAGTAAAGTTAGTTAAATAAAGAATGATAAAATTATATAGATTTGAAATTTTTTTACCAAAAGAACACAGCTTTTGATAAGTTTCGCATATAAGCTTATATATGTAACAACCCAGCATTTACTTTTCCAACTAAAAAATTGATAATTCCAAAAATACAAGAATAATTATTTATAAGGGTTGTACAAAGTAAGTAGAGCACTATTATAATTATAAATATACTCAGTTTACAAAATAAGTGGGCTAGTGAATAATAACATTTTAAAATTAATATATTAGCAATATATACAAAATTGAAGAATAATTTATAGTTTTGTCAAGATGGTTAACACCCTTTATATATCCTCATCCATTTATTTATTTTTACATTTATTTTTCTTCTTCATTCTACCCTACACTATTACTATCTTCCATATTTAATCAATAAATATTATTAATTACACTTTTACTTTTTGATTTCTAATAAATATTTTTTTGTTACTTTATCTTTAAATTTTATAGGTAATATACTAATCCTTAATTCTTTTTAATAAAGTTATTATCTATTGATATTATATGTCACAAATTACTATTATTTATATTAGTAACATTTTTGGATTTTTATTAAAAGTTTTGTAACCATTATTATTATTATTATTATTATTATTATTTTTATTATTTATTATGAAAACTAAAAATATTATTTTAAAAATATATTATTATTGTGAAAACTAACAATAATATTTTTATTTTTAAAAGAAAACATTGAGATCTAAAAAGAAAACTAAAGATACGATTTTATTAGAAACGTTAACTCGACGATCAAAATTATATAATTTTAAACATCGCCGCAATGCACGAATAAGTAAAATCATTATTATATTAAATAACTAATATTATTATTTATTATACTAATATGAATATAAATAATTATAACCAAAATACAAATCTACTTATACTAATAAATGGGAGATTCAGCTGATGTCATCATGCTGACTTGGCGTGTTCTAACGCTGTCCACGTAAGACAACAATATAATTGCTGATGTCATATGCTTAGTTGTAATTAATTTAATTTAAATTATTTTTCAATTTTTAATTTTGAAGATTATGTAAATGACTAGAAGGCAATCAACTTTTTCTTGGAACTCACATACTTTCTTCCAACGCTACTCCTACTTCCAAGATTTATTTTCTCAATAAACAACATAATTTAAAATTCAAATCTTCCTTCAATCGTCTTGTACCAGATTCAAACCTTTTATTTCTTTCAATCGTCTCTCATCTTCATCTTTTTCTCTTCACCATTTTGTTTTCGTTCCTAGATTCGTTTCAGATTGCAGAAACCGTCTGTTGATAACTTCATCATCATCATCCACAGGTGCATTCACTCCATTTTTGTAATGATTTTTTTGGTTAGTAAATTTGAATAATTCTACCGAGAATTTTTAATCTCTATTATGCCAATAAGGTTATCCAGATGATAAATTGTTACGATATGGAATATGAGAACAGATTGTAAAAAAGAAAAGCTAAGCTACTATGCTAAATTAAAGGTATTGATTTCTCAAAGTTCTTTACCTAAATGCCTTTTACATCAACAATTATTTTTTCTGTTTGTTTATAAAAGCACCTGGAGTTTTGTGTGTGTGCACATCATATGTTCGATGAAATGCCCCCTACAACTGAAACAAATACATCTTTTTCTTCTCCCTTTTTTACTGGTTTGTAGGTACTTTAGATGGTATTAGAGATGGTATGGGAAGAGCTTTATAGGGATTCTGCAGTCCTTAAGGTGATATGTTATTATGTTACACGATATTGAGGTGCATCATCAGGCTTATATGTTCCCATTTCCCGTTCAACAATTTCATCTTTTTGTTCAAATTATTTATTTATTTTTTTATATTTTTTTTTAGAAATATCCATCTCTATGTTGTGCCTTTTGTGATTATATCATACTGTTTATTATAGGTTCATGATGGAACGATTTGTGGTGCTGAAATATTTGATGAACTGACTTCAAGTATAGGGAGTTGAAGCTTGAAGCACATAGAAGAGAGATACAGGTAATAAGAACTTTCCCCATGTTGATTTTGGATGTTTCGTAACCTATTATATAGTGACTTTAAACCAGATTTTTATGATATCATTTTTGAATTTAAAGTTTTAGGATATGGGGGAAAGTTCTTAACTGGTCTTAATAAAATTGATTTGGAATAGTTTTAAGCAGATGACCGACTCGATAGACTCATTTGACTCATAGTGAGTCTACGTTGTCATTTTTTTTTTTTTTTTTTATCATTACTCAAAAGTTATCTTTGTCAACGGATTGCTAAAAACATTTGCTTTATGTATATCCTTTTAACCCATTAAAATAGGTGACTTATACCAAATGTTACATATAACCTTTTTTAGGTATATCATAAGAAGGAGATCGATTAAACACGTAAAAAGTCACTGAGTTTTATATATTTAAAAGGTGAATTATTTTATAAGAATTATATAGTTTTTATGTATGGTCTTTAGTGTGTCACATGTGTAAAACAAAAAAAGACGGTTAAAGTGTATTAAAAAGACGGGTCATTTTTGTTCAAATGGATTAGAGGTCGTCTAAAGTGTATTAAAATGAATTACAACATTTTAATTCACTATATTTAATAACTAGATTATCATTGTCATTATATGGTTTTTGTAATCCTTTTTAATATATGCTTTGTTGAATGCTTTGATAAAATCCGTGTTAACCCCGGAAATTTTGGAACATACTTAACAACTTGTTTCTTTTTATCAGTTTTCTTTTTCAAATTATCACTAAAATCTTGTGACGTTATATCTTGCAGCTGATCGGCGTGCTCAGTTTGAGCAGTTGGAGTATACCGAGGACGATTATCAAAAGGAACTTGAGCATATTGAAAATGTCAGTTTTTTTTTTCATTTATCTTTTTCTAACGTATACGTAAAATAAAAAGTTGATAATTGTCACTAAAAGGTTTATTTATGTTACACAGGTTTTTGTTCCTTTAGTTGAAAAATGCAAAAAATACGGAAGGGCAATGCGTATAGGAACAAACCACGGGAGTCTTTCAGATCGTATCATGAGTTACTATGGTGATTCTCCTAGAGGAATGGTAAGTTACTTTAAGTTTTTAACCTTTTTATTAATTTCCCATAATCGTCACTTACGTCAGTAACATCACACAAATTTTCAATTTCACAGGTTGAATCTGCGTTTGAGTTTGCAAGAATCTGTAGAAAGTTAGACTTCCATAACTTCGTATTTTCAATGAAAGCAAGTAACCCAGTAATCATGGTTCAAGCATACCGTCTTCTTGTAGCTGAAATGTACGTTCAAGGTTGGGACTATCCCTTACACTTGGGAGTTACTGAAGCTGGTGAAGGTGAAGATGGTCGTATGAAATCCGCAACTGGTATCGGGACACTTCTTCAGGTAACATATTATGCTTCATAATATTGAATTTTTACCAGTATTATTAAGCTTTACAAGTCACATTAACGCTGTCTGGTTTATACAGGATGGTCTTGGTGATACTATTAGGGTTTCCCTTACAGAACCCCCTGAGGAAGAAATTGACCCGTGTAGAAAATTAGCCAATCTTGGTATGAAAGCATCTCAAATTCAACAAGGAGTGGTATGTTTTTTTTATTCATAAGTTATATTTTATTAAAATATTTATGTATTTCGAGTCTTATAATACTCTTTATTTTTATATAGGAACCATTTGAAGAGAAACATCGAAGATACTTTGATTTCCAAAGGAGAACGGGTGATTTGCCTGTGCAGAAGGAGGTTCGCTTATAGCTCTATATGTTAATATGTTGTGATCATATTCATATTTTATTCTTAAATAGTAATATCATCTGTCTTAATGTGTGACAGGGTGAAACGGTAGACTATAGAGGTGTACTCCACCGTGATGGATCTGTCCTCATGTCTGTTACCCTCGATCAACTCAAGGTAATACTCATTTCCGTAGCTTCTTTATTATGATTGTTATATCCATTATTAATGTTTGCAAAAAAAAATTCAGACACCGGAACTCTTCTACAAATCATTAGCAACAAAACTTGTTCTTGGTATGCCATTTAAGGATCTTGCAACCGTAGATTCTATCTTATTGAGAGAGCTTCCACCAGCCAGATGATATATGGGTTATTTATGGTTTGTAGAATCCACCCTCTGTTCCAACTTTGTGGGCTGTCAAATGTGGAGCTGGAGGAGGAGAGATCCTCTTTGATTATTGATTGGCATAAGTGAATAACTTTGGATATACTTTAGTTCTTTACCTGCTTTATTTTCTTGGCAAAAGTAATCGTTTGTAGCGGTATATCATTGGTAAAAGTATATTCGTCTTAATGATGTTGCGTTGGACATTCTAATTCAAATCTGGGTTTTAAACCTTTTAATATGCACGATCGAAATACAACTCTATTTACAAACAAAATTGGTGACGGTTATCACTTGAAGCATTATAATCCTGCACTATGTATTGTTGACAAACCCTTATGTCACAAGATTTATGAATCTGTTTTTTGTTTTTTAGAACTAATACTTTTCATTAAAATCCATATGTGTACAAACCCTTATGAATCCGTTTTTCGTTTTTTAGAACTAATACTTTTCATTAAAATTCATATGTGTACAAACCCTTATGAATCCAACTACCTTAGATCGCATAATTCAATATAAATAATAATTCATTAAAACTAATATTTTTCGAAGTAAGGATATATTGTAAGATCTTTTTTCCAATATTATTAATATAATTATTTATACAATCTCGTGTATCACACGGGTATAAAGCTAGTACAGATTAACGACTAAAAATGTATATTTTTATTTTAAAAATTATTAATTTTATTTTATTTCAGTAGTCAAGTGATTGTTAATTATATGTAATCGTTTTCCTTCTTCATCCCCAATATATCTTAACCCTAACACCAACAATCCTATTATCTCAATTTTATAGTTCCCAATTTCCAACAATCTATGGAACAAGAAGAAGAAGACACTAATTCGACAATCGAATACCAAATCATAGACGACATTTTCCACGGTTTCACCGATGCATCCGACTCATTTGAATTCGACGGTCAGATATCCCCTTCTCATTCCTTCAATAATATAACCAACGCTAACTCCGATTCCAAACCATCCTTAACTAATATTCACAAACGGAAATTAAGTTCAAATGCACGGTTACATGACCGAACTAACGACATTTCAGAAATCACAACTGTTTCTGATCATGAACCTATCAATAACAATCACTCCAGTACATTAGATTCACCCGTACCCGATTCGTCTTTTCTTTCCGCCTTATATGCTTTACTTATCAAAATAATTGGGTTTCAGTTACATTTGTTAGTTAAGTTTGTTACATTTCCTGTATGCTTAGCTTATTATTGTTACATGTTTATCATTCATCCCTTTTCGACTACCAACCTTGCCAAAGATTATATACTCGACAAACTTTCTATACTTTTTGGTGTCTCTTATACTTGTGTTAAATCGATTATTACGAAAAACGAATCTACATGGAAGTTATGTTTTCAAATTGGTTGGGGATTGTTGTGGTCGGTTTATATAGGATTTATTTTGATTAGTTTATTAGTTTTTGCGTTTGTTATTGGTGGCGTTATTATGAAATGTATATTGGTCGAGCCGATAGAGATAATGGAACAGTTGAGTTTTGATTATACGGAAGATAGTCCTGTGGCTTTTGTACCGCTTATGTCTTGCCCGGATCCATCTTTTTTGGAATGCAGTGAACTGATTAAGGCTGGGAGTGGTAGTGACTCGAGGGTTATACCTCTTGATCATAAAGTGCTTACTACGCTCTCACTAACGTTGCCAGAGTCGTATTACAATAGAAATCTTGGGGTTTTTCAGGTATGCTTTAAGATCATTCTGAAACATACTCATACGCTTGCACACTCTATTTTTCTTGTAAATATCTCGTTATAGTTGTTATATTCGCCTAGATATGTTCTTTTAGTTTTTAAATATATGTTTGCCATGGAAAAGAAAAGATGACAAACATACCATAGTCTCGCGATCTATGAATGAGCCCATAATTAGGTAGTACCAAACAGCTACAATGTCTCAACTCTCAAGTCTTATACACATATAATATAAAACTAAAGAGCAACGAGAAACACATCACAGTCTGGCGCATGATTTGAAAAAAAAATACAGAATTCACAAGTATTGAATGGTTTGAGTTTGCATAGTTGAACCAGTTAGCCTTTGTTTTATAGCCTTTACTAACATGGAGATTTCCTTGGCACTGTCATAAACGCTTCTCCGTAAGAGTATTGTGACCTCTGGGATGAAAAGTTTGTTGATTAGCATCTAGACATACTCGGAATGTTGATTTCTTTTCAGAAAAGTTTTTTTTTGATGTTTACAACGTACTCACTGCATCATACGGAGTAATTTTTACTAAATAATACTAATGCCTGCAAATAAAGATAAATAACTACAATAATAGCTAGAGTTTTCTAAAGAAACTATTTGAACATAAAATAATCATTTTGTTCATCAACCTTGGTACCATATGTTTTAACCGTTCACTTAACAGAGAGGGAAAAAAAACCAAAAACAGAGGGTATTAACAAATCATAATTCAGTGTTTTTGTAATTGCATCAGACGTTTGGTTGATTGCTGGAGAATCTTAGGACTAGGAAGTTTGGCATAATTTCATCGCAGATAGTTACTTGAGTCGTCTGATTTTAAGAACTTCTTTGTGTAGACAGTTTAAAGCTTAAATCTTAAAGAATAAACATGAAATCTCAAATAGAAGGTTAATTTCTGTTAACTGGATGAGAAATTGCTACATTTTGTGGTTTTGGTAGCAACAGCTCATGCACAGTTAATTCTACGTACCTGTGCTTAATCACTTTTCCTAACCCGAATAATAAAAAGTCGATCTTCGATATCCATTATTCATCAGTACGACAGTACACAAACTATTTACAAACTGCCTTTTTTCTTTCTGCTGCTGCTTTCTTATGTTTAGCTTTACGGTTACGTTAAGTTTTGAACTATGAATTAATATTCTGCAGGCACTTATTTTTTTCTGTAATAGTGATTGATACATCTTTGTTTTTAAGCTTCTAAAAACACAAGCATAACCGATATTATTTATGTTGTTTTTGTAAAGGTCAGGGTAGACTTCCTCTCTGGTAACGGTCAACGCCTTGCAAGCAGTAGACAACCATGTATGCTCCACTATAAAAGTCTACCCATCCGTCTTATGCTGACTTTTTTAAAGATAGCACCTTTGGTCATTGGCTATTCATCAGAATCCCAAAAACTAAACATAAAATTCAGAGGATATACCGAAAGAAACGAGCCCACATCCTGCTTGAGGGTAATACTGGAACAACGTGCAGAATTCACAAGAGGTGCAGGTATTCCTGAAATATACGAAGCATCTTTAAAGCTTGAGTCACAGCAACCTTTCTTACAAAGGATTTTGTGGTATTGGAAATGGACGATATACATATGGGTTAGCATAATGATGTTTGTGGTCGAATTGTTGTTCACTCTTTTATGTTGCACGCCTGTTATTTTTCCATGGATACAACCAAGGGGTGTTTCTGTTAATAATAATGAACCGTTGCAGGTCAAAAATAGCTTGCTGGCTATGGCTGAACCTGTTGTTGAGTAATACATGTGTGTTCGTAAACAATCCAACTTTGTGTATTTTTTTTTTTTTAATTTGTGGCGAAGAAATCGCGTAGGTGCTTTGTATAAATCATTTCTACATGTAAATAGTTGTTATTCAAATGTACATTATGTTTTAACCCATATAAGTTTTTACCCTATGAAAAATTGAACATGATATGCCTCTTATGTTATTATTATTTTTTAATTTTTTTGTCTTTATTAAACTAAATTGAATCAGGTTTTTCTTTATACATTATTCAAGTTTAAATACTGAGCACTCAATGATTTTGACATATTATTTGCAATTAGGAGAAATGATCAATTAAGAGCCATAATTCTTTAAAGACTAAAAGACATAATCTTGATCATCCATCTCATTTTAATCTAAAGACTAAAATTAAAAAAAAAAAAAAACCCTACTTTTATTTAATTTTTTAAAATTAAAATCTCATAAACCGTTAATTGTAACACGAAACAAAATATACCGTTGCGATCGTCTCGTTTTTATCTTTAATTAGAGCAGTGATTTTATATATTTCCGACGATTTTTTTTTTTATTTTTTTTATGGGTATTGATATTGTAATGATAAAATCACATGTGATATTTACATCAATAAGTAAACTTTCATAAAAGAGAATTACTATAAAATGTATAAACTACTTAAATTTAGAAAAAAAAAATCAATTTTTGACGAGTTTTTTTTTTTTTTTTTTTTTTTTTACATAAAATATGATATATACTGAAATCACATGTGATAATACTATATCATATGTGATATTACTGTAAATCATATGTGATATGACTGTAAATCATAAGTGATATTATGTATGTAAAATTTCAAATACTCGAAAAACAATAACACAAATGATTTTAACTCTAAATATGAATTTTAATACCCAATAATGTCATACAATGTATAACTTATATGGACCCGGAAAAAAGTTCAAATTTTGACGACTTTTTATTTTTTCGTTTATGGCAAATGTTGAAATTCGTAAGACAGTATCACATGTGATTTGAACACTAAATACGAATTTCAAAACTTAGATTTGTTATATTACGTACATTCAACTAGAATGAAAAAGAAAAACTAGAAAATAATATGTCAAACTACTGAAATCAATGTAATAAAATAGTGATTCATAATATAATATTTCAAAACCCGTAAAAAAAACCCAATTAAATTTCGTCAAAAGTATATTGAGTGGGTGCTCTACAGAAAGAGAAGAAAATGCTCGTTTTAATGGTGTAATTTATTCGTTTAATACATTAACGTTTATGAGATAATTGATTTTAAAACAAAAATAAATTATGGTGCATTTTTGAAATGGAGAGTTGTGATTTGTCCATTTGGTGTCAAGTTTTTTAGTGGTCTTTTTTTTTATCTCAACCCTAACAATTATATGAATTATAGTTTGTATTAATATGACAAAATATTTTTTTAGCAACGTTGGTTAAAATAGCTTATGAATAGTAACATTTAGTTGCTAAAAATGTTATATATGGAATGCTTGTGAATTGGAGGTAAGTTAGTAAACAAGACTAGAAAACTCGTAAGTTATTCGAGATTGACTTGATTTAAACGAGGTTGAGGTACTCGAATAAACTTTCGAATTGAGATCGAGCTCCAAGATACTTGGATCTTAAATTTAAAATACACTTATATTCTTTTATATATGTACTGTATAAGATAATCTATGTATACGAAGCGAAACGAGTCGATTCGAGCTGATGTAACATTTATTAATCGAGCTCGAGCTTGACATTTATGAATAACCGAGTCGAACTCGAGTTTGAAATTTAAAGCTCTGTAGATTTCAAGCCGACTTTTAGTAGCCTAAGTGGTTTTCTGAAAACGAGATAAGCTCAAACCATTGGTTAGAGGTCTCAGGCTCGATTCTCACATGGTGCTTTCTGCTCAGGGACATATCTATCCCCGCAAATGCTCAATTGACCCGGTCAATGAGGACTTTGGTTTTTAAAATGGTCGTGGATTCGAATACGGACTCACTCATTGATCTGTGACGATGAGACATGAAAAACATTGTTTGAAGCCTAGCCGTGTGTTCATACTCACAGTAGCAGAATCATCAAATGCTTACAACCTTGTAGATTAGTACCGAATCGATTTTACGGAATTCTCTAGTATGTTGTTGTTGTTTTTCATTTCCAGGTTAATGGATTCCGATAAATTTTGTTTGAACAAAATGAAAACAGCCTTAACCACACTCCCATTCTTGAGATGTGTTGCTTTTGTGACATTTCTTGTCATCTGCATTGTTATCTACAAACCGGACTCTAGCCCTTTTTCTGTAATCCTTTATTCCGCTTTGCTTATGGCTCTCTGTGTTTTGGGACAATTGTTCAAGCCAATTTCCGAGGCACTTGCTTGTTTGTACATATTGCCTTCTTCTGATCTGGGCAGTTTTGTGAAATTGATAATCTCGAGGTATATCTTTTTGTTCAGACTTCAAACAACATCCTATCTGTTGTTTTCGTGGTTGTAATATTTCAATTTCCTTGCCGCTTGTGGTTGAGGAGACACGTCGCTTTTCTACAATTTTCATGACGTTAGATAAAAAGAAGGTTATATACCCCAACAGTCTCTTGCATAAGAAACGTATAGTGTACGATAACCGCAGCAGATATGTGACGGATGCTATCCATTTATATGTTGATGAATTAACTCCTCTAAACAAAGTTGATTCGATCGAGAGACGATAAAAAGTTATGTTTTTATATAAGCTCGTTTTATAAACAAGTTAAATTTTAAAGTTATATTCTTCCACTAGCTGTAATCATCAAAAATAATCTATCTATTGTAACTGTAGCTACATTGAGCATCAGAGTGACTATTGGGACTGTGCATCACTGATTTTAGTGAGAAACATTGAGGAGAAACAGTTGAAGATCTCGGTACGAGTCTCTCCCAGAAAGAATTATGAGAATGGGGGTAAAAGAAGGAACAAAAGGTCCATGCTACTTAAGCAGATATCGCTAATCATGAGAGACATCTTCGGTATCATTTACCGCATGGACCACGTAATTGAAAACTGACTCTATTTGAAATTGAAATTTTAGTCCGTCATATGAATTTTAGGAGGTAGTAGTTTAAGTTGGATTAGGTACAAGGAACTTGTAACAGCAATTTTATGACTGTGTTATGTTCATGGTATGGATCTTATTAGATTAATACAAATTTTGATTACAAAACGTGAATCTATATCAAAGTCGTGCCTTTAAAATGTTTGGGAATTGTTGATTAGTTTATTGGTCTTTCTGCTTTGTTATTACTGGCATCATGTATAATGGCCGAGTCGATACAAATAATTGAGCAGTTCAATTTTGGTTATATTTACCATTTATATCCTATCTTGCCCAGAGCCCTCTTCATTTATGGAATGCTGTGATAAGAGGTATAAGTAAAACTGAAATGCAATGAGTAAGAAGAAAAATACAGTAATTAAACATGATATGTCTGTGTTAATTAGACTCGACTGAATTCTGTGTAATCTTGTTTACCGTATTCCGAAAATCCATTCTTATATCTATTTTATAATATGTTAAGTTGGTGTGTTATGTTTTGTATGCTTAGTATGAAATGTATTTAAATCCAAGCTTGTTTGATATACATATGCGGTGATAAGGTCTTTAGTTTTGCTGATGCCTAAAAGTTGCTCAAGTTGTGGTAACCTTGTTCCTAAACAACTTGTTGGTATGCTTAATGATTGTGAGATGTAGAATTTTATGCAAGTATGAAGGAGGCATTCGGAAAACAGTCTTAAAGCGGCTTCTTTGAACTTGAAGTTGCTATTTAGTTATGAAATGGTTAGCTGTTAGCGTTGTTGGTAGTAAGCAAATTACAATACATTATAGAAATTATCCAATTACTATTTTATAAAAATTAAAACAGTAAAAAATTACAGATTGGTTTTTTTCCTTCTTGAGAAATAACTGTAACATCTAAACAGATGCTTAATAATTGCTGCTTAAGTTTTTTTTACTGTAACTGTACATATGACATTAGAAACTGGAGAAACTTATAAATATCGTAAATAAATAATTTACATTTGAAAGTTTTATCAAAATTGGCCTATTAGCTCAGCTGGTTAGAGCGTCGTGCTAATAACGCGAAGGTCGCAGGTTCGAGACCTGCATGGGCCATTTTTTTTTACTCAGCCGGGAGATGTTCTCATCTGATTTCTGCCAACCAAACCTGGTTACGGAATAGACGTTGTCCCACCACGCTCTTCGTAATACAATAACAACTACTCTTTTATATTATTACTATAACAAAATAATTAGCCAGATTTTCTTGTTTTTACGTATACGACTGTTTTCACATAATTCAAATCGACCAATTCATAAGGGAAATGGGTTGAGACCGAAGATATCAAGACATATTTGAATTAAAAGGATAGGCTTTATCATGTATGTCATTTCTTTTGTTAAATTTACATTTCTGTTGTAAATTATGAGATTTGTGTGTATGTCCATTTCTCTCATTTTAGCATAAGAAAACACTATAACATATGTTAAAAAGAAAAGTAAATTTAACAAAAGAAATGTAATTTAAACTTCAATCAGTGTTTGAATGTTTGAATCCTTACTGCCTTCACAAACCTCATCTTCAATCAATTTCTCAGATTTTGAATCCTCAACGTAATGTTTTGCCGCATCCCTTAAATCTTCAAATTCATTGCACTTTTCGAAAAACTTATTCATCAATTTCTTCAATTCATCATCTCCTAAATCATCAACAAACGGTTTGATGGGAATCGCATTCTCTGGTTGCAAGCTATACGAGTTTGGATTATCATCAACAATCACCGCATTCTTCAAATCCCGTCCTAAATCTGATAAATCCTTAACAAACATTCCACCCAAATCCTTACACGAATTCCGATACAACCTGTGTGAAATCAAACCTTTCCCATCCAATCTATCCAACACCAAAGAAGCATACTCCTCAATCCCCGCAGTAAAAACCACAATTTCAAAATCATTTTCACTCAAAAACTGAAGAAACTCATCAACAAACGGACGCTTTAAAACATAGAAATCGACCCTTTCTCCATCCAACAAAGGCTTCACTACGAAATCAAAGTTCCTAGGACGAATAAGTCCAGAAACAGGAACCGAATGAATCAGCGTTTCATCAAGATCCAGGAACACCGTCTTCTGATTAGGCGATTTCAATGGAGGTAGAGGCTCCTGAAACAGAGAGCGACGGACCGCAGCAAAGTGATCATCACCAGAAATGGAGTATTTTTTAAGTACCTTGTAGCCTTTTTTAACCGATGATTTACTTTTGGGAGTAGCGATACGAACGAGTTTGTTGAAGAGTTTAATGAGACGACGGTGACAAGTGTAGATAGATTTGTTGATGGAAGCGACAACGACGGAAGCTGTCTTGCTGACCGGGCGACGGAGAGTGCGGTTGGCCGGAGAACCTTTTGATTTGTTGTGTTTGGACACCATATTTGTGGGTTTCTGAAAATCAGGGATTTGGAGAGTGAATGGGTGGGTTTATTGGATATTTGAAATCAGGTTCGGAGTCTAACGGTCGGGAACAATTTTGCTTTTTTGTAAAATAAAAATATAAAAGATGAAAAGAGTTAAAGAGACAGCTGGAAATTCCTTGCTTTAAAAATCAATTGTGTTTGGCGGAAGGACGATTTGGGGTATTTGATTTAAAAAGTTTTTATTAGTGTAGTTGTTACATTCGTAGAATTGGATTTATTTTGTAGGACTTTGACCATCTGAGAATGTATTTGACTTGTATGACTTGAATCCTAACTTTTATGTCTCCTACCATAATTTGTACAACTCGTATCATAATTCACAAATTCATTTAAATTGTGATTGAACAAAAAAAAAGTTATAACGTTTTCATTCTACTTTCAAATAAACTTTAAAAGCATCACCTTATGGGGTATAGCAGGTTTCCAGTCAAAATTACCGAATGACATGGCTGAATATCTACGTGGCAGTAACTACGTGACAATAACTCATCTTTGTTTATAATAACTCAAAACCTGCCACATGGCTACTAACGTATAACCTATACTTGTAACTACAAACCTAAAACCAGCCCCTGGTTTTCTTTCTTTCTTATTCTCTCTCTAACAGTTTTCAAAACTTATCTTTTCTTCATCAAGAAAAATAACCCATTTCTCAAAAATCCCAGAATTTCTTCATCTTATCAATCTCTGGTATTTGTTTTTTACACACTTTTTAACGACACCGTTTACTTCTGCCGTCGCAAAAAGCGATCAACCACCGTACACCGGCGGGGCAATCTTCACCGGAAGAAAATACGAACAAAGCAGTAAAACTCCGGTCTACATCCTCGCCGCCGTCGTCATCGTCGGCTCAATCTTCCTACTCTTCGCAACAATATTTCTCCGAACAGTCAATCCTAACCTCCGTCAACGTAGCGTTGGATCAAAAGGTCGAATAGGTGTCTATAAGGCAAAAGGTCGAACACATGGTGTGCATAAACTAAAGAGATAAAATTGGATTTTTCTTAAAATAACCTGGAGAAATGATTTGGTGAGACGGTTAGGTTGAAAATGAGAAACATGTTTCGAAGTGAGGAAACCATGAGGGTACAAAAAAGCAAAGATTCCGGTGACAATTGCTACGGCGATTCATGATCCTCGTATAGATTGAGCTGTGTTCTTGTCCCTGCGATTCAGAATACCCGCCATTCCGACCGATGATCGATTGACTTGTGTGATTACGTTGTTCTGTTCAGTATACAAATGTTGAATGCTTGTAGTTGGTGGTGTGATCGTTGACTTTCAAATCAGTTGAATGTTTCACTTTTGACTTCTTTATTTACGTTTCTCTTAAAGGTAGTGATGTAATGGAGGTTACTAGCTTTGCGAAAATGAAAGGTAGAGTCAAATGTTGAAATAGTGATGTGGAATTAAGGTGAAAATAAAATAATGACATGGAAAATTGATTTGGTCTACGTGTTCAAGTAACCTGCTGCTAGCCGGTGGTTTTGGACCCTCATGACGAACTTAATCATTTTGCAAATAGAAAGTGATGATTTTAAAGTTTTTTGAAAGTAGAATGAAAACTTTACAACTTTTTTTTGTTCAATCACTCAATTGGATTATCTCGAATAGTACAGTGACCCTCGGGTGCATTAACCCATTATCAATAAATTCAATAGAAAAGAAACTTAATATTAATTATATTATATGTATATTATATATTATTGAAAATCATGACTATTACAAGTCAAATTATGAACCAAATTTTGAAAAACTGATTTACATCATCATTTGCGAATTAACAACTATAACAATAAGTATTTGTTACTATAAAAGAAGTGAATTGTTTTTTTTTTCACCTAACGATGCGAGTAAATTTATCAAAAATTGTTAAATCATTTTTTGTTTTATATCATTTTGTTTGTTCATTTTTTGTGTAACAAATTATAAAAGAAACATCAATCTATCCACATTTTGGTTAGCTCTATCTACATTTGACGCCTACATTGACGCCTAAATTTGTCGATAGAAGACAAACACTCATTCTATTTTGTTTCCAAATTTTGACTTGTATGAAACAATGGTATCATCATAATACCATCCTAGCATGTCTCCCAAACATGTAAAGGCAAAAAGAACCATTGTTTCCCCATTTACACTTGCACTAGTATGTTGGGTGTGTTAGGCAACACGTTTTTTGAAGTTTTTAGAAATTTGTGTTTTTTGTTAAAAAAAATATATCTTTTAAATAATATAAGTTTTGTTTAGAGAGTAAAGATCAATTAAGACCTACAATTTTATTGAGACCAAAAGACCTCATCTTGGCCTTTCATCCATTTTAATCTAATGGCTAAGATTAAAACCAAAACTCATTTTTCTTTTATTTTTTTAAATTAAATTATCTCACAAACCGTTAATCGTTAGACGAAACAAAATATACCGTTGCGATCGTATCGCTTTTATCTTTAATTAGAGCAGTGGTGTTATATACTTTCGACGACTTTTTTTTTTTTTTTTTTTTTTTTATGGGTACTGAAATTATAACGATAATATCATATATGATATTTACATCATTACGTAAAATTGTATAAAAGAGAATTACTATAAAATGTATAAACTATCTAAATTTAGAAAAAAAAATCGAATTTTAACTAGTTTTATTTTTTCTCGTTTTTTTTACATAAAATGTGATATACTAAAATCACATATGATACTACTATATCATATGTGATATTACTGTAAATCATATATGATATGAAAATATATATCATATGTGATATATATTAAAATCGCATATGATAATATTATATCATATGTGATATTACTGTAAATCATATATGATATGAATATAAATCATATGTGATATATACTAAAATCACATATGATAATACTATATCATATGTGATATTAGTGTAAATCATATATGATATGAATATAAATCATATGTGATATATACTAAAATCATATATGATAATACAATATCATATATGATATTATTGTAAATCATATATGATATAAATATAAATCATATATGATATTATGTATGTAAAAATTTTAAAACTTAAAAGACAATAACAGACATGATTTTAACTCTAAATATGAATTTTAATACACAACAATGTTATACAATGTATAACCTATATAGACCCAGAAAAAAGTTCGAATTTTGACGACTTTTATTTTTTCGTTTATGGCCAAATGTTGAAATTCGTAAGACAATATCACATATGATTTGAACACTAAATACGAGTTTCGAAACATAGATTTGTTATATTACATACATTCAACTACAATAAAAAAGAAAAACAAAAAAATAATATGTCAAACTACTGTTATCATATATGATAAAACAGTGATTTATAATATAAAATTTCAAAACCCGTAAAAAAATCCGAAAATAAATTTCGTCAAAAGTATATCGAGTGGGTACTCTATAGAAAGTTAAGTTAATGCTCGTTACAGTGGTGTAATTTATTCGGTTAATACATGTACGGTTTTTGAGATATTTAATTTTTAAACAAAAATATATTTTAAATGGGTTTTTAAAATGGAGTGTTATGATTGGGTCTTTTGGTCTCAAATGTTTTCAAGGTCTTTCTTGATCTTAACCCTTTGTTTAGATTATATAGCTTTTAACTTCGATTACTTATTTTAAAAAAACTTTAAAATGAAGTAGCTTTTTGAAAGAAAAAAAAGCTTCAGTTTTGAGCTCATAATTTCAGCTTGTATCTATAGCAGCTTTCAACTGCAGCTATTTACGCCTAATACTTTTAGAGTCATGAAGCATTAAGAACTTATTTTTTTTATAAATAGAGCTAAAACAACATAAAAACACGCTAAAAATATACTCATAAGTTTTAAATATACTACATAGTTTCCAAAAAAAACGATTCCACCAACATTTCATTAAATCTATCCAATAGCATTTTGGTTTATTTTCACAAAACAAATATCGCAGCCTCAAATAACGGTTTGATTTAACATGTTGTGTGACGAGGGACCTTTCCCTCATAGAACTCAATAGCAAAGTTAAGATCGAGAGGTATACAAAAAAAAACTAGCCGTTAAGCGAGTAATAAGTGTATTTAATTAAGAACAATGATGTTCACGTGGATTATTTTCTAACTAAAGTAGTAATACACAATTAGGTATCATAAAAGGCTGGAACCACGTCATTAAGTTTTTCACTGCTCTTATCTGGGAAAAAAGAACATTACACCTTTAGTTTTTGCTAATTTTAGGAGTTGCAACTTTAACCTGTCTATGTAGAAACAATTTATTTTCTTGCTAAAGGGCCAAACAGGGCATGACAGGAAATATATGTTTGCGGGTCAACCACCTTGACCGGACACGTTCCCTTATTTTAACACTCAGATCTTGATGTTGTGTATGAAGTTAAATGAGGTGTATGAAGGGAAGGGTAAGGGAACCTTCATCATCATCCTAAAATGAGATGATGGCAATTTGGATAAAAACATTCAAATCTTCCTTGCTAACGGTACACTTTTTCTATACTTTTTTCCCAAGTGTAGGTATGTGCAGATGGTGTGGAAATTTGGAAGATGGGGAAAAAGAAGAACCGGATAAGAGATTATCAACGCGATAGGAATGGATGATGAAGTTGAGCTGAAATGTTAGGAAGAAGCATTTCGACTTGGTTGATATGCTAAACATGGACATGCTGATTCGATCCTGATCCACACATAGTTTACAACCCTATAACAAGTAATTAGCAAGCTGATCGATAATGTAACAAGTAGGAAATTAAACAATACGAATGCTCATTCTACTAGCTCGGGTGACCATCAAAAAGATGTCCTAAAAGTGGCCTAAAGACGGAAGATTTCACATCTACCTTTTGTCCAAAATCAAAAGTGATAAAAATAATAATAGACAATCATGAAAATAGAAGAGATAATAATCATTGTCCAATATTCACACATAATCAAATGAGATAAGAGTGTCGAAGGGATAGTTCTTTTTGAGTGTCATTTACTCATTACGTTTATGTCCAACTTCATTTGCTATAGTCAACCCAACAAAAGCTCAATTCACCACTAGATACATAATTCTCCACCAAAAATTCAGTTCAACTCCAATTATATCAAATTCACTGTCTTTAAGAGAAGGATAAATATTTAAAATATATTAAATTTTACTCTAAAATATATTATATGTATCTAATTTTAAGTTGGTCTATTTTATTCAAATAACTTTCAAAACACTGACCAATTAAAAACCTCTAGAGGGACATAGCACCCTGCGTGATAACTTGTTTGGTGGTATTCTTCGTGAGAGGGTAAAGAAATAAGATGGTAATGGGATATCTCAATGAATTGTGTTATCATTTTCTAAAAGAGAGTATTCGACCCAAATGTGTGGATATCACGAATATCACTTTGAGATAAGACAATGAGTTTAATTAGATTTAAGGCAAAAATCAAAAACCCTTCTAATGTAGAGAGTATTAGGTGTTTTGGACAACACATGAGGATAAACAGATCCAGGGAGATACATAAGGGTTATCATGGAAATGTATGAAGAGGTGAAAACTTGTGTCCGTACCCTTGTGGGAAACAATGTGTTTCTCGTGGGAATAGGTTTAAATCAAGGATCCCTCATTAGCCCATACCTTTTCACCTTGATTCTCGACGAGTTGTGTAGAGAGCATACCATGGTGTTAAACGAGAGAGGGTCTAGACAGCAGTTTGGAGCAATGGGAGGGTGGGGCTCTTGAAGACAATGGTCTACGAATTAGTCGATAGAAGACAAGATATCTACATGTCTGACTTCGACAAGAACAAGACCGAGGGGAGCGACGAAGTCAAAATTCATATTTGGGACCAGATTTTGCAATCGTATAAGACCGATGGGAGCGACTAAGAAAAGATCAATGATACACACTTCGGGAAGTATAAACGAGGATGTGACACACCGAATAAAAATGGGTTATCAGAAATGGAGAGGGACCACATGATTCATGTGAAAGTAGGGGTGGCAATACTCGACACGACACGAAACCCGTCCTGAAACCGACACGAAAATTAACGGGTTAGGTTGTATAATCTTGACTTCGGGTTGGTCATTTGGTTAAATGGGTCGACCTGACAACCCGAAAAACTTTTATAAACTATTTATTATTAATAATAATATGTAACATATAATATATATTCTACTAGATTTAACTAAAATTACACGTTATTTTAATCTGATGATATTAATTTATTTTTTCTTATATATTTTTTTTTCAAAACTTCTATATTATCTTTTCTCAAAGTTAGTAGTTGCAAAAGTGGAATATAAATAGTGTAACGTATTCCTAAATTATACCCATTTTGACGTGATTAACCCGAAACCAATCCGTTTGACCTGAAACTAACCCGTTTGACCATAAAATAACTCTTAAACCCACTAACATATATAATAAATGGGTTACACGAGTTAGGTTCGGGTTGAGCCTGACAACCCGCTAACCCGAACCCGCTAACATGATTATGTTAATGGGTTAGGTTCGGGTTAAGTAATTTCAACCCGCTAACCTGCTAACCCGAACCCGAACCCGAACTGAATTGCCACCCTATGTGAAAGTACCCATAAAATTGAATGGAAAAATCTACGGGATGGTTGCTAGACCAGCCTGCCATGTTGTACGTGGGCTAAGTTTCAGACACACAAGATGGAAGTGATAGAGATGACGATGCTAAGGTGGACATGTGGTAAAACCGTATTGGACATGATACGTACTGGAGTTTTTTTGGGTGAAACTAGAAGTTAAAACTATTATCAACAAGCTGAGAGAAGATCATCATAGATGGTGTAGCGACCAGAAAATATACATAGCATTAAATTGTAATAAGTTTTGGGTTAGGACCATTTTTGTAAGGAAATTGACACTTTGGGTTAAAAGTGTTATTATGGTTAAGTTAAGGGTTCTTTTTGTAAATTGGGTTAAAATCTTAAATTCTATTTATATATAGAAAACTTAAGGAATAGGAAATCTATTTTATCCTTTCTTATTAAATAAGAAAAAAATCTTTTTGTTACCTTTTGGTTTTCTTCATGCACTTAACATCTCCTTCTCTATAATGTATGTCTTTTATTATATTCAATTGTGGATTAAGTTATACTGAATGTCATAGGTTATGTTTCATAATCGATTATTTTGCTCACTTGAGTAGATTTTTTATATTTTTTTTACAACATTTATCCTTTTCATTATGATATTAAGTTATACCTTTTAGCAATTGAATGTGACTAAGTTGGTTATGTAAGTTATGTTCTAGTTTATTTTGCTCACTAATATATTTTCTTTTAACAGATGAACTCAATCAATTCATAAAATACGTCGATTTAAAACGAAGAATGTTATCTCATTAGCTCTAAATAAAAATCGAATCAGTTTATGTTTACTGAGTGTCTGAGATGGTGATTCAACAACAAAAAGGAAGACCTCAAAAACCAAGAATAAAAAAGGAATCTCTTCTAGATTTGAGTTTGTGGAATCATCCCGAAAACCCAATCCGTCAAGTTATGCTTCTACATTCCTTACGAGCATTGAAGTTACGTATGTGGTTAGCGCTATCCATCATGACAACAATATAATTGATTTAAATGTGCCTCTTTATCTTTTAAGTGAAATTATGTTCTAGTAGAAGATTAGATTAGATGGTTATTTTTATTTGAAGCAAGTGTAGTTTTATGGGGTACAAAATTTCATTTGAAGCATGGACAAGTTTGGATAGTTTTTTTTGGTTTAAAATGACATGAAATGGGATATTCTATGGCTTTTGGTACTTTAATATTCTTATGCAATCTAGTGATACATTCACGTCTTTTTTTATGTAGTCTAATGAAATGGGTTGTTGTGAGCTATGTATTCTTCTGGTTCTTTGATGTTAAGCTAATGTTATGTCTTTGTCCAAGTTATGTCTACATACCCTTGCATAATGGGGCAAGTCTTGGTACACATCTATTTTAGTTTGAAATTTTGGCTTATAAGAAAGAAATAGGTAAACAATTTATCCGGTTGTAATATAATATATTTTAGTCTAAAAAAATATGTGGGAATGAAAAAAATATAAAATTGGTGAAAGGAGGGGAAAATAAAAATAAAATATATGTTGTAAAATAGATGTAGTTGTGTAACGAAAAAAGTTAAAAGAAAGAATTGATTTTAACATAAGAGGGTAAAATAGTCAAAATAAATAAATTGGTGTTATATAGCAAAAAGTAATGGTGTACAAATCTTCTTCCATATATAAATTTTTTTAATTAAAGATGTTTACGGTAAAGATCACGTATAGTGACATTTTCCGTAAATGAAACAAAAATTGATCTTGAAACATCAAGGATATCCGATCCAAACTGGTTACCGATCTTAGATTATCAATTATTATTTACCTCAACAAATATTACATACTTTAGGTCTTCGACGATCTGTCGTTTAAAGTGATACCTCAGATTTTATCTAATAAATATTTGATGCAGTGGACTCGATAATCATTGACTGAACTTATTTTTGGTATTAGTTTGGTACTTTGGTATAATCACTTTAATAATTCGACGAATACATATAGCCGTTAGTATGACAAAGTCGGCTGTGGATAACTAAGACGTGCAATATAATCTTTCAAAATTGATTTTGTCATCCAACAACCAAAACATTATTCGTAATAACCTAAATGACGTTATTATAAGACTTTTACACTATAATAATATGGTTTAGGCAAAACATATATACAACCTGCTAGCACGTTGTGATCTTCATTGGATTTCATGCATGAACATTAAAATATAATTTTATGTTCAATATATTCCTTTCTACATATAATAACAAATGCTAAAAGAATTATAAACAAGGTTTAAGTTTCCAAAATGTCAACCTACGTGAGAGTCACAAATAAAAACACACCCATATAATATTTTGTTACCAAATTATGGATCCTATAAGTAGCTTTTGATGTTAAAGATAATAAACATCACTAATTATACACACTTCACTTCATCTTTAAAGATCAAGAAATCAAATTAACACAAGACAATGACTTCATTTCAGCATTCATTGAACTTTTGCATCTTCTTTATCATCATCACTCTCATCTTGTGGTTTGTAAACCCTATTGGAGCTGTCTATCATGGCTACACTCCGAGCCCATGGACACTAGCCCACGCCACATTTTATGGTGACGAGTCTGCATCTGAAACAATGGGTGCGTAACATAACATAATGTTATTATTAATGTATTATCTAGTAGTATTGACTGTTGATTATAATTCTTAGTGTTCATTACTAATATTTTTGTATGTTTCAGGAGGGGCTTGTGGATATGGAAACTTGATCACTAATGGCTACGGGAAAAATACAGCTGCATTGAGCTCAACAATCTTTAGCGATGGATATGCATGTGGTCAGTGTTACCAAATACGATGTGTCCAGTCCCCATGGTGTTACACAGGTTACACCACCGTAACTGCTACCAACCTTTGCCCACCTAACTGGTCTCAAGATTCAAACAATGGCGGATGGTGTAACCCTCCTAGAACACATTTCGACATGGCCAAGCCTGCCTTCATGAAAATCGCTCAATGGAAAGCTGGTATCGTCCCTGTCATGTATCGGAGGTACATTTCTCTTTCTTTAGACATGAACAAATAATTAACTTAATTTAAATGGCTATTGCTTAACATGTTACCTTTTGGTATGTTTAGGGTTCCATGTAATGCTATTAGGAAAGGTGGTATCAGGTTTTCGTTTCAAGGAAATGGGTACTGGCTTTTGGTGTATGTAATGAATGTTGGTGGTGCCGGTGATATCCATTATATGTGGGTGAAAGGAACCAAAACAGGATGGATTAGCATGAGCCACAATTGGGGTGCCTCGTACCAAGCTTTTGCGACTCTTCAAGGTCAAGCACTCTCGTTCAGGCTAACGTCATACACCACCAAACAAACTATTACGGTTAACAACGTTGCCCCGGCTAATTGGAACTTAGGGTTGACGTACCAAGGTAATACCAACTTCCATTGATATATGAGTGGTTTTGGGAGAAAAAAAATAGTCGATATGTACCCAACATTAACTGAGGGGTAAAGTGATCGATTAATTTCATGTTGTATCTATGTTTTCCTCGAGACATAGTTACGGACGTTTGGTATGTAATTCTTTGTCTAGTTGAGTAGTTAATGATATATTTTGTAAATTGTAATCTCCGTCCGACTCATGAGAAATGAAACATTTTAATGGGTTAGCGATGAATATAAAATCTTTTTTCTTCAAGAAGAGATATATTAAACCTTTTGGTTTGATACCGTGTGTATACATATATCATAGAGTATAAATTTAAATAACATTGCTTGAAGCGTCTATCATGTACTTGTACGCAACACTAGTATGTTGTCTTCTTAAATTTCACTACAAGAAATGGACCCTACGGCGACGACAAAAAATCGTGCCTAAAGAGAAAAAATCGTGCCTAAAGGTCTTTGGCGACGATATGTCGTGCCTAAAGGGTCGTCGCTAAAGCATCGTGGCGAAAGGTGTTTGGCGACGATTTCTAATAACCTATAGCGACGATGGCGGGACCCACATTGACTTTTTCAAACCTGCTTATTTAATTATATAGTTATTATTTTATTTAATTATATAATTAATTAATATATTTAATAAATCATTTTAAAATATATTTATTAAATATAATTTTATTTTAATTAATTATCTTTTTAAATATTAATTTTATATTTAATAGAAAATATTTGGTTTTGATTTTAATATACCAATACATAACTATAAATATATAAATGTAAATACAAAAATCAATCACTATATATATAAACATTATCCATATACAATAAAATTTAATAAAAATAACAATAAATTATATAATTATCAAATAACTTATACAATTATCATCTATTACAAATCTTTATAATAAAACAAAATAATTAATCAAAATAAAAGTGATGGTGGTTGTGGTGGCTGCAGATGGTGACGGCATCAGGTGGCTGCAGCAGGTGGCGGTGGTGGCTGCAGTGGTGGCGGCGGCGGTGGGTGGCTGCAGTGGTGGCGGCGGCGGTTGGTGACTGCAGTGGTGGCGACGGCGGTTGGTGGCAGCAACGGTGTCAGCGGCGTTTGGTGGCAGCGATGGTGGCAGCGGAGGTTGGTTGCAGTCATGGTGGCAGCGGCGATTGGTTTCAGCGGCGGTTGGTGGCTGGCTGTGTTGATATGGGTGTGGTGATGATATAGGTTTTAGAGAAATTTAAGGGTGGTGGTGGTTAAAAAAAAGAGAGAAAAGAAAATGGTGGTGTTGGTGGTGTTTGTAAGTAAAGGAAATGAAAGGGAAAAGAGATAGGGATATATATGTAGGATTAAATTCTAAAACTTTGGGAGGGAAATTTTGGGGGGGGGGGGGGGGGGAAGATTTTGGTGAAAAGTTTAGGTGAAAAGTTTAGATTATTATTATTATTATTATTATTATTATTATTATTATTATTATTATTATTATAGGTTAGTTTTTAAATAAGATATTCTAAACGAAAATAATAAACACAAAAAAATATAGTATTTATAAAATATTAAACTTTATGATAAACTTATAACTTTTATTTATTCAATTACAAATTAATGATTATTTACATTTGAATAACACAATGTTTATTTAATACACACCTATAAATGAGGCGATCAATATGTAAGAAGGTTCGATAGTTAGCTACACACGTGACACATACTAGCTCGTATATTTAATGATTAATGGTGAGTTATTAAACTGTGGAAAAACGATATCGACTTGTTTTACGATTGTCGATGATCAACGGTGAGTAGTCGATTGAATACCTCTATGTGTGATAGTATACATTGACATTGTTACAAGTTATGTAATGATCGATCAAATCATTGATAATTGGATGTCATGTATGGTGTACGTAGTTGATGAATGTTGTCCGGGTGAATTAGCTCTAATTATCGATGAATGGTGTTCTAATAGTCGATAAATGGTGTATTAATAGTCGATGAATGGTCGATAGATGAATGGTCTATACTACTTTGCCTTACGATGGTTTAGGTTTCTAGGGTTACGATGGTTTAGGTTTCTAGGGTTACGATGGTTTAGGGATATGAGTTTAGGATTTAAGGTCTAGCATTACGTGGTTATGATGTTCTAATAGTCGATAGATGAATTGTCTATACAACTTTGCCTTAACTCATGTTACCTATAATAGTCGATAGTCGATGAATGTTGTCCGGGTTTACCGTTACGATGGTTTAGGGATATGATTTTAGGATTTAAGGTCTAGCATTAAGTGCTTAGGGTTTAAAGTTATACTTATACCACAACATGTCGTATTACAACTTTTCGTTATAACAGTAAACGATTATTAATCGTATTGATTATTTAATTACGATATTAGATATTTAAAAATATGTATATACATTTATTTTAAGTATTTTAACATTAATAATATAATTACTTTTAATTTCTTATTATCAAATAATTTTATTTTAAACAAAAATTATTATTTAAAATTAACTTTATATATTATTTAATTTGATATATTATATTTTCATTTTTTAAATACAATTTAATTAAAAACATTTATATATATTAACATTATATAATTTTAATATATTAACATTATATATTATTTAATTTAATATATATATAGTTTAATTATTATTTAGATTATTTAAATAATTAATTAATTTAGATTAATTAATTATTTTAATGTTTTATAAATTATTTAAATAAATATTTAATTATTTATTAATTTAGTAAGGCCTTTAGGCACGACAAATCGTCGCCAAAGGCCTTTAGGCACGATTTTTTCCTTTTTGGCGGGAATTTTTAATGTTTTTGTTAATTAATTAAAATAGTGTCGTCGCTAAAGATAAAAGTCGTCGCCAAATGGTCGTCGCTAAAGGCCTATGTCTGAAAAAGTCAAAAAGTTGATTTTTTTTGTCTTTTAGTGGACCTTTAGGGACGATTTTTTGTCGTCGCCAAAGGTCATTATTCTTGTAGTGTTTTTGGGTGCAAACCAAATCACACATCGAAGATTGAAAACATATGGCTACATATAAGTTCAAGAGTTACTTAAGTCTTTAATTTGTCAATTAGTTTTAAGGAACCCCAAGGTGGCCAGCTAAGTATTGATGAAAGTTCTCTCGATCTGTTCTCAAATCTTAGTTGTGGAGAATTCTTAGGTCGATCGCATATCAACAACAAAAGCTTTATTTTCCTAGATTATATTTTCTTGGAACTCATGCTTAGTTTGGCAAGGGAATGGCTTAAACCAATTATAGATGGGCGAGAGCAATACGAGTTTCTCTTTAGATGTTCAATTGACAAAAGTATTTTCTTCATTGAACTTTGAAAACACAATGGCTTTAGATGTTCAATTGACAAAAGTATTTTCTTCATTGAACTTTGAAAACACAATGGCATAAACTTGTTCTTATTAAAGTTAATTTATATATATGCACACGTCCATTTCCATTTCCATTTAGATGAAAAGGGATTTCGTCCCTACTTGTGTTTCCTGGTCCAAAGCACTACTGCCAATATTCCATTATTATTTTCTTTATATCTTTTCCGGATACTATTGGATTAAGATATTGTATCATTTTTCCAACATATGTCTTCAAGACTCATACATATTATACTTGCAACACTAAAAGGCAGGAACCACGTCATTAAGTTTTGCACTGCTCTTATCTGGGAAAAAAGAACATAACACCTTTAGCTTTTGCTAATTTTAGGAGTTGCGACTTTAACCTGTCTATGTAGAAACAATTTATTTTCTTGCTAAAGGGCCAAACAGGTCATGACGGAAATATATGTTTGCGGGTCAACCACCTTGACCGGACACGTTCTGACTTGTTGTAAAATTTGACTAGTTGGCCAAGTCCATTGTTTAACACTCATGTTGATGTTGATGTTGATGTTGTGTATGAAGTTAAATGAGGTGTATGAAGGGAAGGTTGAGGGGTCCTTCATCATCATCCTAAAATGAGATGATGGCAATTTGGATAAAAACATTCAAATCTTCCTTGCTAACGGTACACTTTCTTCCCAAGTGTAGGTATGTGCAGATGGTGTGGAAATTTGGAAGATGGGGAAAAAGAAGAACCGGATAAGAGATTATCAAGGCGATAGGAATGGATGATGAAGTTGAGCTGAAATGGTAGGAAGAAGCATTTGGACTTAGTTGGTATGCTAAACATGGACATGCTGATTCGATCTTGATCCACACATAGTTTACGACCCTATAACAAGTAATTAGCAAGCTGATCGATAATGTAACAAGTAGGAAATTAAACAATACGAATGCTCATTCTACTAGCTCGGGTGACCATCAAAAAGATGTCCTAAAAGTGGCCCAAAGATAGAAGATTTGACATCTACCTTTTGTCCAAAATCAAAAGTGATAAAAATAATAATAGACAATCATGAAAATAGAAGAGATAATAATGATTGTCCACTATTCACACATCTTTTTGAGTGTCATTACGTTTATGTCCGACTTCATTTGCTATAGTCAACCCAACAAAAGCTCAATTCACCACTAGATACATGATTCTCCACCAAAAATTCAGTTCAAACTACAATTATATCAAATTTACTCTCTTTAAGAAAAGGATAAATGTTTAAAAATATATTAAAATTTACTCTAAAATATATTATATGTATCCAATTTTAAATAAGTCTATTTTATTCAAATACCTTTCAAAACACCGACCAATTAAAAACCTCTAAATAGGGACGTAGCACCCTGACGTGATAACTTGTTTGGTGGTATTCTTTGTGAGAGGGTAAAGAAATAAGATGGTAATGGGATATCTCAATGAATTGTGTTATCATTTTCCAAAAGAGAGTATTCGGCCCAAATGTGTGGATATCACGAATATCACTTTGGGATAAGACAATAAGTTTTATTAGATTGAAGGCAAAAATCAAGAACCCTTTTGATGTACAGTATTAAGTGTTTTGGAGAACACCGGAGGATAAACAGATCCAGGGAGATACATAAGGGTTATCATGGATAGGGGTGTTCAAAAGACACGGACCGGACCGAACCGGAAAAAACCGGACCGGACCGAGACAAAAAAAATCAAGAAACGGTGGACCGAGGACCGGACCGCTTTTTCCGTGTCGCTTCTAGCCGGTTTTTCGGTTCTTTTCGGTTTTAATACCTCACACAATACACAACATAGTAATAAAAAAAGTTATTCGTAAACCTATGGATTATATAGAGGACTAGATGTATATCAACTAAACTATTTTTGTAAACAATATAATACCAATTAGGATTCCTATTTGGTTTAATTTTTATATAAATTTTAATTAGTGTTATAATATTTCATTGTTTAATACTTTACCTGTTCGATTTCATTGTTTAATATAATATATTTTACTTCCCAAAAATAGAACATTAGATTGCCAATAGTAAGTACCCCGCAATCGGTACGCATGAGTGACGATGATGAGATTTGAAACTAAATTGGTATTATATTGTTTACAGGTTTAATTGTGTAATGAATATAAAATTAAATATTAGCATATTATTAAAGAAAAAGTTAACTTTTCGGTCCGAACCGGTGAACCGCCGGTTTAGCCACGGACCGGACCGAACTTATTTTTTGAGTATTTTTTAGAACCGAGAACCGGACCACCATAGCCGGTCCAGTTCGGTTCCGGTCCAAAGTCGGGCCGTTTTTGCGGTTCTAGCCGGTTCTGGGTATTTTTGGTCACCCCTAATCATGGACATGTATGAAGAGGTGAAAACTTGTGTCCGTACCCTTGTGGGAAACAATGTGTTTCTCGTGGGAATAGTTTAAATCAAGGATCCCTCATTAGCGCATACCTTTTCACCTTGATTCTCGACGAGTTGTGTAGAGAGATTCAAGAGAGCATACCATGGTGTTAAACGAGATAGGGTCTAAACACCAGTTTGGAGAAATGGGAGGGTGGGGCTCTTGAAGACAATGGTCTACGAATTAGTCGATAGAAGACAAAATATCTACATGTCTAACTTCGACATGAACAAGACCGAGGGGAGCGACGAAGTCAAAATTCATTTTTGGGAACAGATTTTACAGTCGTATAAGACCGATGGGAGCGACTAAGGAAAGATCAATGATACACACTTCAGGAAGTATAAAAGAGGATGTGACACACCATATAAAAATGAGTTAGCAGAAATGGAGAGGGACAACATGAGTCATGTGAAAGTAGGGGTGGCAATACTCGACACGACACGAAATCCGAACTGAAACCGACACGAAAATTAACGGGTTAGGCTGTATAATCTTGACCCGCCAACCCGTTGACCCGCCATCCTGCTAACCCGAATTATTTTCGGGTTAGGTTCGGGTTGGTCATTTGGTTAAATGGGTCAACCTAACAACCTGAAAATTTTATAAACTATTATTTTATTAATAATAATAGATAACATTTAATATATATTCTACCAGATTTAACTAAAATTACACTTTATTATAACCTTAATGATATTAATTTATCTTTTTTTATATTTTTTTCTTTCAAAACTTCTATATTATCTTTTCTCAAAGTTAGTAGTTGCAAAATTAGAATATAAATAGTGTGACTTATTCCTAAATTATTGCCATTTTGATGTGATTAACCCGAAACAAATTTGTTTGACCAGAAAATAACTCTTAAACCCACTAACATACATAATAAATGGGTTACACGGGTTAGGTTCGGGGACAACCCGATAACATGATTATGTTAATGGGTTAGGTTCGTGTTAAGTAATTTCAACCCGCCAACCCGAACCCGATTGGAATTGCCACCCCTATGTGAAAGTACCATAAAACCGAAGGGAAAATTCTACGGGATGGTTGTTAGACCAGCCATGTTGTACGGGTCATAGTGTTTCTTGTGTTGGTTGATGGCTAAGTTTCAGACACATAAGATGGAAGTGATAGAGATGACGATGCTAAGGTGGACATGTGGTAAAACCGTATTGGACATGATACGTATTGGAGTTTTTTGGGTGAAACTAGAAGTTAACTTCTAGTTGGAAAAGGAAATCTATTTGGTAAAATTATGTTTGTGTTCTACGTGTCTGAAACGAGAGAAACAGAGAAACAAAAGTAAAAGTCAGTTTAATTCGTTTTCGACGATTCGACAAGTCGTTATTCACCGGATAAGCGAGCGGTGTATATCGTTGGACTCCTGGAGTTGTAAGGAAGAAGTAGGTGTAAACAAAAGTTCATTTCGTAAAGGCCGGTTTCGGGTCGAATCGAAACCCGGATTGATTTCGGAAGGTATAACTCGTAATTTATGTTTATTAGCATGTTTCTAGCAGTTTTAAGCGGTTTGGCTTGAGTTTTGATAAGTGTTGTTAAGTTTTAAAAACCTACAAAAATGGTATCATTCGAGTTGGAGAAGATGAAGTTGTTAACGTTGGAATGCCATGCAGACCAGCCAACCGGCGGTTGGAATTGACCAGCCGACGGCTGGAATAGCTCATCCGACGATTGAGTGAGTCTGGTGGATTAAAATCACGTCGTTTTATTAGTTATCCGTTATTAGTTGAATATTGTGTGATATAGTTAACAAGCGGTATATAATCAGGTGGATCGTGTTTTATATCGCTAGGACGTTTGGTTAATATCGAAGACTTGGAGGTGAGTACAGTATCGTTTTAAAAATCGAGCATTAAGATATAACGTTTTGAATGATAAAGAATGGGTTTGAAGATGAATAGATCAAATTACAATAAACCCAAATACAAGATAACTTGTTTGAAAAGTAAGAGTTGTTGCGACTACCCGTGTTCGGTTTAGTGTCCACTGCGATGAAGCACACTTTTAAATTATTTGCGCTATATAACTGTTATTGTTGTTAATTTTTTATGCAATATAAGGAGTATGCCTTAGTTTTGCATAAGATACTTTGATACGGGTAGTTGCAGCTGGTCGTACATTAATGGACCAAATAGGTGTTGTACTCAGGACATTAATGGACCAGATAAGTGGAACACGTAATACATTGATGTGCGAGATAAGTTGTATACTTAGGAAATCGGTGGATCGAATAAAGGTATACTTAAGATATTGATTTTCCAGATAAGTAGGATGCTTAGGACATCAACGGTATCCAGATAAGTAAATATCTAGGGCTTGATGAACCCTAGTATTTGATATATAATAAGTGCATTATTGAGGAAATAATCTTATGACGAGGATTAATTTCTTATTGCATTATTTATTATTGGTCGTTTATCATATCTGCTTCTGCGGGTTGCGGGTATGGTTCGGATTAGTAAAGACAATTGTTATTATGTTTATAGTCTTTACTAATATTATTGTCTCGACAGCTTTATGTTGATACTATTTTTCCACACTTGTCTTTTGCTCGTAGGTTGCGTAGTTTGTCTGGTGAGCCGAGATTGCTCTGGGGTAGTTCGTTATCCCCTACTTTTGGAGAATGCACAATTTGTAAAATATAATATTTTACGTTTTAAATGTTAACGTAACGAATGGTGTGATGTAATATCAAACTTTGTGAACCGCTAATCACGTTATAATATTGTTTTCTGTTGTCGAAAAAGTTTTGAAAAACGTGATTTTTAAAACCATGTCGTTACAGATGGTATGGACATGTAAAGAGAAGACAATAAACGCCGGAAGTTAGGAGAGTGGAGAATTTCACGATAAACGGCTTTAGGAGAAGGGGGAGACCAAAACTTAGGTGGAAGCATAAACGTAATCTTGAATTGAAGAAGCTTAGTCTGTCCGAGAACATGATCTCAGATAGGAATGCTTGGAGGATTAAGATTAGGGTGGATGGGTAGAAGGGTGTAGACACGTTTTTCCTTTTTGCGAGTTAGTGCTTTTTTCCTCAGGGATCTTAGGGCTTCTATCTCAGGGGGAGTTTGTTAGGTACTCTCTTAGGTGATTTCTTGCGTGTTTCTATGTTGGCTTACTCTCTTTCTTGTCTTTATTTTCTCCTTGCTCGTCTCTTTTTTTTTTTCTTTTTCATTTTCTCGACCACACATATCCTTACATTCACGTTTGTCACTTACACGTTTTACCTTACCTCGTCTCACCTACTCACGAGTTGGAGATCTTCTTCGAAGCAGTATCTTTACTCTCGGATAAAAATATGATAGTCTATGTCTCACCTTCCTCACATCCCAACTTTGACAGAATTAAGTATTGTTGTTGTTAAACATTATATATATATATATATATATATATATATATATATATATATATATATATATATATATATATATATATATATATATATAAATTGAAGACTCAGGACCGTATCAAAGACTGGGAGAAATCGGATAGGATCAAAGTTGTCAATTGTGTTTTTTGCAATCTTCAGCCGAATTCGCATGACCATTTATTTTTTGAATGTTCTTATGCGAAACAGGTTTGGCGGTTGGCATGTGCTGGTTCGAGGATTCCGTCTGATATGTATAAATGGCCAGACGTTATTGGGTTCTTAAAGCAGCGCGTCAAGAAAGGTAATGCTTGGGGGTGTGTTGGTAGACTTGTTTTTGCAGCTTTAGTTTATTTTATATGGTAAGAGAGGAATAATAGATTGTTTAAGAAAGGAACGCGTAGTATCGATGTCTTATATAAGGTTATCTATACCACGGTCCGATTGAAGATCATGTCGCTCGGGATTGCAAACAGGTTAGAGTGGAAGACTATTTCTACTATCTGGAACGTAGATGTGACTTAGATTTTGTTAAGGGGCTCGAGTAGGATGTGCCTTGGGTGTGTTTTCGGTGTTTGCTTGTTTTGTTTCTTCAGCTGGTCTGAGTGTTTAGTGGTTGTGTTGGGTGGGTTTGTGTTATGGTTGTGTTGGAGTACTGTCTCCATGTTTTCTTTCAGATGATTCTTTAGTTTCATCATGTACTGTAACTGTTTTTTGTTAATATATTTTGCTGGGGAATTTTTCGTTTAGCGAATATATATATATATATATATATGTGTGTGTGCGTGTGTGTGTGTGTGTGTGTGTGTGAAAACTAATGAATACAACTTTTAAAGGTATGTTGTTTCTCATAATATCATGATGTTTTTTTTTTAGTAGCACCCATCTATACTAAGGGGGGAGTTAATGAAACCTTTGTCAACGGTTGGGAAAAGTATAAAAAAAGTAGATAAACCCACCAAAGCACATACGTCACTCCATTATACAACAATATCCAAAACCAAACAAGAACATGACCTGATTTTAGACCCACGTACATGATCACCTATTCAACATTGATCCAAGACTCGGTCAATGTCTTTAATTACCTCATCCAAAACAAGAAACTTCAAGCCCTCCAGTTCATGTCTTTTTCCATTACACCCTTAATTACTTATTATTTTGATTGTATATCGTCAACTTGTAAGTGGATCAGTTTTAGTTGGCCTTGCACGCTTTTGCTTTACGTTTCCGAAAACGAGTTGCTCGCCCTTTTTAAACAATAGTTTCATGTTTTCCTTTTAGCTTCTTGATATGTTTTCATTTATGCTGTTACCATAGTTGTGGAGCACTTGATTGGTCAAAATGAACGATGATCATAGTTGTACTAATGCTTTGCCTCCTTTCGTTGCGAAAACATACGAAATGGTGGATGATTCTTCGACTGATCCAATCGTTTCATGGAGTCAGAGTAGTAAGAGTTTTATTGTGTGGAATCCGCCTGAATTCTGCGGTCAATTGCTTCCGAGATTTTTTAAGCATAATAACTTCTCTAGCTTTATTAGACAACTTAATACTTATGTAAGTTGATCACTTGTTTCGTTTTCTTGATATTAATCTGTTTTTGTATATATGTACTTATGTATTTGTATTTGGTGGTTTAAATCTTTCAGGGTTTTAGAAAAATCGATCCTGAATTATGGGAGTTTGCAAATGATGATTTTATTAGAGGTCAACCGCATCTTTTGAAGAATATTTATAGAAGAAAGCCGGTTCATAGTCATTCGATTCAAAATCAAGCTTCTTCTTCTTCGTCATCGTCCTCAAATGCTTCTACATTGAGTGAATCGGAAAAACATAGTTACGTAGAAAAGATTAATAGGCTGCAACGTGAGAAGGAATTATTATCTAGAGAGTTTCATGAGCACCAACAAGAGCAGGAGAGACTTGAATTGGAAGCTCGTGGTTTAACAGATCGTTTAAAACGTGCTGGGAAAATCCAAAAAGAAATCCTTTGTGGTTTAGATGAATTCTTGCAGAAATCATGTCGAGAATTTGAATTCACACCTCAATTGATGGAGAACGGAAAGAGAAGGCTGTCGGTGTCAACGGATACTAATAATGATCAAGTATGTCCTTTTAATATCCCGATTAATGAGAATATAACTGCTGATGCCCTTGTCTCATTAAACACAGAATTGGTGGAGAAATTGGAATCGTCCCTTATGTTGTGGGAAAGCGTATTGGAAGACGTTGATGATGTTTTAGTACATAAAAAATGGTCATTGGAGTTGGATCATGAGCCTGTAAGTTGTGCAGATAGTCCAACTATCGATTACCCATTAATCGATGTTGAAATGGGTTGTAAAGAAGGTGAGATTGACATAAATTCTGAACCTGTTAATGTTAATGTGGGTGTTCCAACGGGTGTTAATGATGTGTTTTGGGAACAATTTTTGACGGAGAATCCTGGTGGTTCGACGACAAACAATGTAGAGGAAGTGATCAAGGCAGATAGAAAAGGGTTTGATCAACACGGAAAGCTTTGGTGGAACATGAGGAGTGTAAATAATCTTGCTGATCAGCTAGGACAGCTTACTCCAGCCGAGAAAACTTGATCTAATTATTAATAATGAGGCTGATATAAATATGAGTGAGGATTTGTATAGTGTTTGTAGGGCATTTGATGAGTTTTTATGTTTGTAAATACAAGGAAAACAGAATCATTTGGTTTTGTATCTCTTGTCATGTCCCCTTTCCAAATGGAGTCTCGACGAAACTCAAAAGTGTTACGAATACCATTGAAGTAGGATTGCTCTATTTAAGTCATATCGCCATACATAACGTAAATTTGGAAAAAAAACTTGTCACTTATACGGATCTTAACGCTTTCAAGTAGTCCAAATTTTTGCGGAATATTGAAATGAAATAGTATATCTATATCTATTATAGATAAAAGGAGAAGTATGTGCAAACATCACCAACCATGAGTGATGCTCAATCAAAGCAATATCCACACTTTCTCACTTATCTTAGGCCTCCCAAAGTGCTCTTTGTTTCCCATCATTCAAAGACTTCAATCCTTTACCTTTTTTGATCATGTATGCATTTGATCGATAATGACATATGTCTTAATCTTATAGTTTAGTCGATATTTAGACCCGTTATCTTCTATTAATGTAGGAAATGTTATTCGATTTTATTAAATAAAATAAATAACAAATACAGATTACAATGATTAATAATAAAATGAAACATTAAGTAGACTATTAAAGAGGCTGACACAAAAGACAGACTTTATATGTTATATAAAAGTAAAAGCAGAGACTCGTTGTTTGTTTCCCTGAGTACAACAACTGAAGCAACGTGTACTGCCGGACTCGACAAACTCGTCTGAAATTAAACTGGAACAAAACTGTGTCTTCTGTCTTGGACGAATTTCGTGCAGGAAAATTGGAGCAAACAAATTCGTTTTTCGTATGTAAATAAAAGATCTCCAAATCGTATTAATTAATTACAAATTTGATCTCCAAATCGTTTTAATTAATTACAAATTTGCTGTGATTTTGTCTTGTTCACCAAGATATAACCTCCTCCATTATTTCAAGCATACAGAAAAGAGGCTGAGACAGAAGACATACTCCATATGTTACATAAAAGTAAAAGTCGGGGCTCCTGTTTGACACGATTCCCTTAAAACATATTTGTTGTTTGTTTCCCAAGGTACAACAAGAAGCAATGTGTACTGCCGGACTCGACCAACTTGTCTGAAATTAAACTGAAACAAAACTGTGTCTTTTGTCTTGACGGATTTGGTGCAGGAAAATTGGAGCAGAAAAATTCTTTTTTCGTGTGTAAAAATAATGGAGGTCATATCTTGATGAACAAGACAAAATCACAGCAAATATGTAATTAATTAAAACGATTTGGAGATCTTTTATTTATATAACCGAAATCTGCAGCAAAAACCAGACCGCATGAGCCTGTAATTTTTGGAGCTGCATTCATATCCTTTTGGACCATAAACTTATATAAATAAATGTATACAAATGTGACAAAAACTCACCTTTGTCAACTAATTTCCCATCAATTAATCTATCATTTTTCTCTCTTAAAATGTGATTGTTGTTTTAAAAATAAAAAATAAAAATAATAATAAGAGTTAATTACATAAATCGTCCTTATGGTTTACCTAAAATTACGGATTTCGTCCCTAAGTTTAAAACGTTGCATAATTCGTCCACTTTTAGAAACTAATTACCCTTTTCGTCCCTAAAATGGATATCCGTTAATAATTTCCGTTAAAATTATCGCAAACTAATTTCACATTTCGTCCTTAAAATGGATGTCCGTTAGAAATTAGGGACGAAAAGCGTAATTAGTTTAAAAAAATGGACGATTTATGCAACATTTTAAACTTAGGGACGAAATACGTAATTTGAAGTAAACCATAGGGACGATTTATGTAATTAACTCTAATAATAATAAATAAAGTCAGTCATGTCATTCATGGTCTCAATCATTTAACTAGAGGTCATAAACTCTCAAATAATGTGTTCTTTGACTAGTCAATAGTCAAACTTCCTCTTGATGGCTATAATAAGTATATATTGTTTTCTTCTTGTTTTTGTAAATTGAGGAAAAGGTTGAAATTTTCATCAAAGAATACAATTGTTTACAACTAAGAAAGACCTACAAAAAACATACATATAAGAAATGCACATTTGCCTTTCCATTGTTCTTGGACTTGACTCTTTATTAAAGAAAGCTAATTCACCTATAAAATTAATGCTTAAAAATGGACAAGATTAACCCGCTCTTCATGTTTTTCTGTTACCTCGGTGATCTACTTGAAAGACACCTCCCACACGAGATGAATCTCAGCAAAGCGCGTGCTCTCCTCGGTCTAACTTTCAATCGAGAAATCTGCATAAACAAGACTTATGTAGTTAGTTTCCATGAATGGGTTGATTTGGTTTATGTTATATCTCGAACGGGTCAAATAAAAAATATAGCTTAAGGCAAATTAGTCAAATGTGTTGAAAGTCACCCAAGGTTTATTTTCTATGCATTCTGTCTACTAAACCATTTTATTCAACGATTAAGATTATTATTGTAGTAATAATGCTGGTCAACCCGACCTTACCCTGCCTGTCGCGACCGGTACTACAAAATTGGCCAATTTTGCCACCTTTTAATATTAAGAAAATACTGCTCATTACCTTCCGACGGGCCACTCTGGATGCCTTCCAGCACAACAAGTTTCTCGATCTCGGTTCCATCCTCCTGTAATTTAAGGAAAGCAAATCATTTTCAGTGATATATATAATCAAAATCAAATACTCGTGTTCTTTATTGGGTGAAATTTAACGAACTACTCTCACTTTCAAAAATGATTCAGGCATGTTTGATTTCTGAGACTAATTGATGTCTAATAATATTTTATCGTTTATAGATTTTGAAAATACGAATTTGACTTTGACATTCAATATCACACAATAACACGACTAATGGATGAGTGTAATGGTTGAACGGAGAAAAAGGATGCTTACAGATTCTCTTGTTCAAGCTTTTCAGCAATGGAAACTGCTTTCCGCGTTGACCAACCATTTCTCTGTGATTCTGCCTGCTGGATTACATTTGCAAGAGACACTTTACCTCGTACTAAACTCATTGATTGATTTTGTTCCCCTAATCGTCTTTGAACACCGACACTTGAATTCTTATGAGATGGATGAGCTTCTAATTTATCACTGTTATCAATATGCAATTTAGCTTTTGGTTCTCTGGGAGAAGCCTCTACTTCAATTATCTCACTTCTGCGTTTTGAATACAAGTCTTCGTGAGATGTTCCTGATTCTTTCCTCCTTTCACTTCTGATTTCGATTGTAACTGGTGATCCGAGAACACTTTCAAATGCTTTTAGAATGTGTGTTTTGAATTTCTCTGCCTTTGATTTTGTCACATGAGAAGTGAAAATAAGCTGAACGGTTGGAGCTGCAAATTAGAGCAGTTGATAATAAATAACTAGAATCTCATATTTAACCGTAGAATGTGCAACAGAAGATAGTGTTTCGGAAAATACTGTTTAATAGATAAAATGATAAAAAATAACATTATTAACTATTGTTGAAGTATAGTAAATATTTTTCTAAAAGCACACATTGACACACAAAGAAAGAATCATCAAATGAGGCGGATATGTTTAAAATATTGAATGTATTTAAGCATAAGTTTCTATTACCATATCCAGAATAAGATTAAGAACACATACATGATATAGTACGAAGAAGGGTTGACATTCTATTAGAGCATTAGCAATAATATAACAGTAAAAACTATTATCATCCCGCATAAACAAAATGGAAAATTGACATACAGATAACATCATTTAGAGAATCACTAACCGGGATTAAAAAACAATATGTCTAAAGAGACGATATTATGGTAAACAAAGAACAAGTAACTTGTATAAGAAGTACCTGCACCGAAACTGAGTGATGTCATCTTTCCTTCATGATACAAGAACTCTTTAATGCTATTTATCTGAATATTCTCAAGCACCTCCAACCAAATTTCTTCAATTTCTTGCCTATACAAACCTTCTTTCGTTTTCATATGATTGGCACTAGTATTTGCATCATTTTTCATAAATCCCCTTGGAATCGCAATTGTCTCACCATGCTCAAAGTTACTTTTCCGGGACCCGTCTCTCCCACCACCATTATTTAACCCTAATGGGCTGTGATGAATGCTATTATCTACAGAAGACGTAGGGGGCAACACATACTGCTGATCAGGAGCAAGCTGCAATAAAGCAGCGGTCAACCAAGTCAACTTGTCATTCGACATTCTGAGCTGTTTTTCTGCTTCAGATAACGTCTTTAATGCTAAACGCAACTTCTCCATATCTTCTTTAGATACTGAAATATAGGGTAAATACATGTAAGACGTGCCACAGTAAAGTGGTGGTTTTATTTATTTCTTATAACTTAAAAAGAAGAGTCAAACTTACGAGCTTGTCGTCTAAAGAACTTCCTTCTTGGCCTTTCTTTCATGAAATTGTAGCTACCCGCAAGAATATCGGTTATTACGGTGGCAAGTTGTGACATTAAAGCCAATGGCTCGACACCTGACTCCATAATTTCTCTTAAATGTTTCACCGTATTCACTGTATCTGCTGATAACGCTAAATCCAGGAGGTCGACCAATTTGTCATCTGATATAAGTCCAACCTGTGAAGTGAATTAATTGCGTACGTCATTATTTAGCAGCTGTAACGAGAAAAACTACAATAAAAATCAACACAGCTTTCGCTTCATTCATAATTTAGTCACTGGACTATAATAATCGCTACTAAAACAGCTCAACTTTTTAAAAATATTAATTTTGGATAATTTATATAGATTGCTAACTTGGACATTTTTTCAGTTAATGCATACAAAGGGATGGCCGGGCAGGTTGGGTAATGCTGTGAGATAAATACAGGTTAGATGACCAAATTAAAAACGAGCCGAAAGTGTGGTTCTATATATTGCAATTTAGTATTAACTCGACTAAAAATATACCAGTTCTTGAACAAGGGGAACGGATATCCTTTGGCCGAGTAGACTCAGCTGCTCGAGAGTCATTTCCGCATCCCTCAATGATCCATCAGATCTGGATGCTATAAGCTTCAATGCATCTTTATCAATTTCAAAATCTTCTTTAGTTGCAATCCACTGTAACGTATAAATTATATCTGCATCTTTCAACTTGGGGAAGAAAAACTTTTGACACCTGGAAATGATTATATGTGGCAAAAAGTCAAGACTTGAATTGACTAGTAGAAAAACCATACGCCTTGGAGCTCGATCAATAACCTTAGATATGACACTCCAACAATCTGGAGGCAAAGTATCACAGTCATCGATTATGATCACTCGGTATTGTGATGGTACGTGGGAAACAATCATTTTTTCAATCATTTCCATGAAACTTTTGTAACGGAGATTACTGACGGGACCTACTTCTCTTACGCTCCGATTCTTTCCCATGTCATGTGCTACACAAGAATTGCAATATCCGCACGGTTTTGGATGATCCAGTGATTGACAAGTCAAAGCTCGAGCAAATATGCGTGCACAAGAAGTCTTTCCTGTGCCGTGGGGCCCATAAAATACATAAAGCAACCCCACTTTCTTTTTAGCTATAGCATTCGAGAGAGCTTGTACTGCCAAATTTTGTCCCACTAGATCTCTAAACGTTCTTGGCATGTACTTTTGAGTGAGATTTTGGTGCCGACTTTTGCTTCTTTGGTCACGTGATCGAGCTTCTGAAGCAAGATCCGAGTCCATTTCGCTATTTAAAAGGTTATCCGCGTATAAACCTAATTCACCAGAATAATCATGCACCCATGCAGCCGGATTTTCTGCACTTTCTTGAGAGCCGTCCATTAACAAAGGCAGTGATTCGCCATTAGTAGATGAGCTAGAGTGATCAGACATAACGGGTATTTGTTGACCTCCTCTCTTTGACCTCGAATCAGATAAACCACACGAGAGACTTTTTCCTGCTATATCAAGAAACGATTTTCCCCTATCGTGAATTCTTGACCAATTAAATGGAATCCCACAACCATTTTTTGGGGCCCCGATGACATTGGGTTGACTATCATAGTCAACTTGTGTTTGCTCCATATCAAGTTGTGAATGTGATGGAAAATTAGAAGCCATGGACATCTCATTTTTGGGTGCCCGAGAAACTCTTCTTCCACCACGAAATTTCCGTCTTTTGACCCGATTAAGACCATGACTATGAATGCTTGATTCAACCTCCTCACCACCATGTCTTCCATGTAAACGGTTGTTTGATGAAGCTACATTATCACTGTCAATCGGGACATCGTTTAATTGCTGAGAAAGAGTCTTGATATGATCATCCTGTTTACTTTTCCCCCTCCCCTTTTGTTTACTTTTATTATCAGAACTTCCTGGATAAATATCCCGAGCCAAATTGGCAGCATCTAATGGAGAATCATCTTTAAAACTCCTCCCACCGGACTCTTCTTTCTTGTTCCTTCTACGAACCACATCACCGGTGCCCACATTTGACGACGAGTTTCCAACAGACCGCCTTCCACCAGCCTCTTTTTCAACCCGTTTTGGTTGTGGGTCAAGGGCGGAAGGAGACTGAAATGAAGGTGGACTCATGGAGGGATCCCGCAAAGACCGTGATCTTTGAAGAACAACAAGGTCCCTAATAAGGGACCGGTCGGTCATTATAGGACTCTTATGCATATGGTTTTTCAAGTGAATACAGTTTGTTAAATGAATATGGTTGCGTAGATGATCACTAATATCACCATTAGCATCTTTAAGTATCCGATCACGAACAACTCTGGTCATGATCCAATTCTGCAATGTAAAACAAAATATCCCATTGTTTTCTCAAATAAGTATCCCCCAAAAATCTCCACTACACTGAGTTCACACATTGTAGACTTAAATTAGATAAAAACCCATTTCAAGAAACCGAAAAAGATTAAATTTTTATATTAACCTAAGATCATAAAATGAAATTAACAAAACCCCATTTCAAGAAACACATAAAAATGTAATCTTTTTAGCTAAAGACTTTAAATTAGCTAAAACCCATTTGAAAAAACTTAAAAAGAAGCAATTTAAAGTAAAATCCAATTCAAGAAACAGATAAAAATGCAATCTTTTATAGTATAAACTTCACAAGAAAGGTTGTAATTTATAAATCTGTGAAGAAATTGAAATGGGTATTGGTTTAATGAAGAAATAAGAATATAAAAAATCACAAGAAACAAGTAAAAAGACCTGAATTAGAGGCAAAGATGCAAGTCACCCGTTTCCATCATTAAATCTCAGATCTTTTTTTTTTATCAAATTCACGAGAGGGAGGGAAACACACACAGTTACACCTTTTAGTGTGTGTGAAGTCAAAGGTTGATGTTTTGACCCACAAGGGCTAAATGGGTCTAGTGTTCGTTAGTAACAGAGACTGAGAAAGATGCTGCTGGTTTTGTTTGGTTTATGAGAGAGAAAGAAAGAGCATGGGTGTGATGTAATACTGGTGATGCTGACAATAGTGCTTCGGAACTTGACATCTTTCTATTTCTATTTCCATTTCCTAATTAACCAGCTTTGTGTGTCTGTGTGTCTCTTGTTTTTATTAATTAATACTGAGTACTACATTATTTCAAATCAAACAACACCGAATTCAATATAACAAAGCAACTACTAGATAAGATGTGGTTTTTTCTAATAAATAAGTACTTACTCGGTATGGTTTTGACGGATTTTTTTCCGTTATGTTGTCGGGTTCGATATTTTCTCATTACATAATTACGAAAAATTCACATATGATAGTCAAAGGATGTGAAATCAAGATTTTGTATTAGGGTTTGGTTTGTTAGTTATTCTTTGAAGTATACCCTTCTAACTTCTCGACATCACACTTGGGTATTGACGCCGTCAATTCATTACTCCTTCTTGCAAATTGAATCCTTATTAAAAAATATTAAAGACGGTTATCGAAACATCCCAATCACCCACTTAGTGTCTCTAAGTTACAAAACTCATAATTTACCATACAAAAAAACCATATAGATCTTAGAACACAAGAACCATGTAACTCTCGGTATCATTGCTTATCATTCTTGAAATCGATAAATTGCTCCTTGAGAACCATATTGTACTTTGGTACAAAGGAACTCTGGCAACACCCTAGTTTCCTTCCTCTCTTGTAATCCTCAGATAATAAACAAACGCCTTCGGGAACCCTGTGGAATACGTAAGCAATTAGAAACCCTATCTTGACACCAAAGTTAGTATTGCAAAACCCCAAGTTTTGTGGTAAAGATTGAACCTACATACCCTAGTAACCTTCTTCTTGCTTGTGACTCAAGTAACGACCCCCACAAACTAACCCTAGTTCTGCAAACACCATATTTCTCTTGTTCGGACACAGTTAACCCTTTGCAACTTGCGGTTTCTTCTTGCTTACTGTTTGAGCAACGATTGACGAGCTCAAGGGTTTGGGTGTGATGACTAACCAATACTGTCTCATGCGGAGCTAAATACAAACCTACTAAGTTCTTGACGAGCCTAAGGTGACGTATTGATTAGGGTTGATGACGTAAGAGAGTGGGAAAACTCTAATACGTGTATGTGTCAAGAATATTAAATGTTCTAATTCTCCCTAAATCTGACAAATGATCAAGTATTTATAGACAATGGATTAGGTTTCCTTTTATGGGATGTGGTCCTTAATATCACATTTTGTGGACCTAATGATGACCCCAAATGTGTTCATGACGTGAGCACAATTGAAAGTGTTACGAGGTAGAGCACTTTCTGTGCTCCGTATGTTACGATCCAGAGCGCTACATGTGCTTTGTATGTTGCGATCTAGAGCACTACATGTGCTTCGTATGTTACGAGCTAGAGCATTGCATGTGCTCCGTATGTTACGAGCTAGAGCACTGCCTTTGCTTGTATGTTACGAGCTAGAGCACTATCTGTGCTCCGTATTTTACGAGCTAAAGCACTGTCCGTGCTCTGTATGTTACGAGCTAGAGCACTCACTGTCTGTGCTTCGTATGTTATGAGTTGGAGCACTGCATGTGCTTCGTATGTTACGAGCTAGAGCACTGCATATGCTTTGCATATTACGAGCTAGAGCACTGTCTGTGCTCCGTATTGAACTAAGTTGAGGATCACCCTCGATGGTGAAGGTGTGGACCATGTGAGTCGTAATGTTACTTTTCGGGTTTGGTACGAGTTTACGTATCCTACCACAATAGCCCCCCAAAATTCTAAATTTTCAAAAATTTCAAAATTTTTGATGAATTTTGAATTTTCTTGTTTTCCCTCTTCCCTTTTTTTTGGTAATTTTGACCGAGTAAGGGAGTGTTATTTGTTGGGGCTCGGTATAACCGAGTAGAGGAATACTGGTTAGGGAGGGTTTTTACCTAGTACAGGGGGTGTTTGTTATTTGCTGGACTCGACTAAACCGAGAATGGGAGGGTGTTGGTGTTGTAACCAAGTAGAGAGAGGGTACCGGTTAGAGGTTTTATTTCTTTTATTTTTAATTTTTTTATTCCCATTGTTATGTTAATAATTATACTTTAGATTTTTCTCCAAGTGTGCTAAGTAGGTTTACTTAGGATTTTTAGGAAAAAATAATGCCTTTTGTTTGCTCCCATTACTTTGCCCTTGTTGTGTCGGCAAAAAAGACTATAGAGTTTATGTAATTATTTAGGATGTCTAGCCACAATATAACCCTTGTCATGCTCCTTTTATTACACTTAGAATATTTTGTGTTTCTTTGTGATGTCTAGCCATCATTTAAGCTTTGTCATGCTTCGTTTACAACACTTAGATTTATTGTCTTATCGAAGTTGCCTTAATATATTTTGTGATATCCATGGCATTTTGATATAAGTTTGTCTCTCCGTCCCATCAAGTTGGTCCTCCTGCCATGAGAACTAAGTCATTCTGGCAGGCAACTCATTTGAATTTGGGGAGTGGAGTCGGATGAGAAGAGGAGTGTCACACCCCGCTATAGCGGAAACACGGAATGTGAGAGCTGGAATATCATTACACGGTCATAAGCAAATTTAAACGATTCAAGTCATTTCGATAAAAATAAAATAGTTCAAGTTTCAAACAACCAAGCAGTTCACAATTTTAAATTAAGTACAAATACAAAGTTTCAAAATAAAATTCCCAAAATAGAAAGGTCTTTTCCCAATGTGCGCCTCACGTAACCATAGTGACCCTTCCTTGCCATGCATTCCGACACTTACACTAATTTCCTGAAACATAAGATAAAGTGTCAACTACATAAAGTAGTGAGTGAGTTACAGTTTAGAGTTTCGATGAAAGTTTCCAAAAATAGAATGTACATAAGAACAGTGACGTCATAAGTAAAAGGAACGGAGCGACGTTAGAACACGTAAATGTAAATAGTAAAAGTTTGTACACACGCAAGTAAAACAAATAAAACTCGTATAAATAAAGTTATAGCGGAATCCAGGCGCTAAAAGGTATATGCGTAGGGAGTATGTGCTTAACTAAATTAGTAACTCGTATCAATCACTTGGCATAATATAAATAGTAAGTATACACTAAACCGATTGTGTGGTCCTGATCTAGCCCAAAAATGTTTCAATAAGTTTCCAACTGAATCTTAGTAATATGTACTTGGGTCGCTAACCCTGAGTAAGGAGTGACCGCTCCTAAGTATCGATACCCATAATACTAACGGCTATTGCTAATAGTGTATAAAGTTCCTGAACCAAAAATGGGGCAATTGAACAAAGTTTCCAAAAGTAGCAGTAAGTTCTTACGGGTTTATATTTTCATCAAGGATTGGTCGCTAACAAGTATCCTAAATTTAGTTAACCGGCTAAGGCATCAACACATATACGCATAATAGTTTCACAAGTTTCCAAGTTTCCCAAAGTTTCAAAGTTTCCCAAAGAGTTTCAAGTTTCGTACAAGTTTCCAAAGTTTACGAGTTTCATAAGTTTTAAAATGTTTCAAGTTTCCAAAGTTTCAAGGAGGTTTCAAAAGTACCAAGTTTCACACAAGTTCCAAATGGTTCAATAAAGTTTCAAAAGTACCAAGTTTCCAAATGTTTCAACAATTCGCAAATAGTTTCAAGGTTACAAAGCATATATCTTATGTTTCCCCCAAATAATGTTAAAAGCACAAAAGTAAAACAAAATGGGGTTGTAACTCACGGTTTGCGAAGACAAAAGATATGAACTAGCACGAACGAAGCGGAAGGCGTCGGGAATCACAAATGACCTAAAACACCGGAAGGTCGTACAAGTTTTATTAGTATAATTTGAGTTATGTTAAGTTCCAATTTAACATTTTAAATCCCAATTTTCTTATACTTAGATTCTGTCCCAAAAAGATTATTACGGAAAGTTTATAAGATTCATGTGTTCGTGTACGTTTTATAGTCCGATAAGTCCAATTATGTCCAAAAGTGTCCAAGTTCAAAGTTAACGTGAATAAGTTATAGAACCCTTAAGTTACTGAAGTTGGTGTATAATTTACGGTGAAATTTGGGCAGCGCTTCCGCGCTATAAAAATTAAGTCCATTTCCAAAACACTTTCCCGCTTTAAAACACGCAATATAATCAATAAGAACAATAATACAATGTTTCAACTCCAAAAGCTTTTCCAAACAGTTTATTTGTCAAAAACAGTGAGTTTTCCAAAAATATATATTCTGTGATAACTTCGTTTAGCTTATTTTTACGTTTAAAGCTTTTAAAACGTCAAATACGATGTTCAGCAGTATTCAGGCGGCGGCTGGAGACACTCAGCCGCCGGCTGGACTTTAGCCGTCGGCTGAGAACCTTCAGCCGCCGGCCAAAAGCCTTCGGCCAGTTCCAAGATTACGTTATTTTCCGATTTTTAGCTTGTTTCACGGTTAGATTCGACATGCAAACTGTTATAAACCAAATATATGTGTTTTTAAAGTAAAATCACTGTTTCTTTTAGATTTATGTGTTAAAAGTATAGATCTATTGTAAAAACCCGTTTTTAAGCAAGAAATCGTTTTAAATCTTTGTAAAAACATATTTTCAGTTTGTGGATCTTACATGCAACCGATTATTTATATAAAAACAGTAAAAAGAAAGTGTTTTACCGGAGGAAAAATCAAAATGACGGTTGGATGAGTTTCTAGCTTCAAAAGTGTTGGACAAGTTCTTCAAAAACCCGATTTAACCCTTCTCCTTGCTACCCCTTAACCTTAGGACGATTTGTATGTGTTTTGATGGTCGATTTTTGAAGTTTATGGACTGTTTTAATGGTGAAATATTTCTGGATTGTTGTGTTCTTGAGAGGGAAAATAGAGAGAGTTCTAGAGAGAGAGAGGTGTAATGTGTGTGTTTTGATTCAAATGAAATGAAAGTGGTGTTAGAGTGTTGTGGGAAAGGGCCAAGACTGGCCTAGGGACTCAAAATGGCAGTTGTCTTGGTCCAATCCCGTAATAAAGTCGTTGCCCAATCAAGAGACATGCAGAAATGACTCATCAAGGCACAGTCAGCGGGATCCAGCCGTCGGCTGGCCATATTCAGCCGCCGGCTGGATTGAAAATCCAGCTTTTTGACGTTTTAAGTTTTCCGTTATAATTAGTTAAGGACTAGAATCTTTTTGGTTTCCGTTATGAACTTAGTCAAGTTCTTGTATTGTTTATTTGGTGTTAGGATTTATAGATTGATTCCGACTTTTGGTTCCGACAATAAAAGACACGACAATTATGAACCCGAACAATATGAACACGATAAAGAGTAACTAGAGATTCGAACCGATTAAGAACTGAGAATCACCTGAAATTTAGA
>CAJVGC010000060.1:40509831-40624822 GCA_910822075.1 Senecio squalidus | reverse complement strand
CTGAGGGGGCAAGCGCTCCCGGTTTAACCGGTTTTAATGTTTAGTGTAGCATCTTGGAATATAAGGGGCTTGAACCAAATCCCAAAACAAACAGAGGTTCAAGAAGTGGTGCTAGAAAATAGTTTGCAATTTTGCGCTATTTTAGAGTCCCATGTTGATATTTCAAGACTTCATGATGTGTCTACGACGGTTTTTAAAGGTTGGCGGTGGACATCTAATTCTCATGTGAGTCAAAAGGGTACTCGTATTATTCTAGGATGGGATTCGGAGAATGTTGAGTTGATGGTGGTTAATTAGTCGGATCAAGTTATTCATTGTCAGGTGCGTTTGATCGGTGCTCAAAAGAGCTTTTATTGTTCCTTTATTTACGCAGGTAATCATTATATTCAGAGGCGTGAGTTATGGCAAAGTTTGTTGATGCATAATCGTTTTGTGGGGAGTAACGCCTGGTTTGTTATGGGAGATTTTAATGTTGCTCTGAATCTTAATGATAGTACCAGAGGTAGTGGTGTGTCTGGTGTTAAAGATTGTGTAGAGAATATTGGTTTGGTGGATTTGAGTCAGTCTGGCATGTGGTATACATGGAATCAACGCCCGAACTCTATGGATGGTATTCTGAAGAAGCTTTATAGAATAATGTGTAATGGTCCGTTTTTGCATCAGTTTACAGATGCTCATGCGATTTTTAAGCCGTATCGTATCTCGGATCATTGTCCTAGTGTTCTGAAGATCCCGTTGGCGAGTGTCAGAAAGCCGAAGCCATTTAAGTTTGCAAATTTTGTTGCGAATAAAGAAGAATTTTTGCCTCGGGTTTCAGAAGCTTGGGTGGAGAACATTGATGGGTTTCATTTATTTAGAGTTGCTAGAAAATTAAAACGGTTGAAGCCTATCATGCGGAAGTTGATGTGGAAGAATGGGAATGTTCATAAATGTGTTGGTTTTCTTCGAAAGGAATTAGATGTTGTTCAAGCTGAGTTAGATAAAAATCCTGGGTCGGAGGAGCTGCGGGTTGAGGAATCTGCTTATCTTCGTGCGTTTACAAAGGCAAAGTTAGATGAGGATATGTTTCTGAAGCAGCGTGCTAAAATTCGTTGGTTAAAGGAGGGTGATGGGAATACAGGGTTTTTTCATAATACGCTAAAAGGGAAGCGGAATAGGAGTCGTATCTCGTGTGTTCAGGATGTGGCTGGTGTGTTGCATTCGGATGCCGACGTAGCTGGTGTTTTTGGGAATCATTACAGTCAGTTCTTAGGCACAGCTGAGGAGTTGTAGCCTATTCGGGATATGGCGGGGTTGTGTCAACAACGTATTTCGGGTACTAAAGCTCATCATATGATTCGTCCGTGTTAAATACCGAGATTAAGGAAGCTATGTTTGCCATGGGTGAAGACAAAGCTCCTGGTCCTGATGGTTATACGTCTGTTTTCTTTAAGAAGGCGTGAGAGGTTGTGGGGGATGACGTCTGTCTGGCTGTTCAAGAATTTTTTCGGAATGGAAAAATGCTTAAAGAGGTAACTAGTACGATTATTGCTTTGCTTCCAAAAGTTGCTTCTCCGATGAAAGTTACGGATTATCGCCCTATTTCCTGTTGTAATGTGTTGTACAAATGTATTAGTCGTATTATCACTAATCATTTGAAAGAGGGGTTGACAAAAATTATAAGTTATAATCAATCTGCTTTTGTTCCCAGTAGAAGCATTTCGGATAATATTTTATTATCTCAAGAGCTGGTTAAGAATTATCATATTGAGCGTGGGGTGTCCAGATGTGCGTTTAAAGTTGATATTCAAAAGGCATATGATACAGTTGATTGGGGTTTCTTAAGGAATATTCTTATCGGGTTTGGGTTACATATTATGATGGTGGCGTGGATTATGGAATGTGTGACTTCTACGTCTTTTTCAATTTGTGTTAATGGGGAACTCCATGGGTTTTTTCGTGGGAAGCAGGGTTTGCGTCAGGGTGATCCGCTATCTCCATATTTGTTTACGATTGTTATGGAGGTGTTAACATTGTTACTTAAGAGAGGAGTGACAAAGTCAATGGCGTTTAAGTACCATCCGAAATGTGCGAAATTAAAGCTTATTAACTTGTGTTTTGCTGATGATTTGATTATGTTTTCTCATGGAGATAAAAACTTGATTATGGTCTTATTAAATTCTTTAAATGAATTTAGAAGAGTTTCAGGGTTGATTCCGAGTATTGAGAAGAGTACGACTTTCTTTTCATGTGTAAGTGATCGGGTTAAGAGTGCTATTTTGGAGGAGTTGCCTTTTGAGGAGGGGTCTTTTACTATTAAGTATTTGGGAGTTCCATTGATCTCATCCAGACTTTTAGTTGAAGATTGTAAGAGTTTAGTTGAGAAAGTTTGGAACCGTCTTGGAGATTGGCGGAATAAATCTTTATCTATTGCAGGTAGACTTCAATTAGTCGCGTTTGTTCTTTCAGCTATGCATGAGTATTGGGCGTCGGTTTTCATTCTTCCTAGTTCTATCATCTTCGATATTGAGAAGCTACTTCGTGGGTTCTTGTGGTGTCAAGGGTTGTTAAAGCAGGGTAGAGCTAAGGTGGCATGGGCTGATGTCTGTCGTCCTAAAGCGGAGGGTGGTTTGGGTATTCGTGGTCTTGTTTCTTGGAATTCTGCTTTAATGATGGTGAATATATGGAAAGTCCTTATTCGTAAGGAGTCTTTATGGGTCAAATGGGTGCATACGCATCATCTTAAGGGTCGCAGTTTTTGGGAGGTCCAAGTAAAGGCGAATGCAATTTATAGTTGGAGAAAGATCTTGGGGTTACATGATGTTATTAGAATGCATGTTATCAGTGTAGGATCGATATGATTACTTAGATCAAGATTTATCAAAGAAGTTGCAGCGGATAAACACTTTGATATTCACAAGTTTATGATAATCGAATATTGTATATAAAAGAACAATAAGAACAAACAATAACGATTACCATCAAGCAACAATCTATTAATAAATTAACAAACGTGTTTCTTTACATACAAGGATCTATAAAAGACCTTGAGGCTAAACCTAGCTATCCTAGGAACCATCTAACAACACGAGCCTCAATCTATTTGATCAGAATAGACGTGTTTCTTCTCTTTACAAGGATCAATTTGACCTTGAGGCTGAACAAAGGGGAACGATCTCAAGTGGTGAGATCGTTTGGTGTTTTCCTAAAGAATAAACATGATGAAAAACCACACCTTTACAATGTCTAGAGATCTCTTTATATATAGAGTCTCATATGACTTACATAAGGAAACCTAGTTACATAAGGAAACCTAGTTATATTAGGAGACTAATTCTTTTAGATCTTTATCTTGAAATTCAAGTCTTCCATAACTGAGTTGCAGCAGTAGTAACTGATGTGGAGCAGTAGTAACTGATGTGGAGCAGTAGTAACCGATGTGGAGCAGTAGTAACTGATGTGGAGCAGTAGTAACAGAGTAGGAGCAGTATTAACAGAGACTGAGCAGTATTAACTGAGCAGTATTAATTGAGTTCTTTTGAACTGCGCAATACTAACTGTTGTATGTAACGCAACTCTACAATAACAATCTCGACAATTTAATCCTAACAATCTTCCCCTAAACTTATGCTTTCTACATGCAAAGCAATAAGTTTCTTCAATGTAAATTGTTGATAAGAATGCTATCACAACTGCTATTTCAACTTTGTCTTCTCCATGTTTCCTTGATGTATATGCTCAGTTTATATTTTGTCTCATCAAATCAAAATATTATCCCAACAATCTTCCCCTATTTGATGATGACAAAACAAACACTAAACTGAGAACTTTAAAAACTTCCCCTTCAACTGAGATCTCTTGTGAACAAGTTGATACTTCTTCTACCGTTGATATTTCTATCAAAACACGCCACTTTTTTTTTAAGTAGACTTTCGATATTTTGAAGCTTTCAAATCTTGTTCCATGCCACCACACTTTATATCTTCCCCTTTTTGTTATCATCCATTAGGGGAACATCTCTTTACGAACTATGAACCATATTAAACTCCCAATCTAAGCTTTCCAATGTATCAAATTACCCTCCATGACGCACAATACTAATAATGAATTCGAAAACAGTAGAAACTCAAACTAGTTGTAATAAAGTTAAAGTAGTATACCTTCTTCTTTGAATCAGGAGTTGTGCTTCTTATAAGAAGTTAAATAACTGTACATAAGTGAAAACTTCTCCCTCAAGTGGTGCATGTATACGATCACATCCAAATGTTCCAAGCCTCATATCCACTTTTGGAACATATTCTTCCCCTTAAACCAATATTCTCGGCTTACAGCAGCAGATTTCGAAACCTAATATTTCACGGATAAAAGCTCAGATCGAAAATCCCTTCGGTCAGATTGCGCGTTTATATGTCAAGAATCTACAGTCCAAATTTCGTCCAAATCCGACGGTTAACGAATTAGTTATACCCTTTTTACTACAGCTGCCCAGATTATGACGAACATAAACCCTAATTCGCAAAATTGTAGATCTCCTTCTTTCTTCTTCTTCTTCTTGTAAACTTGTGAATCTTTGATCTAGAGCACCTCCTGTGCTCTGATACCACTTGTCAGGATCGGATTAGCTAATGTAATCTAATAGTTTCCCTTCGTTAAGATCTTGATCTATTGAAGAAGTTCAGCAGCGGATGAACACTTCAATATTTACGAGTTATCGAACAATAGAATATGAATAAGAATGAACAAATAGTATTGTCGAATTATAAGCCTCAATTGTATTAACTTTTAATCTCAATACAACGTGTTTTTATCAATACAAGGATCTATCTATATATAGACCTTGAGGCCGACCTATCTAAATAGGAAACATCATCTATCCTTATCTAGAACTATCGTTATCTAGAATAAAGAAACTATATCTAAATACAAAAGGAAACATAATCTAATTATAACTCTAATTAGATTATTCTTGCACGGCAAGTTGGTCTTCCGTATTAACTTGGTATGACCGCATCAACTTGACTTCTTCCGTAGCAACTCTATAATCAGTAGTAACTTGGTTGAACAGCCGCACTAACTTGTCTTACGCAGTAACTTCTTAATGTCTTCCGCATTAATCTTTTAAGTTACTTTTCTCGTTGTTAAGCGTATTGTTTAGGAGTTAAACTATTTTGTCTAAGTTATAACCCAACAATCAGTAAGATTGGTGATGGTAGCATGATTTCTGCCTGGTTTGATAATTGGAGTGTTGCTGGTCCTTTAAATAACTTTATTTCGAATCGGGACATTATGAATGCGGGCTAGACTTTAAAAAGTAAACTTGCTGATCTTTTAAATGGTAATGGTTGGTCTTGTCCTGTTTTTTGGTTGCAAAAATACGCGGTGTTAAATCAGGTTCCAGTGCCAATTTTGCGCGAGTGCAGGGATTCGATCGGTTGGGTTGATAATGATGGTTCCGAGGTGCTGTTTTCTGCTGCGATTGCGTGGATGCAATTCGTGACCGTGTTGGTCGTGTGGATTAGAAGGAAGTTGTGTGGTTTTCTCAGAGTATTCCGTGACATTCTTTTGTTGTGTGGTTACTCGTTTTACAAGAATTGAAGACTCAGGATCGTATCAAAGACTGGGAGAAATCGGATAAGACCAAATCTGTCCATTGTGTTTTTTGCAATCTACAGTCGGATTCGCATGATCATTTATTTTTTGAATGTTCTTATGCGAAACAGGTTTGGCGGTTAGTATGTGCTGCTTCGAGGATTCCGCTTCATATGTATAAATGGTCAGATGTTATTTTGTTTTTAAAGCAGCGAGTCCAAAGGTAATGCTTAAGGGCGTGTTGGTCGTCTTGTTTTTGCAGCTTCTGTTTATTTTATCTAGCAAGAGAGGAATAATAGATTGATTAAGAAAGGAACGCGTAGTATCGATGTCTTGTATAAGGTTATCTTTACCACGGTCCGATTGAAGCTCATGTCGCTTAGGATTGCAAACCGGTTAGAATGGAAGAATATTTCTACTATCTGGAACTTAGAAGTGGTTAAGGGGCTCGAGTAGGATGTGGCTTGGGCGAGGTTTCGGTGTTTGATTGTTTGTTTGTTTAGCTGGTTTGTGTGTTTAGTAGGTGTGCTGGGTGGGTTAGTCTTTGGTTGTGTTGGAGTTTTTTCTTCATGTTTTTCTCTCAGATGATTCTTTTGTTTCATCTCGTTTTGTAACCGTTTTTGTTAATAAATTTTACCGGAGAATTTCCCCTTTAGCGAAAATATATATATATATATATATATATATATATATATATATATATATATATATATATATATATATATATATATATATATATATATATATATAGATATATATATGTGTGTGTGTGTGTGTGTGTGTGTGTGTGTGTGTGTGTGTGTGTAAGACCAACAAAACTAATGAATACAACTCTTAAAGGTATGTTGTTTCTCATAATATCAAAGGTAGCTTCTTCAATGAATCTATACTGAAGGGGGAGTAAATGAAACCTTTGTCAACGGTTGGGAAAAGTATAAAAAAGTAGATAAACTCACCAAAGCACATACGTCACTCCATTATACAACAATATCCAAAAACAAACAAGAACATGACCTGATTTTAGACCCACGTACATGATCACCTATTCAACATTGATCCAACGATTTACGACTCAGTCAATGTCTTTGATTACCTCATCCTAAACAAGAACCTTCAAGCCCTCCAGTTCATGTCTTTTTCCATTACACCCTTAAGAACATTATTTACTTATTATTTTGATTGTATATCGTCAACTTGTAAGTGGATCAGATTTAGTTGGCCTTGCACGCTTTTGCTTTACGTTTCCGAAAACGAGTTGCTCGCCCTTTTTAAACAATAGTTTCATGTTTTCCTTTTAGCTTCTTGATATGTTTTCATTTATGCAGTTACTATAGTTGTGGAGCACTTGATTGGTCAAAATGAACGATGATCATAGTTGTACTAATGCTTTGCCTCCTTTCGTTGCGAAAACATACGAAATGGTGGATGATTCTTCGACTGATCCAATCGTTTCATGGAGTCAGAGTAGTAAGAGTTTTATTGTGTGGAATCCGCCTGAATTCTGCGGTCAATTGCTTCCGAGATTTTTTAAGCATAATAACTTCTCTAGCTTTATTAGACAACTTAATACTTATGTAAGTTGATCACTTGTTTCGTTTTCTTGATATTAATCTGTTTTTGTACATATGTACTTATGTATTTGTACTTTGTGGTTTTAATCTTTCAGGGTTTTAGAAAAATCGATCCTGAATTATGGGAGTTTGCAAATGACGATTTTATTAGAGGTCAACCGCATCTTTTGAAGAATATTTATAGAAGAAAGCCGGTTCATAGTCATTCGATTCAAAATCAAGCTTCTTCTTCTTCGTCATCGTCCTCAAATGCTTCTACATTGAGTGAATCGGAAAAACATAGTTACGTAGAAAAGATTAATAGGCTGCAACGTGAGAAGGAATTATTGTCTAGAGAGTTTCATGAGCACCAGCAAGAGCAGGAGAGACTTGAATTGGAAGCTCGTGGTTTAACAGATCGTTTAAAAACGTGCTGGGATTTGTGGTTTAGATGAATTTTTGCAGAAACCATGTCGAGAATTAGAATTCACACCTCAATTGATGGAGAACGGAAAGAGAAGGCTGTCGGTGTCAACGGATACTAATAATGATCAAGTATGTCCTTTTAATATCCCGATTAGTGAGAATATAACTGCTGATGCCCTTGTCTCATTAAACACAGAATTGGTGGAGAAATTGGAATCGTCCCTTATGTTGTGGGAAAGCGTATTGAAAGACGTTGATGATGTTTTAGTACATAAAAAATGGTCACTGGAGTTGGATCATGAGCCTGTAAGTTGTGCAGATAGTCCAACTATCGATTACCCATTAATCGATGTTGAAATGGGTTGTAAAGAAAGTGAGATTGACATAAATTCTGAACCTGTTAATGTTAATGTGGGTGTTCCAACGGGTGTTAATGATGTGTTTTGGGAACAATTTTTGACGGAGAATCCTGGTGGTTCGACGACAAACAATGTAGAGGAAGTGATCAAGGCAGATAGAAAAGGGTTTGATCAACGCGGAAAGCTTTGGTGGAACATGAGGAGTGTAAATAATCTTGCTGATCAGCTAGGACAGCTTACTCCAGCCGAGAAAACTTGATCTAATTATTAATAATGAGGTTGATATAAATATGAGTGAGGATTTGTATAGTGTTTGTAGGGCATTTGATGAGTTTTTATGTTTGTAAATACAAGGAAAATAGAATCATTTGGTTTTGTATCTCTTGTCATGTCCTCTCTCCAAATGGAGTCTCGGCGAAACTCAACCGTGTTAAAAATACCATTGAAGTAGGATTGCTCTATTTAAGTCATATCGCCGTACATAACGTAAATTTGGAAAAAAAGTTGTCACTTATACGGATCTTAACGCTTTCAAGTAGTCCAAACTTTTGCGGAATATTGAAATGAAGTAGTATATCTATATCTATTATAGATAAAAGGAGAAGTATGTGCAAACATCACCAACCATGAGTGATGCTCAATCAAAGCAATATACACACTTTCTCACTTATCTTAGGCCTCCCAAAGTGCTCTTTGCTTCCCATCATTCAAAGACTTCAATCCTTTACCTTTTTTGATCATGTATGCGTTTGATCGATAATGACATATGTCTTAATCTTATAGTTTAGTCGATATTTAAACCCGTTATCTTCTATTAATGTAGGAAATGTTATTCGATTTTATTAAATAAAATAAATAACAAATACAGATTATAATGATTAATAATAGATGAAAAATTAAGCTGACAGAATAGAGGCCGAGACAGACTCTATATGTTATAGAAAATTAAAAGTCAAGGCTCGTGTTTGACACGGTTCCCTTAAAACGTATTCGTTGTCTGTTTCCCAGGATACAACAACTGAAATAGCGTGTACTGCCGGACTCGACCAACTTGCCTGAAATTAAACTGGAACAAAACTGTGTCTTCTGTCTTGGACGAATTTCTTGTAGGAAAATTGGAGCAGACAAATTCGTTTTTCGTATGTAAATAAAAGATCTCCAAATCGTTTTAATTAATTACAGATTTGCTGTGATTTTGTCTTGTTCACAAGATATAACCTCCTCCATTATTTTAAATACCGAAAAGAGGCTGAGACAGACTCTATATGTTACATAAAAATAAAAGTCGGGGCTACATGATTCCCTTAAAACATAATCGTTGTTTTTTTTCGAAGATGCAACAACTGAAGCATTGTGTACTGGCGGACTCGACCCACTTCCCTAAAATTAAACTGGAACAAAACTGTGTCTTCTGTTTTGACGAATTTCGTGCAAGAAAATTGGAGCATACAAATTCGTTTTTCGTGTGTGAAAATAATGGAGGTCATATCTTGGTGAACAAGACAAAATCACAGCAAATCTTTAATTAATTAAAACCGATTTGGAGATCTTTTATTTACATAACCGAAATCTATAACAAAAACCGAACTGTACGAGTCTGGAAATTTCGAAGCTGCATTCATATCCTTTCGGACCCTCATATCCTTTCGGACCAGAACTCATATAAATAAACGTTTTATCAACTAATTTCCCAACAATTAATCTATCATTTTTCTCTCTTAAAATGTGATTGTGGTCATAAAATAAATAAATAAATAAAGTCATGTCATTCATGGTCTCAATCATTTAACTAGAGGCCATAAACTCTCAAATAATGTGTTCTTTGACTAGTCAATAGTCAAACTTCCTCTTGATGGCTATAATAACTAAGCCTTGGTAGACACATTGAATAAATATATATTGTTTTTTTTTTTTTTTTTTTGTAAATTGAGGAAAAGGTTGAATTTCATCAAAGAATACAATTGTTTACAACTAAGAAAGACCTACAAAAAACATAAATATAAGAAATGCACATTTGCCTTTCCATTGTTCTTGGACTTGACTCTTTATTAAAGAAAGCTAATTCACCTATAAAATTAATGCTTAAAAATGGACAAGATTAACCCGCTCTTCATGTTTTTCTGTTACCTCGGTGATCTACTTGAAAGACATCTCCCACACGAGATGAATCTCAGCGCGTGCTCTCCTCGGTCTAAGTTTCAATCGAGAAATCTGCATAAACAAGACTTATGTAGTTAGTTTCCATGAATGGGTTGATTTGGTTTCTGTTTGGTTTCTGTTATATCTCGAATGGGTCAAATAAAAAATATAGCTAAAGGCAAATTAGTCAAATGTGTTGAAAGTCACCCAAAGTTTATTTTCTATGCATGTTGTCTACTAAACCATTTTATTCAACGATTAAGATTATTATTGTAATAATAATGCTGGTCAACCCGACCTTACCCTACCTGTCGCGACCGGTACTACAAAATTTGGCCCATTTTGCCACCTTTTAATATTAAGAAAATACTGCTCATTACCTTCCGACGGGCCACTCTGGATGCCTTCCAGCACAACAAGTTTCTCGATCTCGGTTCCATCCTCCTGTAATTTAAAGAAAGCAAATCATTTTCAGTGATATAATCAAAATCAAATACTCGTGTTCTTTATTGGGTGAAATTTAACGAACTACTCTCACAGGCATGTTTGATTTCTGAGACTAATTGATGTCTAATAATATTTTAACGTTTATAGATTTTGAAAATACGAATTTGACTTTGACATTCAATGTCACACAATAACACGACTAATGGATGAGTGTAATGGTTGAACGGAGAAAAAGGATGCTTACAGATTCTCTTGTTCAAGCTTTTCAGCAATGGAAACTGCTTTCCGCGTTGACCAACCATTTCTCTGTGATTCTGCCTGCTGGATTACATTTGCAAGAGACACTTTACCTCGTACTAAACTCATTGATTGATTTTTTTCCCCTAATCGTCTTTGAACACCGACACTTGAATTCTTATGAGATGGATGAGCTTCTAATTTATCACTGCTATCAATATGCAATTTAGCTTTTGGTTCTCTGGGAGAAGCCTCTACTTCAATTATCTCACTTCTGCGTTTTGAATACAAGTCTTCGTGAGATGTTCCTGATTCTTTCCTCCTTTCACTTCTGATTTCGATTGTAACTGGTGATCCGAGAACACTTTCAAATGCTTTTAGAATGTGTGTTTTGAATTTCTCTGCCTTTGATTTTGTCACATGAGAAGTGAAAATAAGCTGAACGGTTGGAGCTGCAAATTAGATCAGTTGATAATAAATAACTAGAATCTCATATTTAACCGGAGAATGTGCAACAGAAGATAGTGTTTCGGAAAATACTGTTTAATAGATAAAATGATCAAAAAGAACATTATTAACTATTGTTGAAGTATAGTAAATATTTTTCTAAAAGCACACATGGACACACAAAGAAAGAATCATCAAATGAGGCGGATATGTTTAAAATATTGAATGTATTTAAGCATAAGTGTATATTACCATATCCAGAATAAGATTAAGAACACATACATGATATAGTACGAAGAAGGGCTGACATTCTATTAGAGCGTTAGCAATAATATAACAGTAAAAACTATTATCATCCCGCATAAACAAAATGGCAAATTGACATACAGATAACATCATTTAGAGAATCACTAACCGGGATTAAAAAACAATATGTCTAAAGAGACGATATTATGGCAAACAAAGAACAAGTAACTTGTATAAGAAGTACCTGCACCAAAACTGAGTGATGTCATCTTTCCTTCATGATACAAGAACTCTTTTATGCTATTTATCTGAATATTCTCAAGCACCTCCAACCAAATTTCTTCAATTTCTTGCCTATATAAACCTTCTTTCGTTTTCATATGATTGGCACTAGTATTTGCATCATTTTTCATAAATCCCCTTGGAATCGCAATTGTCTCACCATGCTCAAAGTTACTTTTCCGGGACCCGTCTCTCCCACCACCATTATTTAACCCTAATGGGCTGTGATGAATGCTATTATCTACAGAAGACGTAGGGGGCAACACATACTGCTGATCAGGAGCAAGCTGCAATAAAGCAGCGGTCAACCAAGTCAACTTGTCATTCGACATTCTGAGCTGTTTTTCTGCTTCAGATAACGTCTTTAATGCTAAACGCAACTTCTCCATATCTTCTTTAGATACTGAAATATAGGGTAAATACATGTAAGACGTGCCACACTAAAGTGGTGTTTTTATTTATTTCTTGGAACTTAAAAAAAAGAGTCAAACTTACGAGCTTGTCGTCTAAAGAACTTCCTTCTTGGCCTTTCTTTCATGAAATTGTAGCTACCCGCAAGAATATCGGTTATTACGGTGGCAAGTTGTGACATTAAAGCCAATGGCTCGACACCTGACTCCATAATTTCTCTTAAATGTTTCACCGTATTCACTGTATCTGCTGACAACGCTAAATCCAGGAGGTCGACCAATTTGTCATCAGATATAAGTCCAACCTGTGAAGTGAATTAATTGCGTACGTGATTATTTAGCAGCTGTAACGAGAAAAACTACAATAAAAATCAACACAGCTTTCGCTTCATTCATAATTTAGTCACTGGACTATAATAATCGCTACTAAAACAGCTCAACTTTTTAAAAATATTAATTTTGGATAATTTATATAGATTGCTAACTTGGACATTTTTTCAGTTAATACAAAGGGCTGGCCGGGCAGGTTGGGTAATGCTGTGAGATAAATACAGGTTAGGTGACCAAATTAAAAACGAGCCGAAAGTGTGGTTCTATATATTGCAATTTAGTATTAACTCGACTAAAAATATACCAGTTCTTGAACAAGGGGAACGGATATCCTTTGGCCGAGTAGACTCAGCTGCTCGAGAGTCATTTCCGCATCCCTCAATGATCCATCAGATCTGGATGCTATAAGCTTCAATGCATCTTTATCAATTTCAAAATCTTCTTTAGTTGCAATCCACTGTAACGTATAAATTATATCTGCATCTTTCAACTTGGGGAAGAAAAACTTTTGACACCTGGAAATGATTATATGTGGCAAAAAGTCAAGACTTGAATTGACTAGTAGAAAAACCATACGCCTTGGAGCTCGATCAATAACCTTAAATATGACACTCCAACAATCTGGAGGCAAAGTATCACAGTCATCGATTATGATCACTCGGTATTGTGATGGTACGTGGGAAACAATCATTTTTTCAATCATTTCCATAAAACTTTTGTAACGGAGATTACTGACGGGACCTACTTCTCTTACGCTCCGATTCTTTCCCATATCATGTGCTACACAAGAATTGCAATATCCGCACGGTTTTGGATGATCCAGTGATTGACAAGTCAAAGCTCGAGCAAATATACGTGCACAAGAAGTCTTTCCTGTGCCGTGGGGCCCATAAAATACATAAAGCAACCCCACTTTCTTTTTCGCTATAGCATTCGAGAGAGCTTGTACTGCCAAATTTTGTCCCACTAGATCTCTAAACGTTCTTGGCATGTACTTTTGAGTGAGATTTTGGTGCCGACTTTTGCTTCTTTGGTCACGTGATCGAGCTTCTGAAGCAAGATCCGAGTCCATTTCGCTATTTAAAAGGTTATCCGCGTATAAACCTAATTCGCCAGAATAATCATGCACCCATGCAGCCGGATTTTCTGCACTTTCTTGAGAGCCGTCCATTAACAAAGGCAGTGATTCGCCATTAGTAGATGAGCTAGAGTGATCAGACATAACGGGTATTTGTTGACCTCCTCTCTTTGACCTCGAATCAGATAAACCACACGAGAGACTTCTTCCTGCTATATCAAGAAACGATTTTCCCCTATCGTGAATTCTTGACCAATTAAATGGAATCCCACAACCATTTTTTGGGGCCCCGATGACATTGGGTTGACTATCATAGTCAACTTGTGTTTGCTCCATATCAAGTTGTGAATGTGATGGAAAATTAGAAGCCATGGACATCTCATTTTTGGGTGCCCGAGAAACTCTTCTTCCACCACGAAATTTCCGTCTTTTGACCCGATTAAGACCATGACTATGAATGCTTGATTCAACCTCCTCACCACCATGTCTTCCATGTAAACGGTTGTTTGATGAAGCTACATTATCACTGTCAATCGGGACATCGTTTAATTGCTGAGAAAGAGTCTTGATATGATCATCCTGTTTACTTTTCCCCCTCCCCTTTTGTTTACTTTTATTATCAGAACTTCCTGGATAAATATCCCGAGCCAAATTGGCAGCATCTAATGGAGAATCATCTTTAAAACTCCTCCCACTGGACTCTTCTTTCTTGTTCCTTCTACGAACCACATCACCGGTGCCCACATTTGACGACGAATTTCCAACAGACCGCCTTCCACCAGCCTCTTTTTCAACCCGTTTTGGTTGTGGGTCAAGGGCGGAAGGAGACTGAAATGAAGGTGGACTCATGGAGGGATCCCGCAAAGACCGTGATCTTTGAAGAACAACAAGGTCCCTAATAAGGGACCGGTCGGTCATTATAGGACTCTTATGCATATGGTTTTTCAAGTGAATACAGTTTGTTAAATGAATATGGTTGCGTAGATGATCACTAATATCACCATTAGCATCTTTAAGTATCCGATCACGAACAACTCTGGTCATGATCCAATTCTGCAATGTAAAACAAAATATCCCATTTTTTTCTCAAATAAGTATCCCCCAAAAATCCCCACTACACTGAGTTCACACATTGTAGACTTAAATTAGATAAAAACCCATTTCAAGAAACCAAAAAAGATTAAATTTTTATATTAACCTAAGATCATAAAATGAAATTAACAAAACCCCATTTGAAAGAAACACATAAAAATGTAATCTTTTTAGATAAAGACTTTAAATTAGCTAAAACCCATTTGAAAAAACTTAAAAAGAAGCAATTTAAAGAAAAATCCAATTCAAGAAACAGATAAAAATGCAATATTTTATAGTCTAAACTTCACAAGAAAGGTTGTAATTTATAAATCTGTGAAGAAATTGAAATGGGTATTGGTTTAATGAAGAAATAAGAATATAAAAAATCACAAGAAACAAGTAAAAAGACCTGAATTAGAGGCAAAGATGCAAGTCACCCGTTTCCATCATTAAATCTCAGATCCTTTTTTTTTATCAAATTCACGAGAGGGAGGGAAACACACACAGTTACACCTTTTAGTGTGTGTGAAGTCAAAGGTTGATGTTTTGACCCACAAGGGCTAAATGGGTCTAGTGTTCGTTAGTAACAGAGACTGAGAAAGATGCTGCTGGTTTTGTTTGGTTTATGAGAGAGAAAGAAAGAGCATGGGTGTAATGTAATACTGGTGATGCTGACAACAGTGCTTCGGAACTTGACATCTTTCTATTTCTATTTCCTAATTAACCAGCTTTGTGTGTCTTGTTTTTATTAATTAATACCGAGTACTACATTATTTCAAATCAAACAATACAACAAAGCAACTACTACTAGATAAGATGTGGTTTTTTCTAATAAATAAGTACATACGGTTTTGACGGATTTTTTTTTTCCGTTATGTTATTGGGTTTAATAATTTCTCATTACAGAATTATCGAAAATTCAAATATGATAGTCAAAAGATTGAAACCACATTTTGTATTAGGGTTTGGTTTGTTAGTTATTCTTTGAATTATACCCTTCTAACTTCTCGACACCACACTTGGGCATTGACACCGTCAATTCATTACTCTTTCTTGCAAATTGAATCCTTATTATAAAATATTAAAGACGGTTATCGAAACATCCCAATCACCCACTTAGTGTCTGTAAGTTACAAAACTCATAACTTATCATACAAAAAAACCAGATAGATCTTAGAACCCAAGAATCATGTAACTCCCGGTAGCATTGCTTATCATTCTTGAAATCGGTAAATTACTCCCCGAAAACCATATTGTAATTTGGTACAAAGGAACTCTGGCAACACCCTACTTTCCTTCCTCTCTTGCAATCCTCAAATAATAAACAAACACCTCCAGGATACGTAAGCAATTAGAAACCCTATCTTAACACCAAAGTTAGTATTGCAAAACCCCAAGTTTTGTGGTAAACATTGAACCTACATACCCTAGTAACCTTTTTCTTGCTTGCGACTCAAGTAACGACCACAACAAACTAACCCTAGTTTGTGGTTAAAGAAACAACCCTACAAAAACCATATTTCTCTTGTTCGGACACAGTTAACCCTTTGCAACTTGCGGTTTCTTCTTGCTTACTGTTTGAGCAACGATTGACGAGCTCAAGGGTTAGGGTGTGATGGCTAACCAATACGGTCTCCTGCGGAGCGTAGTGCAAACCTACCAAACTCTTGACGAGCCTAAGGTGACGTATTGATTAGGGTTGATGACGTAAGAGAGTGGGAAAACTCTAATACGTGTATATGCCTGGTATATTGAATGTTCTAATTCTCCCTAGATCTGTCAAATGGTTATAGACGATGGATTAGGTTTCCTTTTATGGGTGTGGGCCTTAATATTACATTTTTTGGACCTAATGATGACCCAAAATGTGTTCATGACGTGAGCACAATTGAAAGTGTTACGAGGTAGAGCACTTTCTGTGCTCCGTATGTTACAATCCAGAGCGCTACATGTGCTCCGTATGTTACAATCCAGAGCACTACATGTGCTTCGTTTGTTACGAGCTAGAGCATTGCATGTGCTTCGTATGTTACGAGCTAGAGCACTGCATGTGCTTCGTATGTTACGAGCTAGAGCACTGCATGTGCTTCGTATGTTACGAGCTAGAGCACTGCATGTGCTTCGTATGTTACGAGCTAGAGCACTGCATGTGCTTCGTATGTTACGAGCTAGAGCACTGTATGTGCTTCGTATGTTACGAGCTAGAGCACTGTATGTGCTCCATATGTTACGAGCTAGAGCACTGTCTGTGCTCTGTATGTTACGAGCTAGAGCACTGTCTGTGCTCCGTATGTTACGAGTTGGAGCATTGTCTGTGCTCCGTATGTTACGAGTTGGAGCATTGTCTGTGCTCCGTATGTTACGAGCTAGAGCACTGCCTGTGCTTCGTATGTTACGAGCTAGAGCACTGTCTGTACTTCGTATTGAACTAAGTTGAGGATCACGCTCGACGGTGAAGTTGTGGACCATGTGAGTCATAATGTTACTTTCAGGTTTGGTACGTGTTTACGTATCCTACCTCAATAGCCCCCCAAAATTCTAAATTTTCAAAAATTTCAAAGATTTTGGTGAATTTTGAATTTTCTTGTTTTCCCTCTTCCCTTTTTTTTGGTAATTCTGACCGCGTAGGGGAGTGTTATTTGTTGGGCTCGATTTAACCGAGTAGAGGAATACCGGCTGGGGAGGGTGTTTTTACCTAGTACATGGGGTGTTTGTTGTTTGCTGGACTCGACTAAACCGAGCAGGGGAGGGTGTTGGTGTTGTAACCAAGTGGAGAGAGGGTACCGGTTAGAGGTTTTTTTTTTTTTTTCTTTTTTTTGTATTCCCATTGTTATGTTAATAATTATACTTTAGATTTTTCTCCAAGTGTGCTAAGTAGGTTTACTTAGGAGTTTTAGGAAAAAATAATGCCTTTTGTTTGCTCCCATTACTTTGCCCTTGTTGTGTCGGCAAAAAAGACTTTAGAATTTTTGTGATTCTTTAGGATGTCTAGCCACAATATAACCCTTGCCATGCTCCTTTTATAACACTTAGAATATTTTATGTTTGTTTGTGATGTCTAGTCATCATTTAAGCTTTGCCATGCTTCGTTTACAACACTTAGATTTATTTTCTTATCTAAGTTGCCTTAGTATATTTTGTGATGTCCGTGGCATTTTGATATAAGTTTGCCTCTCCGCCCCATCAAGTTGGTCCTCCTGTCATGAGAACTAAGTCATTCTGGCAGACAACTCATTTGAATTTGGGGAGTGGAGTCGGATGAGAAGAGGAGAGGAGAGTTATGTTAATGACTTAGGAATTTTTTCTATAGGTTTGTCATGCAAATGCTTTAGAAATTGCTATCCAAATACTCAGAATTTATTAGCAAAATGTCAAATGCCTCAACATTTTTTAGTCATGATAAATATTTTGTGAATGAAAAATGTCTTATCGTTTTTTTATAGTTGTTCATGTCGGTGACATGAACATGTGTAAATTATATTAATGACATTTTGTGCATGTTGACATTATGTTTGGATGCTCGTGGCATAGTTGGGTACCCGTGGCCCCCTTTTTAATTTTTATGTTGTGTATGACACTGTGTATGTGACACTTCTTGTTGGTTAACCATAAATTTATTTTTTACTCGCGAGATTTTCGCTCCCCAATAGGGAGTGCTTATCTTTCCTCCGGTAGGTAAGAAAGATGGAAATTTGTGTTCAGTCTAGCCTTGTATGCCTTATGTGGCTTGTTACACTAAAAAAAATATTAAGATTTTTAAGTAGCTATGAGTACCTTGTTACCAAGTTGGTATTGATTGGGGAAAAGATGATTTTTATTAGCAACATAGATGAATACATATATCGTGTTGCATCAAGCATTTGTTCTATCATGAACATGATATATTTGAGTACATGGTATTCCATGACTTCGTTAGGATTTTTTTAGATTGGTGGAGGTTTGATTTTCCCGAAGAGGGTTTGAGGACTAGAGTATAATTATGTCTTGTGGTCCTGGGTCCTCCATGTGTGGTCCTTTTTTTCATGCAAATGTCTTCTTGAGTGGGGGATCCATTGCTTGCTTTTCTCCAGTGACAAGGTGTTCCAAGTGCCCCTTTTCTAATGCTCGCTTGATTTCAGACTGGAGCTCTCTATATTCATTTGTGTCATGCCCATGGGCTTCATGGAATTCACAATATTTGCTCATGTTTTTCTTCCCTGACATGTAGGTCATTGGACGGGGAGGCTTGAACGTTGCACTTACTTGTTCAGTGTTCAAAATTTATATGAGAGACTTGTTGAGGCAAGAGGATAAGGAGAAAACCTTTGATTTTGTCTATTATCTCGTCGGTCCTCTTTGTAGTTGTCATGGAGGCTACCCTCTTCACTAAGTGAGTCTTGCCTACTTGATCCTCCAACACTTAGTCCACTCCAAGCCTTATCTCTTTATGCCCCTGTGACGCATCTAGCCAGGGCGATTGTCTCCTTTGACCTCAAATAGTCATAGCAACAATTGGTTGTCTCCTTGAAGGTAATTGGAATTCTAGCTGCAAGCCGCTCCTGGAGCTGGCCCGGGAGGAGCAAGAGTGTGAAACCAGAAATTTGTTGGCTCTCAGGAAAGTCTGGTATCTTTTACCACTCTTGTGTGTAACGAAGAATGAAATCTCGCAGTCCTTCTCCTTTTTGTTGTCTTATGAGATGGGCCTCAAGGTGGGTTCTCCTTTGTTTCTTTTGCTGGAAGAAGTTTGAGATAAACTTGGACTTGAGGTCATAGAAGTCATAAGTGCTTTTCTCTGGGAGGCTTGTAAACCAATCCCTAGAAAAACCTTGTATGGTTCCTGGGAACATGTGACATGCTACAGGGTCTACCCACTTCTCTGTCATGATAGATTGTTCAAACAGATCCAAGTGGTCTTCAGGATCTCTTGTGTCGTCATTCGTCCCTACGATTGAGGGGACTCTCTGTCGGTTCGAAATTGGATACTTTGCCACCCAGTCAAAAAATTTAGAGTTAACCACTGATGTTGGCATGGTTGCAGTGCGGGGCAGTCCTCCCTCCTCTCCGACAAATTCTTTTAACAAGTTAAGCAATTCTCGGGCGGTACTATATGAAGGTGGGGGAGGTGTTGGCTCTGGTGTCTTCTGCTTCCGCAACTCATCAACCAATTGTCCAAGTAAAGAACTCATATCGGGCTCGGGAACTACCCTTGGTGCCGGCTTCAGATTCAGAGCCTCCACTAGTTGAGCTACTAGGTTATTCTGTGGGGGTGGAGTTGGTGCGGGTGGCTTCTGCTGGGACAAGGTTGCCTTTAGGAGCTCTAATGCCTCTTCGAATGATATTTTCCATTTAGAGGGAGTCTGAGTGGGTGTAGGAGGTGGTTGTTGGGTTACGGTGGATCCCTCCAAGTTTGTTGGTGGTGGGGTGCCCTGAGGGGTAGCAATCCTTGGAGCGGGTTGTGATGTGCTCAGAGGAGCTCTTCCTGTCTGGAAGCCTTGAGCAGTGAAACATGACTGACATGTCCCTGTGCTAATTATTTCTACCCCCGTTGTGTCAGTTGTCTCTGCGGTGAATGAGAAGAGTCTAGCCCGAATATCTGAGAGGTTTTCCCCACTGATCCTCCGCGAGGTCCCCACCGTGGCTCGTGGGCCAGCATCAGTGCCTTGAGAGTTTGGTGGAGTGGTGTTGATGTCCACCGATGAAAGAGGCTCTTCTATGCTCGGTGGTGGATTTGTGAAAGGGTTTGAATCCATGAAGAATGAAGGATAGGGGAAAAGACTTAGTGAAAATCGTTGATCTAAAACGGTCCCACGGATGGCGCCAATGTTTGAGTATCAATTAACGAGCTCAAGGGTTTGGGTGTGATAGCTAACCAATACGGTCTCCTGCGATACCCAGTGCAAACCTAACAAGCTCTTGACGAGCCTAAGGTGATGTATTGATTAGGGTTGATAACGTAAGAGAGTGGGAAAACTCTAATACGTGTATGTGTCAGGAATATTGAATGTTCTAATTCTCCCTACATTTGACAAATGGTCAGGTATTTATAGATAATGGATTAGGTTTTATTTTATGGTCCGTGGGCCTTAATATTACATTTTATGGACCTAATGATGACCCAAAATGTGTTCATGACCTGAGCACAATTGAAAGTGTTACGAGGTAGAGTACTTTATGTGCTCCGTATGTTACGAGCCAGAGCGCTACATGTGCTCTGTATGTTGCGAGCTAGAGCACTACATGTGTTTCATACGTTACGAGCTAGAGCATTGCATGTGCTCCGTATGTTACGAGCTAGAGCACTGCCTGTGCTTCGTATGTTACGAGCTAGAGCACTGTTTGTGCTCCGTATGTTACGAGCTAGAGCACTGCATGTGCTTCGTATGTTACGAGCTAGAGCACTGTCTGTGCTCCGTATGTTACGAGCTAGAGCACTGTCTGTGCTTCGTATGTTACGAGCTAGAGCACTGCCTGTGCTTCGTATGTTACGAGCTAGAGCAATGTCTGTGCTCGTATGTTACGAGCTAGAGCACTGTCTGTGCTCCGTATTGAACTAAGTCGAGGATCACGCTCGATAGTGAAGGTGTGGACCATGTGAGTCATAATGTTTCTTTCGGGTTTGGTACGTGTTTACGTATCCTACCTCAATACTTACCAACCCGAAAAATCTGCAAAGACCTCTAATTGTCCCTTGCTTAAGTAACCAAGTGAAACCTGCAAACCTACAACCAAGAAAAACAAGAAACTTGTTGCTAACAGCACAAACATGTGCCAAACCTTCTGCCAAACAACCTATTAACAACCATGAAACGCGACCAAACAACCCAGACAAACGTGGTGAACATGTTGCTTAAACTTGCTGCCTAAACACATCCAAAAACGGTGTCAAACACAACAAAATCGGTTGTGAAACCTGCTACCAAACGGCCTTGAACTTTAGACAACACCTTGCAATCTTGTTTCCTGTTTCCGCAACCAACTTCGACGAATAATAAATTAAATATGTAGGAAGCGAAATTTAAAAATCCCCTGATTGTAGATCTATGTGTTAAGATTTTACAAAAAAAAAAAAACGAGATGATCAAAGGGTTCACGAACTCATGATCACATTTTTCCTATCGTTGTGCAAGTCTTGTCGAGGATAGAGAATATCTTGGTATTGTTCATCTTAGAAAGATCCATGAACCGTAACTTTGATCTCACTTGTTGAAATCTCGACTTCAACAACCATGACACCACGTACTAAAGAAACTCTTCAATGATGCCGATTATCGAACACCAAAAGAAAAAAAAAGTGAAAATTTGTCGAATGTATAGCCGACTCTCATTTAAGGAAAGAAATTTTGGTACAAAAATTAAAGCATCCCCTCTCACTTTATATAGGTGTGAGAATTCCATAGTCATCTCCAATTTGTTTTTCAAGTTACTTGATCTTCAAGTAAACTTAATCTTCAAATAATATAGTTTCAATGCAATAAAAAAAACCTATCATATCCTAATTTCTAGATTATATCATAACCGATGTAATAATAGATATTCGGTTACATAAGCAAATTATTTTCTAGGCTCCGTTAAAATAATTATTTTGATCCGTCACTCCTAGCATGTATGGTCATTTTTCTTTGGCTATAAGGTTTTTCATGATTTATAATTATATATTAGATTTGACATATGCAAATGATATCTGAAATTGAAATGATTTAAGATTTAAATATGATGCGATTGGTTTAGCATGGGTGAATGGTGCTTTTGTCTAGGGTCAACAACAAAGAGACATTCCATCACCATGTGCTTGTACTTGGAGATAGCAACATCACACGCTAATATATATTTTTGAAAGGAAAAATGGAAATATGTTTCATGATAAAAAGAACTTTTCATTTAAAATAGTGTTAAAAATGTGTCCCTCTCTTAAAATTCTAGTAAGGATCCAAATGATATATCACTAGTACGTTTGTTTACGATTAATAAAACTATCATTTAAGACCAACTATATTTAAAGCATTTCTCTTACGTGTAGGTGCTAGTAATACAAGAGTGCAAATATTGGCCGATTTCTATTTAGTTTTGACAAGTTGCGTCAATTGTATGATACGAGTCTTAACCTGTCTTATCGGATACGTCTCGAAGGTGCATATAAAGAAGTAAATGAAATGATATTGATGGAGAAAACGAGATGTATTATTCATTCGTGATTATAGAATCTAATGTTTTTGTATTAAAACTTTAATCAAACAATTGCATGCTTCGATAGGAGATAACCTACTTTTGAGAATGGTAACTTTATGCGCCAACAATGTTTTACTTGTCAACTTTCATGTGTGGCCGCAAGTGAACTCACAAAAAGCAAAATGCTATGCCCTTGAAATAAGTGAGAGAAGTTTAACTCAAGTCATTGTTCCTTGGGAACTAGACAATCTAACCTTTTACCAAAGAATATGAATCATACTCACCATATGTAAAATCCTAACCTAAGATAGACTAGTATCTAAACTTTTTTTCCCCTAATAGTATTCATTTCTAAAATCCAAAGTCTACAATTCCACAAGTAGGTTCGATTTAGGCTAAATGGTCGGGTTTGATCGGGTTTTATTTAGAAATTGGGTTCATGGGTCAACCCGATTCATCCGAATATGCTATTAGGGTCAAACTCGGGTCTAATTATGTGTTGAATTCGGGTTCGCTTTTGACCCGGAAATATCATAACCTGATGGGATTCGAACCCAAGTTGATGGGGTGGAGGGACAAGGCTTTTACCATTAAACTATCAACTCACGTGTCTCCGCCAATGAGTTAGATGATTGTCCTTTTTAAGAGTTGTCGTAAACTTGTACAAATAATAGTTGCAGTTGAAGCAAAAATGTAAAATTGAGACTACGTACCTTTTATTAGAGTTAAACTGTTTTACTAGATGAGATTGGTATAATTATAGAAAATTGAATTTAAAGTTAAGTGCAAAATGTATAAAACATAAAATGAGAATACCACTTTATCTATTTAAAATGTTCCATGAGTAAAAAGTAGTGTCATTGGTAAGAGTTGAGAAACAACTTTTAAGGCAAAGAAAAAGTTACGGCTGTTAATATTATAAGCTTTGGGTCTATAAAACTCACATGCGTTTTGTTACTTACAACTAATATCAAATACTTTTCATTTAAACATACTCTTTGATGCGATTAACACCCATATATCAAAACAATATTCGAGAATAGAAATAAGGTTACTATCCGAGGCCTCAAGTCGTTCATGACTTGATTCACTTCTAGATGATGAAACACGTTTACATATATTTGTTCAAATTTATGTCAAGAAACAATTATTTCAAGGCTTCCCTAGCGAAACACACATATTTTTTAATATTGGAGTAGGTTTTATATTCTATTTAGATTAGATTGCACATGATCCACAAATGTACAAACAAAACTACAACGGCTATACCCCTCTTTTAATAATTGTCATATTCTCCAAAAGCATTTTACTATTTAGTACACCTATAATTTAACACCTCTAAACACATTTTTATGAATTTTCCATTTGATGTTAACATTGCATCCATTTCCAATTAATTGTTAAAGTACAACCAATTATGCGACCCACGGCCCCCCTAAGCTTGTGGTATAGTTTTTTGACGATTTATTTCAGACGTTTATAATACAATTATTTTATGCAAAAACATCTCTTAACCAGGGCCGTTAAGGGCTATAGCTAAATGATTATATGATTAGCAACGCTAGGTTGACTGATATAACTTTAAGTTTAATCTTTCTGCCTTGTTTCTAATTTTCTTTAAACTGCTAAGTGAGTTTAACAAACAGCAAAATTAGTAATCCAAGTAATCCTTCCCAGAAGAACCGATTTTTGGTTAGAAAAGAGTCGAAACATAAACATCCAAAATACCAACTAGAAGCTGCTCATAATGTCATTTCTAGCAAACAGTTTGGAAATGGATATCGAATTTAAAAAAGATCAAAGCATGGGGTTTATTTTCTTAACATAAACACTATAAAAGAAGACTAAGAAAATATACATGATTTACCATCTTTATGCTAGAAAACAAGGCTTCACTCTGTAAACCTCCATTCTCAACTGTCACGGATCAAATTTGTTGGCGTGCTCAAAACATACTTGGGTAACTCATATTTTGCACCTGAAAATGCAATGTCCATCATAAAGTGAAGTCACACCATGGAAACAAGAAACTTTAAAGTTTAATGAAGATATTTATATTTACCTCTTTCATCGTAGCAGACCGTCAAATCAGCCTTTTGAACGATGACACCAGCACTATCTACTATCGCTTGTGCAAGAGTTAAGTCGGCCTCTGCAGCAGCTTGAAGTGCATCCCATATTTCTGATATAAAAATTGTTTCAAACTCAAACTAAAATATTTTCCCATTTCAGATGTCATAAATTTCTCGACTCAATGCTTAGGAGCAAAATCGTTTAGTGGGGAACAGATAATATCTTTGTCAAATTAGAAGGGCTGCCAATGTTTACACCAAGAGTTACACAAAACTTGGAAGAGAAAAAAACAATGGCAAATGACAAATACCATAAAAGTGCATTCTAATTTCACATATCCTCCGCAAATATCATTTCAAACATGTATATTTTATCACTATTATCAGTTACATGCAGACATAGAAGCCACTTAAGGGATATTTCTGCTAATGTTTCAATCTCAGGAGACGGAATATGATGCATTTGAGACTTGCGATTAGGGCATGTATGAGTTTTAGTATTATTGCATAGCTCGAAACACAAAGCTCGAGAGGAAACAGTCTCACAGAAGGCCGGAATATCTCATATCAGCGAGCAATCTTACAATGTTGGACTTCGAGGGAAACAGGTTTTCCAGTGAAAGGGCTGTTGAGGTAGTTGTGGGGTGAGTTTCATTCTGGGCTCACAGCGAAGTTTTTTTTATATCAATAACAACATTGATAAGAAAATAACATATATACGTCTAACAGATTTTGTCCAAAGTCTGCATTTCTGCACAACTTGGAAAACACATCACTCGGCGGGAACAAAATAGAACAGCACAAAAAAGTTTTATGGGGTGCTTTGTAGAAACTTCTCATGGAGAAATATGAATATAGAAAACGTGTTCAAATCTTGATTTTCCAGAAAGTCTTTAACAAAAACAGAAAACCTACACTTCAAAATATTAACTACAATTCTAAAAACTCACTTAAATGGTTTTCTAGTATCTTCCTTTACATAATTTCAAAACTCCTTTAATTTTCTAAAATGGAAAAACAAGATTTAAAGTTCTTATTGAATACAACGAAACGCACGAACCTTGCTCACCTTTGAGTAAAATGATTGGGACTTATTTGTTAAACTTTGATAGGTTTTTATGGTATCTCTCCTAAGAAACATAATACGATTACTTACTTACGAATTTGGTCTTACTCCATGCATGCTCCCTATTTAAACATAACTTTTTATTTCAATTACGTTAACAATTAATTGAAGTGGTCGGAATATGAGAAGGGTATAAAATATAATAAGGACTAATAACAAAAAACTTCAAATGAGAATTTGGTATTCATTGGAGATGATCTAATACCATGCATTAGATTGGCGAATGATCTTTAGCACATAAGTATTTTTTGGTGATTAACTCTATAGGAAGGTTTTGTGTATTACACTATTACGAGCTTAATAGTACCTGTCCCCGATTTACCCTCTAGTAAGGATGGTGGAGGGACATGGGACGGGGTTATCAGTTGTAACTAAGCGCAATTCCATCATATACATACAACAAAAGGTAGCGACCAAGTATAAAGTCAAAGGAACGACATATTTATACAAAACATAATTAACCTTTTCGGCCACCATAATGTGGAGCGGTATCCCAGAACTCATCACGCATCCGCTTAAGCTGCTCCCCTGTTATTGGTTCAGAATGCTTCCATGGTTTTGGTTTAACTATCTTTTTAATAGGTTCTGCAATTAAAAACAAGATAAAAGTTAAGCATAACGGATACCATGTCAAACAAAATACTAATCAAACGTGAAATACACAAAAACTTGAGTAAAACCTACACTACAGTAACATACCAAACTCAAAGAAACTAAGAAAACACAATCGCAATAGGCGGATAAATACGATATATATCATCATTAGTTACTACTAAAAGCAAAACATTTGTCGACTGTTTTATTCTTCATTGGTTGATGGGACTAAGTCTACTGTCCCACAAAGTCAAACCACAAAACGTTGACAAAATTCTTCTCACATTGGTTTTAGACTAGTGCCAATGTTCCTGTCACTGGGAAAACCGATGTGGTCGGTTGGACGACGCCATTGGCACGGCCTTGTCAGTCAGTAGTGGGCCATGTTGTTAAAAAATCAATTTTAATGTGTATTATTATGTTAAAAATAAATATTTTGTGGGCTAAAAAATATTAGGCAGTTCGGTGTCGTCGCGTTGAGTTAGCAAAAACTGACGGTGTCTATACAACACAGCAACTAAAATAAGAAGCATGATAAATTACAATAAAACAATCAAAGGTCAATGATAATAACTTAAACCCTAATTAATAAGTTTATCTTAGATCCAAAACTAATATCTACAATTGAACATGGAACAAGATTGAGTATAAATATACAATTAATGAAACCCCCAATTAGACAAATAAAAAAGTGGAATAATTACCGTCGGATTTGGTATGCGATGATCCAGCACAACCCATACTAAATTTTCCCAGAAACACTTCCCGAGAAAGAAATTGTGTTTCTGGGCACCACTCAATTGGATGATTAATTGATTTCAAGATGATAGATAGAAAGAAAGAAAGAGGGATGCACGGGCCTTGGGATGATGAGCTGGCGCGGTTTTCACACAAACCTACTTTCTACACCACCTGCCCTCCACGTTTACTTTTTTTTTTTGTTTTTTTTTTCCTTTCATATTTGAGTTAATTAGACGGGTAGTCCCTATGGTTTGCACCATTTGCACCGCTCGTCCCTATAACTTTTTTATTACACCACTCGTCCCTAAGTTTGAATTTTGTTGCTTCGCAAGTCCCTATTTTGGATGTGCCGTTAAAACAGCCGTTAAGTCATCTCACGTGCATAACACGTGAGAGTATTTTTGTTCTTTAGCCTTTCTCTTCCAACCCAGATTCAATCAAAATAAAAAACACAATAAAAAAAAACACAATCAAATCACAATTAAAACCAACCCAGATTCAATCCTAAATTAAACAAAACACAATCAAAACCCAAATATCAAATCAAAATTAAGATTCAATTACAATTAAAACCCAGATTCACTACCTTTTTTCCAATTCCCCCAAATTATATCACTTTCTAGGGTTTCAAATTTCCAATCGATGAACTAATTTCTAAACCTAGCTAGCTTATTTAATTTTTCAATGATGGAGGTCCAAAATTCGATTGGCGGCGATAGTTCTCCGGTTGCCGAACCGGCGACGGTGAGTGTGGTGGCGGCGGAGGTAGGTAATGGTGGCAGAGCTGGAGCTCAGGTGGTGAAGAGGAAATGTGGACGGCCGCCTAGGGTTCAGGCGAATCAGCCGGTTGTTAAGAAGAGTAAAGAGGAAGATGATGACGAAGATGTTTGTTTTATTTGTTTTGATGGTGGTAGTCTGGTGCTTTGCGATCGCCGGTTCGTGTTTTTTTTTTTGTTTTGGTTGATTATGATTTTATAACCCAGATTTACATAAACCGGAGGATTGAACCGAATATTCAAAGCAGTTTCCATGGAGGATTTTCAAGCAAAGCCATTACCTGCAGGCTGCAGCCTTGAACAAAAAATTTGATGCTTATCAGTCAAGTAAAAGACCAGTTCGAAGAGGGTCAGACCCAATTCACAACCGCTCTTAATATTTCAGACAGAAAATGAAGAGTAAAGTTGAAAGACTTTAGAGGTTACAATAATCTCCGGCAACCTCTACAAATTGTTATTTTGTATATTGAAGCTTTCAGTATCTTTATTATAATGTTTACAAATTTCTTTTCTGGGTAATTTTTTCTTACTTGGAAAAATTGAAGCTTTTTTCTTTTTATAAAAGATTGAAGCTGTTTGGGATTTCGAGATGGATCCGAAAATCACGATGGGTAGCTGTTTGGGATATAGAGATGGATCTGAATTACCTGGTTGGGATATAGAGATGGATCTGAATGAGTATATGATGATGATGATAAATCTGGGTTAGAAGGAAAAATTAATTGTAAAAGGACGAAAATACCCTCACGTGTTATCCACGTGAGATGACTTAATGGCTGTGTTTAACGGCACATCCAAAATAGGGACTTGCGAAGCAACAAAATTCAAACTTAGGGACGAGTGGTGTAATAAAAAAGTTATAGGGACGAGCGGTGTAAATGGTGCAAACCATAGGGACGACCCATGTAATTAACTCTTCATATTTTTACGTTTTTTAGATGTATTAGTAGTAGATGGCCCTTCAAAACGTTCTCGATAAGAGGGTTAGTTTACATGATCGGGAAATGTATAATAGTTCTAGTAAGAATGGAGTAGAGATGACGATCATACTTGAAATTCCTTGAGACACCTTTGTAATGTTGAAATAGAACCTCACAATGTTCTGATTTGTAGTGTTGGAATATAACCTTACAATCATGACAATTATGGTCGTAATCCATTAGCATTGCACCATGCTCGTGTTTCATAGATAAAAGGGAAGAAGCGTGTAACCGCTATAATGTGGGATATGCACGCCCAGATTTCGGGGTGTGCAACAAGAGCTTGCGAACAGGGGCCCGATTTTTTAGGGTCCCAAAATATCGATAAAACGTAAAATTAATAAAATATAATCTGACTATATATATATATATATATATATATATATATATATATATATATATATATATATATATATATATATATATATATATATATATATATATATATATATATATATTCTAAAATGTAAGATATAACAACTTGGTCTCCATTGTCGGGATGGTTAGGCTCTTTGGCCATGCTTAAATGTGTTCATTGGTCGCAAGTTTGAACCCCGCATGCTAAGTTTTGTTTTGCATTTCTACTTTTGTGGAGATATTATATTAGATTTGTATCAGATTTCAGTAAGTGGTAAAGTTCAAGACTATTTAACTTGAGTTCTTGTCTTCAATTCTTATATTTGATTGTTATATGACTTATTAACGTTTATATATATATATATATATATATATATATATATATATATATATATATATATATCTTTTGTGGAGATATTATATTAGATTTGTATCAGATTTCAGTAAGTGGTAAAGTTCAAGACTATTTAACTTGAGTTCTTGTCTTCAATTCTTATAATCACCATTTCAAATTTTTGATTGTTATATGACTTATTAACGTTTATATATATATATATATATATATATATATATATATATATATATATATATATATATATATATATATATATATATATATATATATATATATATATATATATATATATATATATATATATATATATCTTTTGTGGAGATATTATATTAGATTTGTATCAGATTTCAGTAAGTGGTAAAGTTCAAGACTATTTAACTTGAGTTCTTGTCTTCAATTCTTATAATCACCATTTCAAATTTTTGATTGTTATATGACTTATTAACGTTTATATATATATATATATATAATATATATATATATATATATATATATATATATATATATATATATATATATATATATATATATATATACACGTTTTGTTTTCTAAGGCCTATCTTATAATTATGCACAGTGCCTCTAAAATCAACGAGACGACCCTGGGGGTATATCGGAGGCTATGTTTCGATGCACTAACGAAGGTTGGCTTCCTTGATGTAAATTGCCTATCTGATCTTATATGTCTTAATTGATCATTTTCCTATTTTAAATATCATAAAAAAGTTTGAAGTTTTATCACCTTAAAATTATTTGATCTTAAATTTTTGTTTTAATTTTGAAATCTATCATTTTAACATTTTCAAGATTAAAAACTTGTTTTCCTACAAGAAATTCCTTCATCCATATCTTGCAAATCCAAACGCCTTATCGTCAATGAGATCAACCTTACTTCTTAAGTCTTTAACTTTTTTGATCCATTCAAATTTATTAGAGAGGGCCACATTTTTATTTCCAGTTTTAACACCTTCAATTTATTTATAAACCAAGTAGCCAAGTTTAAAAATGTGAGAGAGCTCTCAGCTTTCAAGTTTCATGTCTTTATAAAAAAAGTAAAAAATTAAACCTTTTTTTATAAAGACATGGAGTCAATCTTCCTTCAATAATTAAACCTTTTAAATCTTTAAGTTTGTGAGATAAATTGCTTTAAATACTTCTTCGGTTAGGCTCTTGAATCTTCCGTCTTTCATCATTTGTAAAACTACCGATTTAACTCAATTTCAACTTTGAATGACACCAACTTTTCTCATTTTGAGAATATTTTTTATTGAGAATTATTGTACTGAGTGTTGGTTAAAATATTGATATGACAAATATATTTGAAACTATAAATACATTATAAATAATATATCTATATACATTATAAAGCATTTAGGTAGTTAGTTAAATCGGTTTGTTTAATTTTACTTTTTTTATAAATTTAAAACAATTATTTAAGTGTGCAAAATTTTAAATAAATGGAGTCAATCTTTAGAATTTATAACTAATTGAATGTTTAAAAACCGAAAATCTTAATCGTTCATAAAATTATTTGTAATAAAATATGCACCACCGAAGAAAATTAATCATCCGAATTTAAACAATTTCTTGTTACCGTGACATCGTGCGGGTATATTACAAGTCTATACAAACGAGTATGTTCTATGTGTTGAAAATGTAAGAGCACCCGGAGTGGGGTGGGGGGGTGGGGGGGTTCTCGCTCGTTGTGGGAGTGAGAACGAGCCCCCCTCTCGTTATCACTCCGGGTAGGCTCGTTCTGGGGTCGTTGTCGAGCCACCGTTGTGTGGACAACGGCCCGTTGTAATTTTTGTTTTCTTTCTTTTCTTGTTTCTTTTCTTTCTTTTCTTGTTTCTTTTCTTGGTCTTCGATTTCTTTTTTTTTTCTTCTATTTGTTTCTTCGATTTGTTTAACCTTCGATTTGTTTTTTTGTTTTTGCAGGTTTTTAGGAAGAAGATGAAGCAGGTTTGTTTTATTTTTTGGTTTATTAACATATTTATCCAAAAGTTTGGTTTATTTACATTTTTAACTTGTTTTTAATTTTGTATTACATAAATGATAATTTGTTTTAAACTTTACAAAAATGTATTTTTTTTTTTAATTATTGTATTGTATTTTTTTTTATTTTATGTATTTGTATTTTTATTTTAATTATTGAAGTTTTGTTTTTTATTTTAATAAAATGTTATATTATTTTAATTATTTATTTATCTTTTATATTAATGTTTTAAGAAAAAAAAAATAAAAATAATAAAATAATTCCTCAACCTCCACAACCCTCATTATCATACCACCCAACAATCTCACAATCCTCGTTCTCACTGTGACGTTAGCAACTTTTTCCCCACAACCCACATTATGAAACATTATCACTCCGGGTGCTCTAATACTCTTCTAACTTTTTTCTTTTTATGTATAAAACTGAATATGGAAAATTGGAAAATGAGAAAAAAAAGTCAAAAATGAATCATTACAACACGTAAAATAGATAGTAACACACGTGTCGCGATATAATTGGAAGAAACTCGTGTCAACCTGGTAAGTCTATAAACCCTTACGCCGATCCCCAATTTTCCCAATCAAATTACTCTCTCTCTATCTAAATTCTTCATCTCTGTAAGCTCTCCTTATTCTCTCTCATTTAATCCTCCTCATATTCCTATATTTTATGTTATAATAATTGTTTCAATTATCACAATATATTCCCCGATCTATAATTATTTCTCAATTTTAGATGTTTAATTGTGCTCATTAGTTGATATAAATTGTTTATGTTTAATTATATTTATTGGATCTGGTAATATGTTTATAAAATTTCAGATCGATTGATAATTTTTTTGCATGTACATTCTTATTTTATTTTGTGTTAGATGATAACATTAGGTTTAATAGAATTTAGGATCTACTAGATCTTAATCAATTATTTAAAAAAAAAAATTATATGGTGCTAAATTATGTGTTTTAGATAGAGCGAGACGATTTTCGAACCGGTATCAATAAATTTATATGAACTCTTTGCTTTTGTATTCAATTTAGTAATTTAACTGTTTTTGATACTCTAGTGTATATGACGATTTTTGAACCGGTATCCAGAAATTGATATTAATTCATTTGTTTTGTATTTAATTTAGTAATTTAACGGTTTTTCAGTTCTCTAGTTATTTTGTTATCTGTTTCTGGTAGAATTGTTTTAATAATCCTTGATCATGCTACATTCTGTTACAATGTTTTGTTTTATTAATGAATTGAAACGGTTTGTTTGCAGTTTCAATTTGTTAAAATGGGAGGTGGTTTTAGAGTGTTACATTTGGTGAGACCGTTTCTTTCGTTTTTACCGGAAGTGCAAAGTGCAGATAGGAAGGTTCCATTTAGAGAGAAGGTTATATACACTGTGATCTCGCTTTTCATCTTTCTCGTGTGTAGTCAGCTTCCTTTGTATGGTATACATTCGACAACGGGTGCAGACCCGTTCTACTGGATGCGTGTTATCCTTGCCTCTAACCGTGGGACTGTTATGGAGCTTGGTATTACCCCAATTGTCACTTCTGGATTGGTTATGCAGCTTTTAGCTGGGTCGAAAATTATTGAGGTTGACAATAATGTTCGTGAGGATCGTGCATTATTGTAAGTATCTTCGCTTCTTTACTTTGACTTTAGTATTTATGTTGCTTTTTTTTTTCGTGTATTTAAATTTCGTGCTGAACTTCCGCAGGAATGGTGCTCAGAAGTTGCTTGGTATATTGATTGCTGTTGGTGAAGCTGTTGCGTATGTCCTGTCGGGAATGTATGGTAGTGTTGGTCAACTTGGTGTTGGAAATGCTATACTTATTATTGTTCAGCTATGTTTTGCCGGGATTATCGTGATTTGTTTGGATGAACTTCTCCAAAAGGGATACGGTCTTGGGTCTGGAATTTCATTGTTTATCGCGACCAATATCTGGTAAGCCAGTGATCCGTCCATATTTGTACATGCTTGACTCGCTCTATTGTGTGACTAATATATTTATCTGTTTTTTTTTTTTTTTTTGCAGTGAAAGCATTATCTGGAAGGCATTCAGCCCTACAACCATCAACAGTGGACGTGGTGCCGAGTTTGAGGGTGCAGTTATTGCTTTGTTTCATCTTCTGATCACTAGGTCGGATAAAGTGAGAGCACTGCGGGAAGCTTTCTACCGGCAGAACCTTCCGAATGTGACTAATTTGCTTGCTACCGTCTTGATCTTTCTCATTGTTATCTACTTCCAAGGATTCCGTGTCGTATTGCCTGTGAGATCTAAGAATGCTCGTGGCCAGCAAGGCTCTTACCCCATCAAGTTGTTCTATACTTCAAACATGCCTATCATTCTTCAGTCTGCACTTGTATCTAACCTCTATTTCATTTCTCAGGTTTCCATGTTATTATTATAGTTGTTATTATCGTTGCTAGTTTAGTTGAACTACTAAACTACCTGTGGTGTTTTACTGATACCGAAAGCATATGTCATTCTTCTTTTTCAGTTGCTGCACAGGAAGTACAGCGGTAATTTCTTGGTGAATTTATTAGGAAAATGGCAGGAGTCTGAATATTCGGGTCAATCGGTGCCTGTCGGTGGCCTGGCGTATTATGTCACCGCGCCTTCGAGGTACTCCCTACTTTTATTCTCGTCATACAAAAGGGTTCTGTTTTTTATATTGAGCTAGTGTGGTTGAAGTAGGAGGTGGTATAATGGGTTGAAGCAGGTTTGGTCTGTAGCAGGTAACTTTTAATACAGGTTGAAACGGCCTGGGCCAGGTTGTCCAGCTAACACTTCATTGTCCTTTATTTTTGAGAAAGTACAATTTGTTAAGAAAAAATAAATTCCTAAAAGTATAATTACAATAATACTTTAAATCTTAGAATAAAAGATTAATGGTAGACTTTAAACGTCATTTGACCGATTAACCAGTTCTCTTTTCGGGTAATATTTTTCATTTGAGCTGTTGGATATCTCGACCCGTTCATAAGTTAATGGATCAAAATTGTCACCTCTAACTTAAACTAATGCCTTTCAATTTTCAACATATCAGCTTGGCAGACATGGCAGCCAATCCCTTCCATGCTCTTTTCTACCTGGTGTTCATGCTAACAGCATGTGCCCTCTTCTCAAAAACATGGATTGAAGTTTCTGGATCGTCTGCAAGAGATGTCGCCAAGCAACTTAAGGTAATAATGCACACAGTAAACATTTTTTTTTTTTTTTGTGATGATATATTGTTCTAGTGGATATGCTGAAACATTGAATTGTTGTACGCTAAAAAGTGATGTAAAAAACGGTATTTGTGTGAGACTGTCTGTTTTAACTGATCTGGAATACCTGACCTGCAGGAGCAACAAATGGTAATGCCTGGTCATCGGGACTCGAACCTCCAGAAGGAACTGAACAGGTACATCCCAACAGCGGCTGCGTTTGGAGGAATGTGCATTGGTGCATTGACGGTTTTGGCTGATTTCATGGGAGCCATCGGGTCTGGTACTGGAATATTGCTAGCTGTTACAATCATTTACCAGTACTTTGAGACATTTGAGAAGGAGAAGGCTAGTGAACTAGGTTTATTCGGGTTTTAAGCTCTCCACTTTTGTTGCTGTTTTTTGTTTTGTTTGTAGGATTAATATACCGAGTCTAAGGCAGGCAGTTGTTGTTTGAACCGACACTTTTCTTTTATTGGATGTTACGTCCACTGTTTTTTATACCCCTTCTCTTTAATCTGTATGTTGGCTGGCAAAGATCGGGTGGGGTTAATAGCTTAGGTAACAACTCAAAATGAGTCTGAGTTAAAAGATAGGTTTGGCTGTAATGACCTTACAAGTTACAACACTTAAGCTCAAAATTTCATTGTTGCAATTACTAATTTGACATTAGCATGAAAATATGTCATAGTAATAATAACTTTACCATCTTTCCGACATATCAAATCATCGAGTAGTTAGTAGAAATCAACTGTTGCATCATTGCTCAAGCCATGAGCAATATGGCGAAAATATGTGCATAAGTGTATAAGAGTATGTGTGTATATGAAGCGTAAATGAGTAACAAGTTTAAGCAACCCAAACCAACACAGTATCAAGTTTCCCTCGGGTCAAAATGAATAAACAAAATAATTTCTTCTATTTAACTAGTTATTATAGCATGTATTAGTATAATCATTAACAAATATATTAAACATAATGTTAATTAACAATAAATAAATAAATAAATAAATAAATAATATTAAATGGATTTTTCATTAAAAACAAAAAACAAATATTGATCAAATCCTTGAAAATTTGTTCATAGAAAACTGAAAAACATACAATGTAATATTAGATGGATATGTCCGACTATTTCAGAATATTATAAATTAGTGTTGATAACCACAATTATATATATTGTAGTTTATAGTTAAAAACATGCATTACTTTCTTAAAGTGATATCCTAAACGCAAATGATGAATATCTATATTGTACAACTAACTAATATACAATTCTTGAATATTTTATGAACTATTTTTATCAAAACTCATTAAAACTTATTGAAAACTTGAAAATAAATGTTTGAATGGTGTATACTCTAATCAAACGATAATATATTAAATTATTTAAGGTGGCATGATGATGAAGGGTATAATGAAGAATGGACCTCATTTAATCTTAAAAGACAACATGCTAAAAAAGTTACCCTTAATGTTTGGTAAGAATAATACTATATAAGTTTCAGTGATGATGATTTGTTGATCACTTCTTGTCTTCTAAGTGATAGGCATGCAACAATCATCTCTAATTCTATTACTATTATATTTGTTTTTCTCTTTTTGTTTAATTTTTATAATATTTTGTTGTTGTTCAATCTTCTTCTTTTTTCATATACATATTTTCTAACGCTTCGGTTTGATTGTTTTAGAATTAGGTATTGAAGAAACCGAATCAATATTAAAGATACTGAAAAAATCTAATCAAAGCAAAATCTGACGGTTTTGTTTGTCTTAACAAAACCCAAAATATCGGTTCGGTCTTGGTTTTATTTCAAAAAGAGTATTGAATCATTTATAATATCCATAATAATATAATCTGTTTAGGTGTAATTATTATGCGCATATATATATATATATATATATATATATATATATATATATATATATATATATATATATATATATATATATATATATATATATATATATATTTATATAGGGGAGTGTTAATGAAAAAAGTTTTTAAAATAAAAAGGATGGGAATGATTGTGAGAATGTCATGTGGCAATTTTGAAATTCTTTTTTTTAATAAAAAAATAAAATTATTTAATTAAAAAATATTTTTTTAATAAACAAAAAAAAAAAAATTTGGGGGAAAAAAAGAAATTTTCGGCTCGAAAAAAGTTATGCACGAAAAAATTGGCAAAACTGATGCACAAAAATTCATTTTTTTAAACGAACTTATGCACCAAAATCACTTTATTTGTAAAATGATACACTAAAATTGTCATTTTTTTATAAACTGATGCACCAAAAATCACTTTTTTAGTTGGTGCATCAATTTTTCGTGTACATAAGTTCAAAACTTGTGCACGAAAATGATTACGTTATCGGAAAAAATTTCAAATTTTTTTTTTCATCCGAATTTTTTTTATATTCAATATATATATATATATATATATATATATATATATATATATATATATATATATATATATATATATATATATATATATATATATATATATATATACATATATATATATATATATATTTATATATATATATTTAAAAAAAAAAAAAAATGCCACATGTCACTCTCACATTCCTTCCATCCTTCTTATTTCCAAACACTTTTTATAATATTCTACTCCTTGTCACACCCCGCTAAAGCGGAACACAGGATGTAAAGAGCAATAGCATTCGATACACAAGTTTATAATTCTACACCAAGTTGTATTAACAGAAACATAACCTCAAAAGTTTTCAAGTGTTTAAAACATCGTTTACATATTCAAAATACAAGATATGTGCTCATAGCCAAGCCACCCAAACCCCTTCCCATCCTTGAAGTCATCAGCCCAAGGCATAAGTATCGTCTCCAAAGCTTAATCGTAACCTGAAAATACGAGTCAAGTGTTAACTACGGGAGACGTAGTTAGTGAGCTACAAAGTTTAAGTATTCAAAGCGTTGACGCATAGCAATGCGTAAAGTATAAGTAATCAAGTTTCGACGCATAACAATGCGTAAAAATATAGCATTCATGTAGTTGTCGCATAAGCATGCGAAAATTATAGTATTCAAAAAGTAGTCGCATAACCACGCGTAAAGTTTAGTATTCGTTTTCGTAGGCATTGACCACGTAGCGCGACTATGTGACAATCCTATGTATTGCCCAATGATCGTTGCTAAGCCTAAAGCCTACCCATTTAGTATTATGCACCATCGTTATAGGTCGTTGTGGTGAGGGTCAATCTACCCTAATAGCGCTATCCATATCTACTAACGGTCCTTTCCAAAGGGATTAATAGCAACTAATGTCCTTGGTAGTGTCGGGAATTTTAGTGGTTTCTCACGTCCATGTTGTACAAAGTCCGCAACATGACGATCGATTGTTTTAGTCATTGGCAAATATAGCTTTCGTATCCTCGGCATTGTTGGTAAAACCCCCAACAATGCCGGCAAAATAGTCATTCGTTTTAGTATTCAAAATATCAAAGCATTTCATAGTAGCATTCAAAATACATAAGTGTTTTCGTAATAGCATTCGAGTTTCAAATCGTTTTCATTATAGTATTCGAGTAATAAAGCGTTTCATAATAGTTTGCTTCAGCTTAAATGTAGTGTCTAAGCCTAAGACTCGCATTTCACCCCAAAAAGTATTAAAAGCGTTTAAAAGAGTAGGGGTTTGTAACTCACTGTTTGCGAAGATCGTAGCATGCTCGGAATAGCTCGAAAGGTGCTCGGAATCACCGGAATCCTAATATGTGCCAAATTCTTGGGTAAGTATGTTGTTATTAGTTAACTTTGTTATTCGTATTTCGTATAATGTCTTACAAGTTGTAATGTTTTGATTTACTCTAGGTAACAAAATTGTTATGTCCGAAAATCGTTCAAAATTGTTATTGTTACGTCTTGTCCAAAAGTGTCCAAAGTTAATGTTATTATTAATGTGATAAGTTATGTTTTAGCCGCTGAAGTGTTTTATAAAGTTCTAACGAAATTTGGGCAGCGCTTCCGCGCCATAATTTTTATGTCCAGAATAATAACACTTTCCCGCTTACAAAACATATATATATATTTAAACGAGTTCATTGATGCAATTTAAGTCCACTAAAATGTCCCAATATGAGTATTCTACTAATCTCAGTTCAAAAACCTTAGTCTCGAAAACTCAGTGCGTAAGTATAAGTTTTTAAAACCAAAATGACGATTTTCGGGAAAATCAGCAGCTGGGTGCGCCGCACAGGGCCTCAGTGCGGCGCACTGGCTGCTGTGTTTTTCCCACTTTCGATTTTTCTTGAACAAACGGGTATTTTGGCCATAGATCTTTACATGCAATCGGTATAAACTTCATTATAGGTCATTTTTACAGTTTATATGTAACTTTTATCCATAAATTCGAAGATCTAAGCATCATTAAATAAAAACCCGTTTTTGTATAAAAATGGTTATAAAACTTCATCAAAATTTGTTTTTATAGCTTAGATCATACATGCAATGAGTTATATTAGTAATATAAGTAAAAAGGAAGAGTTTCTACCGAAAGAAAAGGCTTAGATGATGTTTTAGATGAGTTTTGAGCTCCAAAAGTGTAGAAAAGCTTTTTAACCGAAATCCTTTGATTCCTTTTGCTTCCTCTTGTTGTTTTGAAGATTTTTAATGGTTGGAAAGTGGATTTTTGTGGTTGCAACTTTCTGTTCTTGTGATGTTGTTGAGAGAGGAGTAGAGAGATGAGAGAAAGAGTAAGTGATTGCGAGTGTATGTATGTGTGTTTGTGTTTGGTGTTTTTATAAAATAAAAATGAAAAGAAATAAGAAGGTAGGTAATAATAATGGGGTTTGGGTCTGTAAAAATCAGTAATTGAGTGCTGAAAATCGAGTATGATTGGCTAATTTTTGTATACAAACGAGACAAGTTTAAAAACTTAACAAAATTTTGGGTCTGCACGTCCAGTGCGTCGCACTGGTGCTCTGTGCGACGCACTGGTCAGTTTTCATTGTTTTTCTGATTTTTCGCTTTTTACGTTTTGCTTCGTTGGGCCTTTTCGTTAACTGAAAGTTCTTGATTATGATATGTTATGAACTTAGGAAAGTTCCTTAGTTGTTTTCTTGGTAGAGTTAATTACACGGATGGTCCTTAACCTAATACCCAAATGGCACTTTCCGTCCTAAATTTTGGATAATTACATGGCTAGGCCTTTATTTGGAATCTTTGCACATGGACAGTCCTTTGGTCCGTTAGGGTTAACTCAATTCCGTTAGGTTTAACATAATGACCAATTTACCCTTTTTGTCTTATTCGCAAAGGACCGTTTTTGTAATTTTTTTATTTTCCTTTTCTTTTTATTTGTTTTTGAATTTTTATTATTTTTAGATCTCTCAAAGACTCAAACATCAACCAACATCCAACATCAAAAAAATCCAGGTGCCAAACATCATTCACCTAAAATCAAAAACATCAAATCATAAACTTCATTTCTTTCTTAAAACCATTCATTTTCTTAAAAATCATTGTTACATATACTATTTAACATGAAAAACCAAACCAACTAAAAAAACAAACACCCAACATCCAGATCCAAAATCAAAAAAAGAAAAAAATGACGCCTTCGCCATTAACGACGCTCCATTTTAGCTCGTATGGCGAACGTTTCCGTTCCGACGACCGATAACACAAGTGGATTTAAGGCTAATTTATTTAATCTGTTACATCTAAACACACAATAATGAATCAATTAAAATTAAAAAAAAATTACACAAAATAGTAAAATTAGATGAAGCGAAAAATTACGATTTCAGAACGGAGATGAAATCGGAAGGATTTGAAGCGGTGGAAGTGAGTTTACATAAGATTGAGATAACGAGTTCATCTGGTAATGATTCGAATAGATGAATCCCATTTATTTGTAGTTTGTTGTTTACACCGCCCGTCCACCGTCACCCCCAACTGCACCGCCCGTCCACCGTCGTCGAAAGAGCCTCTCATCGCCGACCAACTCCTCTCCCCCACCTCCGCCGTCCTCCGTCGTCCCTTCATTTGCAGCAAGATCCAGGTATCAAGTTTTGCAATCTCGCTCACTCAAAAGAAAAGTAATACTCAAGAAAGATCGTCAATTTCTTACATCCAACAGAGAGTGGAGTTTGATTGATAAAGATTCTTGATTTGGGATGTTTGTTTGATTATTATTATGGGCTAAATAGATAAAGAGAGGGTTATGCAGCCATGTGAGAAGAAAATAAGTTCTCTCATATCAAAATTATAAAAATGTTAAAGGTCATAAAAGAAAGAAAAAAAATTGCTATAAAATAAATGAAATAAAAAATTAAAAAATATTTGCTATAAAACAAATAAAAAGAAAAAAAAAAATCAAAAACGGTCCTTTGCGAATAAGACAAAAAGGGTAAATTGGTCATTATGATATAACTAACGGAATTGAGTTAACCCTAACGGACCAAAGGACTGTCCGTGTGCAAAGATTCCAAATAAAGGCCTAGCCATGTAATTATCCAAAATTTAGGACTGAAAGTGCCATTTGGGTATAAGGTTAAGGACCATCCGTGTAATTAACTCTTCTTGGTATTTAGAGTTCAATTGTTGGTTTGATTCCGATTCCGATTCCGTTTCCGAGACACACACGTTTAAAGTTTAAGTAACGTAAACCTACGTTAAAAAGTTTTGTGTGAGTTATATCGAGCTTAGCTTAAAGAGTTGTGTCTACGTAACCACGTAACACATAAAGTTAGTTATAGCAAGTAGCAAGTATGGCGTATCGAGGTTAAAAGTTGGCGTTGTCGACTAGAAGTTTTGACGGGTGTCACATTCTCCCTACGTTGAAAGAATTTGGTCCCGAAATTTCAACTTGTAGTATTCGTTGCGGGAGAAGTGAAGAGATGGGGATCCTTAAGCATCATTCAATCCTATCGTTCCCAGGTATATTCGGGGCCTCGTTTTGCGTTCCAACGTACCCTTACTATAGGGATTTGACTGTGCCTTAGTTTCTTAGTTTCGCGATCTATGATTTGAATTGGTTCTTCGTCGAGTTGAAGGTTTTCGTCTAGTTGTACTTCTTCTAAAGGTGAGATAAGTGTTTCGTTCGATGAGTACTTTTTCGGTATCGACACATGAAAAGTGTTATGTATGATATCGTGCTCTTGTGGTAGTTCCCAACGACACGCAACTGGACCTACTCTTTCGAGTACCTCAAATGGTCCTACGTACCTGGGGTTCAGTTTTCTAGTGTTTTCCGCGGCGTATTGCACCTTTCCAAGGTGACACCTTTAGAAGTACTTTGTCGCCAATTTGAGATTCTAAGTCTTTTCTGCGCATCTCAGCGTAACTCTTTCGACGATTTCTAGCAGTCTTAGTCGTTCTTTATCGTTGTGATTTATCAATCGTTTCTTGCACTACATCCGTGCTAATTAGTTGTCGATCTCCTGGTTCCAACCACACAGTGGAGATTCGCATTTCCTTTCGTAAAGAGCTTAAAAGGCGCACACTTGATACTAGAGCGATAACTATTGTTATAGGAGAATCCTGTTAGTGGTATATGATTATCCTGACTTCCTCCGAAGTCAATAACACATGCTTAGAATATCATAAGATTTGTATTGTAAGCTCGTTTTGACCATCGGTCGGTGGATAGTAAGCCGTGTTTAAAATATAATATAATTGTGTGCCAGAAGATTTTTGGGAATGTCTTCCACAATCTGGGAGTGGAAAGTCTCTGTCCGAGATAATTGACGTGGGAATTCCGTGACGAGTCACTACCTCGTTGATGTATATTTGGACAAGTTTTTCCATGTTAAAATTTTTCCTTGATGGGAATAAAGTGTGCTGACTCCGTTAGTCGATCTACTATAACCCAGATCATGTCGTTACCCATTTGAGGTTCGAGGTAATTTTGTGACGAAGTCCATTGTGATTTGTTCTCATTTCCCCTTGGGAGTTTCAGGTTGCTGCAATAGCCCTGGCGGCTTTTAATATTCAGCCTTCATTTTCTCACAAGCGAGGCGTTTCTCTACGCATAAGGCAACGTCTCTTTTCTTTCCAAGCTGCCAGTAATGTTACTTGAGGTCCTTATACATCTTGCTCGACCCTGGATGAATAGAGTATCGCGTTCGGTGTGCTTCGTCCATAATGGTCTTTCTCAATTCGTTAGTTGTGGGGATCCAGGCTCGATCCTTAAAATAATAGATACCGTCGTCCTTCCTTACAAAGTCCTTATTGTGTTTGTGCAGAGTTTCGACCTTTGTGTGATCTGCTTTCAAAGCCTCATGTTGAGAACTTGCTATACGCGTCCTCAAATCGGGTTTACTGTAGTTTCCTAATGCACCTGCTCGAGTCGATTGCTGCCTTTCTTTCCTACTCAAGGTATCTGCTATAGCGTTGGCTCTGACGGGGTGATACTTAGTATCACAGTCGTAGTCGCTAAGGAGTTCCAACCATCTCCTTTGCCTCATGTTTGAGTAGCTTCTGATCTAGTATGTGTTGCAGACTCCTATGGTCCGGGAATACCGTGCATTTTGTTCCGTAGAGAAAATGTCTCCAGATTTTAAGGGCAAAAACTATCGCTCCTAACTCTAGGTCATGAGTAGCGTAATTGACTTCGTGTTTCTTGAGTTGTCGCGATGCGTAAGCTATGACCTTATTTCGTTGCATCAATACACAACCTAATCCTAGGTTAGATGCGTCACCATATACCACGAAGTCTTCGTTTCCCTCAGGAAGAGTTAGAATTGGAGCTTTGCACAGTTTTTGTTTTTAGGATATTGAAGGCTTGTTCTAGTGCATCTCCCCAGTTGGACTTCTCGTTCTTTTGGGTTAACTTTGTTAGGGGTTTAGCTATCTTAGAGAAATCTTGAATGAATCGTCGGTAATAACCAGCTAGTCCTAAAAATTGGCGGATTTCTGTCGGACTTTTGAGGGTTTTCCAGTTCTCTATTGCTTCGATTTTTGATGGATCAGCGTAGAATTCCGGATCCATTAACTAAGTGATCTTCTTTGATACGCGAGTATATTAATATGTCGTCGATGAATACAATAGCTCACTCGTTTAGGTACGGTCGGCATACCCAATTCATCAAATTCATAAATACCGCCGGTGCATTCGTGAGTCCAAATGGCATTACCAGGATCTCATAGTGTCTGTATCCAGTGCGGAATGCGGTTTTGGGATGTCATCTTCCGTAGCAAGGACTTGATGATATCCAGACCTTAGGTCAATCCTTGAAGAAGATGTCGCGCCTTGGAGTTGATCGTAAGGTCGTCGATTCGTGGAGGAGGGTATCGATTCTTGACGGTTAGTTTATTCAATTCTCGGTAGTCGATACACATGCGGAACGATCCATATTTCTTTTCAACGAATAGGATCGGCGTTTCCCATGGTGATAAGCTTGGTCGGGTAAATCTTTATCCAATGATTCCTGAACTTGGTTGCATAGTACTTGCATCTCAGTCGGAGTTAGTTGGGATGGCGTCCTTGCCACTCGTGTCGCTCCAGGAATTTCTTCGATTCTAAGCTCTACTTGCCTCAGTGGTGGTAGTTCTAGTAGTTCTTCGGGAAATGCCCCCGGATAGTCTCTAACTATCGGCATGTCCTTAAGGTCTGCTGCTTGTGTTTGTTTATCCTTTACGTTTACTAACAATGTAAAGCAGCCCTTATTCAAGTATTTGCGCGTTTTCATCACCGGTATAAGTTTCGATGTTTGCCCCGGCCTATCTCCTTGTACTATTAATTACTTCCCATCTTATAACGGCATCCTAATCGTCTTATCTAAGCAAAATATTTTCGCATCTTGAATGGTCAACCAATCCGTTTCTATTACCGTGTCAGAGCTGCAACTACTCGGGGGTCGTATCTCGCTCCCTCAGTTCGTATCACGAAGGTTCTAACTTGTAAGATGCTCGGGCCGCAAGGATTGTGCCAAGTTTTGAGTTAATGTTTAAGTTCTCCTAATGGACTAGTAATGGTTCGGGAAAGTCACAAGGAAATACCTCCGGTACTCCCTTACTACTAATCGGTTTCCTTGGGCACCTTCTTGGTTAAATAACGACGAGCCATAACCTCGGTCGTAAGTGTTTTTCGGGTATAAGGTTTAGCCTTGTCCTTTCCATGTCGCCTCGTATGAATATGGTTTTATTATAGAGCAGATGTTTAGATGATTTCCTTGTAGAGACATGACTTCAACATGTTTGACAAATAACTATTCCGTGGTTTACGGTAATATAAGAATGTGATCACATCTTCGTGATGATCCTTCGTTTTAGGATATACTCTCAAGACCTACCTAGTTTTGAAGTTACCTTAGATTTGTATTCGAGTCTAGGAATCCACACTGACCAACGATTCCCTAAATAGATTTGCGATATCCTTGCGATTTCATAATTGCTAGTCCTTTAATCGAGTACCATCACTTATTGTACATTATTTCGCATGATTATAATGTCACTAAATGAAAGTAAGGTATGCGGCATACATGTTTATGCTAGGGGCATATCACGCGATTTAGATTAAGAACTCGTGTCGACCGAAGATCACTATATTGGGTGTACTAAGGCGAGCGAGCGATAACAGTGAATTTTCAAAACTCTTACGTGTAGCAATTCCACCACTAGCATTGAGTTGTCCGGTCTGCCCTATGTATCGTTTATTTGGTATGAAGTGTGTCGAGTGATAGTTCGTGAATACGAGTGCCGTGATACATCGGCTTCTGGACCATCTCTGGAGGTCCATCAACTTGTCGCATGAACCCATCATGTCTTCCAGTGTTAACCCTTAGTTATCGGATATCTTGGGCGCATCACTTAGTATGTCGAGTTGCAACTGCACTCATGTCTTACGCGGGAATGCTTCTCAGTTTCCATAAAAGGCGTCGCGTAAATATTTGTGGGATAAAGTGTATATGGTGTCGATAGTCAAGAAGGTGTCGTCTCTGTCGGGAGAACGGGTGATATAGTCGGCAAGGGACAGTATAAACTAGTCCAGATTCAAGTCGTTATACGGTGATGTAATAGTTTACGATGGTGTTAGCTCCACGCTCATGTACCTTAATAAGGTATCAGAAATGTATATCGAGTTCGCAGGAAGATGTGAGTCCTCAAGAGTATGCGTCGGGTATCTACCTCGTCGTCTGACACGATTGTATTCGTCCTTTCGTCGCATCATAGAAAGGTGAATGGGATCAAATTCCCACTAAGTCTTAATGTTATCTTAGTATCAGTCTAAATCATATAGCGTTTCGTTGTCTAACGTAGCTATCTCTTTCCCTCTCGACTTACCCTAAATCGGTAACGAGTTATTTCGAAGATACGGCTCATGTTAGTATTAATAATAAGCTGAGCACATAGAGTATCTTAAGTATAGCATCTAGGTCTGAGTGGGTCTGACTTCAAGAATTTCCCAGGGAGGTTCGTTTAATGTTTACCAATCCCGTTCCGGCATAATTTAGTCCAAATTATTCATAGGTGATCAGGCTACGAATAATTCAAGTTAAACAATGCCTTCACGTTTGGTTAAATAAAATCTTTCGTTTTAGAAACTGGTTATAGTTTGATTTTTGAAAAATCGGTATTCACTATAACCTTGCGCTCTGATACCAAGTCTGTCACACCCCGCTAAAGCAGAAAACAGGATGTGAAGAGCAATAGCATTCGATACACAAGTTTATAATTCTACACCAAGTTGTATTAACAGAAACATAACCTCAAAAGTTTTCAAGTGTTTAAAACATCGTTTACATATTCAAAATACAAGATATGTGCTCATAGCCAAGCCACCCGAACCCCTTCCCATCCTTGAAGTCATCAGCCCAAGGCATAAGTATCGTCTCCAAAGCTTAATCGTAACCTGAAAATACGAGTCAAGTGTTAACTACGGGAGACGTAGTTAGTGAGCTACAAAGTTTAAGTATTCAAAGCGTTGACGCATAGCAATGCGTAAAGTATAAGTAATCAAGTTTCGACGCATAGCAATGCATAAAAATATAGCATTCATGTAGTTGTCGCATAAGCATGCGAAAATTATAGTATTCAAAAAGTAGTCGCATAACCACGCGTAAAGTTTAGTATTCGTTTTCGTAGGCATTGACCACATAGCGCGACTATGTGACAATCCTATGTATTGCCCAATGATCGTTGCTAAGCCTAAAGCCTACCCATTTAGTATTATGCACCATCGTTATAGGTCGTTGTGGTGAGGGTCAATCTACCCTAATAGCGCTATCCATATCTACTAACGGTCCTTTCCAAAGGGATTAATAGCAACTAATGTCCTTGGTAGTGTCGGGAATTTTAGTGGTTTCTCACGTCCATGTTGTACAAAGTCCGCAACATGACGATCGATTGTTTTAGTCATTGGCAAATATAGCATTCGTATCCTCGACATTGTTGGTAAAACCCCCAACAATGCCGGCAAAATAGTCATTCGTTTTAGTATTCAAAATATCAAAGCATTTCATAGTAGCATTCAAAATACATAAGTGTTTTCGTAATAGCATTCGAGTTTCAAATCGTTTTCATTATAGTATTCGAGTAATAAAGTGTTTCATAATAGTTTGCTTCAGCTTAAATGTAGTGTCTAAGCCTAAGACTCGCATTTCACCCCAAAAAGTATTAAAAGCGTTTAAAAGAGTAGGGGTTTGTAACTCACTGTTTGCGAAGATCGTAGCATGCTCGGAATAGCTCGAAAGGTGCTCGGAATCACCGGAATCCTAATATGTGCCAAATTCTTGGGTAAGTATGTTTTTATTAGTAACTTTGTTATTCGTATTTCGTATAATGTCTTACAAGTTGTAATGTTTTATTTTACTCTAGGTAACAAAATTGTTATGTCCGAAAATCGTTCAAAATTGTTATTGTTACGTCTTGTCCAAAAGTGTCCAAAGTTAATGTTATTATTAATGTGATAAGTTATGTTTTAGCCGCTGAAGTGTTTTATAAAGTTCTAACGAAATTTGGGCAGCGCTTCCGCGCCATAATTTTTATGTCCAGAATAATAACACTTTCCCGCTTACAAAACATATATATATATATTTAAACGAGTTCATTGATGCAATTTAAGTCCACTAAAATGTCCCAATATGAGTATTCTACTAATCTCAGTTCAAAAACCTTAGTCTCGAAAACTCAGTGCGTAAGTATAAGTTTTTAAAACCAAAACGACGATTTTCGGGAAAATCAGCAGCTGGGTGCGCCGCACAGGGCCTCAGTGCGGCGCACTGGCTGCTGTGTTTTTCCCACTTTCGATTTTTCTTGAACAAACGGGTATTTTGGCCATAGATCTTTACATGCAATCGGTATAAACTTCATTATAGGTCATTTTTACAGTTTATATGTAACTTTTATCCATAAATTCGAAGATCTAAGCATCATTAAATAAAAACCCGTTTTTGTATAAAAATGGTTATAAAACTTCATCAAAATTTGTTTTTATAGCTTAGATCATACATGCAATGAGTTATATTAGTAATATAAGTAAAAAGGAAGAGTTTCTACCGAAAGAAAAGGCTTAGATGATGTTTTAGATGAGTTTTGAGCTCCAAAAGTGTAGAAAAGCTTTTTAACCGAAATCCTTTGATTCCTTTTGCTTCCTCTTGTTGTTTTGACGATTTTTAATGGTTGGAAAGTGGATTTTTGTGGCTACAACTTTCTGTTCTTGTGATGTTCTTGAGAGAGGAGTAGAGAGATGAGAGAAAGAGTAAGTGATTGTGAGTGTATGTATGTGTGTTTGTGTTTGGTGTTTTTATAAAATAAAAATGAAAAGAAATAAGAAGGTAGGTAATAATAATGGGGTTTGGGTCTGTAAAAATCAGTAATTGAGTGCTGAAAATCGAGTATGAATGGCTAATTTTTGTATACAAACGAGACAAGTTTAAAAACTTCACAAAATTTTGGGTCTGCACGTCCAGTGCGTCGCACTGGTGCTCTGTGCGGCGCACTGGTCAGTTTTCATTGTTTTTCTGATTTTTCGCTTTTTACGTTTTGCTTCGTTGGGCCTTTTCGTTAACTGAAAGTTCTTGATTATGATATGTTTTGAACTTAGGAAAGTTGCTTAGTTGTTTTCTTGGTAGAGTTAATTACACGGATGGTCCTTAACCTAATACCCAAATGGCACTTTCCGTCTTAAATTTTGGATAATTACATGGCTAGGCCTTTATTTGGAATCTTTGCACATGGACAGTCCTTTGGTCCGTTAGGGTTAACTCAATTCCGTTAGGTTTAACATAATGACCAATTTACCCTTTTTGTCTTATTCGCAAAGGACCGTTTTTGTAATTTTTTTATTTTCCTTTTCTTTTTATTTGTTTTTGAATTTTTATTATTTTTAGATCTCTCAAAGACTCAAACATCAACCAACATCCAACATCAAAAAAATCCAAGTGCCAAACATCATTCACCTAAAATCAAAAACATCAAATCATAAACTCCATTTCTTTCTTAAAACCATTCATTTTCTTAAAAATCATTGTTACATATACTATTTAACATGAAAAACCAAACCAACTAAAAAAACAAACACCCAACATCCAGATCCAAAATCAAAAAAAGAAAAAAATGACGCCTTCGCCATTAACGACGCTCCATTTTAGCTCGTATGGCGAACGTTTCCGTTCCGACGACCGATAACACAAGTGGATTTAAGGCTAATTTATTTAATCTGTTACATCTAAACACACAATAATGAATCAATTAAAATTAAAAAAAATTACAGAAAATAGTGAAATTAGATGAAGCGAAAAATTACGATTTCAGAACGGAGATGAAATCGGAAGGATTTGAAGCGGTGGAAGTGAGTTTACATAAGATTGAGATAACGAGTTCATCTGGTAATGAGTTTTGAGCTCCAAAAGTGTAGAAAAGCTTTTTAACCGAAATCCTTTGATTCCTTTTGCCTCCTCTTGTTGTTTTGACGATTTTTAATGGTTGGAAAGTGGATTTTTGTGGCTGCAACTTTCTGTTCTTGTGATGTTCTTGAGAGAGGAGTAGAGAGATGAGAGAAAGAGTAAGTGATTGTGAGTGTATGTATGTGTGTTTGTGTTTGGTGTTTTTATAAAATAAAAATGAAAAGAAATAAGAAGGTAGGTAATAATAATGGGGTTTGGGTCTGTAAAAATCAGTAATTGAGTGCTGAAAATCGAGTATGATTGGCTAATTTTTGTATACAAACGAGACAAGTTTAAAAACTTAACAAAATTTTGGGTCTGCACGTCCAGTGCGTCGCACTGGTCAGTTTTCATTGTTTTTCTGATTTTTCGCTTTTTATGTTTGGCTTCGTTGGGCCTTTTCGTTAACTGAAAGTTCTTGATTATGATATGTTATGAACTTAGGAAAGTTCCTTAGTTGTTTTCTTGGTATTTAGAGTTCAATTGTTGGTTTGATTCCGATTCCGATTCCGTTTCCGAGACACACACGTTTAAAGTTTAAGTAACGTAAACCTACGTTAAAAAGTTTTGTGTGAGTTATATCGAGCTTAGCTTAAAGAGTTGTGTCTACGTAACCACGTAACACATAAAGTTAGTTATAGCAAGTAGCAAGTATGGCGTATCGAGGTTAAAAGTTGGCGTTGTCGACTAGAAGTTTTGACGGTTGTCACACTCCTATATATATATATATATATATATATATGATAAGATTTCGTTACACTCCATACTTAAAATATATACCGGTATAAACACTTTAAAATCAATTAAAAAATTAATTTAAAAATACTAAAAAACCGTTTTTTCAAAACTGTTTCAGATAATCATCCTAAAATACCTCTAGATCATTTTATGAAATAAATTTCTTTTGATTTTTAAAAATTTGGATTTATTTTTTCGGTAGATGCATTTTCAAAAATAAGGTGTATTTTAACTCAATTTTTTTTGTAATATTAATAATAAGATGCAATTTTATCCATAAAGTAAATGCATATTTGAAAAAAAAAAGTAGATGCATTTTTTGTAAAATAGAAAAATACATCTACGTTTTTTCCCTACAAAAATCAATTTTTTTTAATTTCATAAAAAGATTCTGAAGGTTATTTGAGGAAGATTCTCCGAAAAAAATGTGAAAGAAACTTTTTTTTTAAACTATTTTTAAAATGTACTATAAGATTCTATTCCTATATATATATATATATATATATATATATATATATATATATATATATATATATATATATATATATATATATATATATATATATATATATATATATATATGGTGAGGTTCCGCTACACTGCTTAAAATACATACCGATAAGAACACTACAAAAGCAATTAAAAAAGAGTAAAAAAGTGTTTTTTTTCAAAACTGTTTTAGAGAATCATCCTAAAATGACCTATAGAATCATTTTATGAAATAATTTTTTATTTATCTTTTTTTGGAATTTTTGAATTTTAGAAACTTGGATGCATTTTTTTGGTAGATGCATTTTTTTTAGAAAATTCGATCCATTTTCATAAATAAGGTGTGTTTTAACACATTTTTTTGTAATATTAATAATAAGATACATTTTTTTGGAAAAAAAACATAGATATTTTTTTTCGGTAGATGTATTTTTCTAATTCTACAAAAAAATGCATCTATTTTTTTTTTTTTTCAAATATGCATTTATTTTATGGATCTTATTATTAATATTACAAAAAAATTGAGTTAAAATACACCTTAATTTTGAAAATGCATTGACTTTTCTAAAAAAAGGGATCCAAGTTTGTAAAAATAAAAAATTTCGAAAAAAAATCAAAAGAAAATTTATTTCATAAAATTATTCTAGGGGTTATTTTAATATGATTCTCCGAAACAGTTTTGAAAAAAACATTTTTGTAGTATTTTTGAATTAATTTTTTAATTTATTTTTGAGTGTTCTACCTGTATGTATTTTAAGCATATATATATATATATATATATATATATATATATATATATATATATATATATATATATATATATATATATATATATATATATATATATATATATATATATATATATATATATATAGGAACTATAGGAACTACTTTCTAACCAATCAATTAAAACTCACTTTAAAATTCTAATTAACTTTAAATTAACATATTTAGAGTATAACTAGGTTTTAGGAAAAACTAAATAAACCCTTAGAACAAGCATTTAATTATCTTTCCAACGAGCACCAATTTGATAAACTTTTGACGACTTTTTTTTTTTTTTTTTTTGTGGATTCCGGTATATACACTAGTGTATATACTAAATATTCACCAGTGTATATACTAATTCACCAAAAACACATATTGAACCATATATTCACTGATAAATACATATGTATACACAAGTGAATACAATTCTATTCACCGGTGTATGAAGTAGTTCGTGACCTACATTCTAACCATATATTCACCAGTGAATATATATGTATACACAAGTGTATACGGTGGTATTCATCAGTGTATATGTGCAGTTTTTGAAAAATTCATAATATGTAGAATATTCACCAGTGTATATAAAAAAAAATCGTCAAAATTAAAAAAGTTTATATTTTTCCGAAAGAGAATTAAATACTCATTCTAATGGTATGTTTTTTATTTCCTAAAAGTTTTTAATTTAAAAAATTTAATTTTAAATATGAAGTGGGTTTTGTTAAATGATTGGTTAAAAAGTGGTTCCTATGGTTACTAAATATTTACATGGTTCTCATTTGAAACCAACTCTCTCTCTCTCTCTCTCTCTCTCTCTCTCTCTCTCTCTCTCTCTCTTTCTCTCTCTCTCTCTCTCTCTCTCTCTCTCTCTCTCTCTCTATATATATATATATATATATATATATATATATATATATATATATATATATATATATATATATATATATATATATATATATATATATATATATATATATATATATATATATATATATAATTTTTAGGCCAAAATCATTAGTGATAGTATGACAAAAATGTTATAGCTTAATAATTCTAAATTAGTATGTGAAAAGTATACTTGATTGTTTCAAAGAATCTGAATTCGATGTTACTTATTAACTCGAACTATTCAAAGCAAAAAAAAAAAAGAAAAAATCAATTAAAAACCAAACCGAACCAAATTTAATCCTCAAAACCGAAAAACCAAACATAACGGTTTATAACTTTTTATAAACTAAAATGTTCTATTCAGTTTCAATTTTATACAAAAAAAAAAAAAACCAAACTATGCTCACCCTTAAATATAGTATCACATATTGATTTCCAGAAACAAACCAAATGCACCCTAATGGTGTGTTTAGTTGGAGACAACTAAATCATTTTTCAAAATATAAAAACAATTAATGAAAAACATGTTTATATTGAATTTTTCAAAAACATTTTATCAAAAACAAAAACCCAACCTTTCATTTATATAACTTCAATTTTGAAAGCTTCTTTTTTGCAAACTTTTAATTATAGAAAATGAAAATGTTTTTTTTCTTAAAAATGCATGGACTTTATCAAGTCCATAGCATTGCTATATTATGTCACGTTAGATTTTTATAAACCTTATTTTTATATAAACTTAGCTCTTTACTCTTATAAATTTCAGATAGTTTATAACTTCTATAAAAATATTCTTTCTTTAATTATTTATAAAAGGCTATTATTTTTATATAGCTGCTAATTTTGTATTTTTCTTGGTTTATGGAAGTTCATACACATAAACCTCACATTCTCTCTTATCTACAAATTGATGAACAAACAAAATATATGTCACATCAATTTTACGTCATCATAAACCTTCCTATAAATTTTGCATTACAAATGCTCTTATTACCTATACTAACATTTTGCAAAGATGATGTTGATGTGATGAATAGTAATGCTAACAAGAAGCCTACTCCAAGCAACTAGATTGTTTGTTTATTTTTTTTTCTTTCGATTTTTAGTTTTATGTATTCTTTTTATGTTACGCTATTCAATAAGGTTACTATTCGTTTATTTAATTGATTGTTAATTTTTAAATTAAGCTTCTATTTTTTGGATTACGTTTTTTTCTAAATATTTGGTTTCCTTTACGTTTTGTGTTACATTATTAAATAAAGTAGTTATGTTTTGATTTTGCTTATTTGTTGATTTTGGTGTTTAACTTATTTTTTGGGTTACATTATTTTTTTAAAGTTAGACTATTAAATAAAATAGTTATGTACGATTTCGATTGATGTTGATTTTTAGTTTTATATTTTTCTTGTTATGTTACGTTTTTTTAACTTTTCTTAATTATATATATAACTATTGTGCTAGATAAGTGGTTGAGAGAGATAAATGAAAATATTTATGGCAATAGGATCAAAATGAGAATCAATCTAAACCACTTTAACTATGTCTTTTTTCACATCGTTCTTTTATCTTAAGATTGAATAGGTTATTGTATATTAAAAATACATGGGAATTAATTCAATTTTGTTTGGATTTACCAAAACTTAGGATCTTTTCCTACTATTTAGTATATATTGGTCCATGAGAGAAAATTTAAGATAAATATTGATATCATTTTTCAAACCAAACGAACGCATAGTCCATAATTAGTAGCTTCGTGATTTTTTTTTTTTATCATTATAATGTGTATTTGGTAGATTGAAACAATGTAATGTACATATTCCCATTATTAGAAGTTTAAAAACAATATTTGTCAGCAAGGAAACATTTGAACCATTATTGTTCATTGCTATTGTAATTTTTCCGAGGTCGACGTCGCTTCCATTCTTAAAGTGAGATTAATTATGCAACCCACATTTAGTTGTTCCGTTATGATGTTTTACTTCTGTTTTGAATGTTTTTAAATTTAAGCAAAATATTAAAGTTTCGTGATAATGAGAGGGTTGTGTGATTTAATTTTGTTTGAATGTAGCTTTGATCATAAATAGAACCTTTCCGAAGTCGGTTCAAATTTTGTTGGATATGGGGCATTCAATGGGGCTACTCGTGCTTAGATCCTAAGTAATTAAATATTAACTTTGCTCATATTTTAGGTTTAAAGTATATAACGACATTGTTAGAAAAAAGGGTACATATAAGGTCGGACGAGTTGATGTACCGAGTCAACGTGTCATTTTAAATTTAGGAGACAAATATCGAGTTGTGTAGGTTGATATATTAGTCTGCAAGTGCATTCTTCATTGTCGTCCGTCGAAGCCGCCAAGCGAATCTGTTTTTAAATGAGTCGCTTTCGGTTGTATGTTATTTTCAAAATTTAAAATAAGCATTAATTTAAAATTTTACTAAAATATAAATTAAACGATTGACAGTCACTAAAATTCCATTAAATCCTTAAAATTTCTCAAGCACGTGGACTTACTAAAAACTATAAATAGTTAACAATAAAGTTAATGGTATATGACACCTCAATATAAGATGAGAAAGAAACATATAAAAAAATATATAAAAAGTGTTAGGGTTGACCTTAACAAATACAACCCGTTCCCCATTATTAAATCCGTCTATTTTTTTTCCCAACTATTTTTTAATGTTCAATAGATGCATTTAGCTTCCTTATAATGGTTTAATTTGTTGCAAGTTATGTAATTTACTATAGATCCAAATAAATATCGTTTTTCAAGACCATCTATTGATGAAGAGTAAGGAAGAGGAAGAAGAATAGAGGGGTATTGATAGTGAAAATTGTTCTAACATCATTTTTTTTTTTGTCATTCTTTATTATAATAATAAGTTTTTTCCTTTTTAATCAAACTTTATTTTTTTCAGTATAAGGGTTAACCAACTAACGTATACCATTTCTCTATCAAATTTTATTTTCTTAATATTGTATTAGAAGATATGAATTTCTAACGCACGAGTATAACACTAGTTTTAATTTGTTGCTTTTGTTTTTAGCTATCGATTAAAATATAAATTTGTAAACACGCCGCAATGCACAGACATAAAAACTCGTTTAAAAGAGTTTTTAGTATTATTATTTGTAATCTAGCAAATATAAAAACCCTCATGATTTGAAAAGAAAGAAAATTTTGAAAAATGAAATTAAAAACATATAAAAGCAGCCTGTTAGAGCAAGGATTGACAGGCTCAGTAACTTGAGTGTTTGGGATTCAACCCCTTGACCTCCTGCTTAGCAGTGCGAACCTATCAAGCTCTTGGCGAGCCTAAGGTGGTCAAGTGGCTGGTTGGAGAAAGATGATCGGAATATGTTTACTGCGGGGAGTGTATAGGTATTCCGGTCCAGAGATACTGTGTGCAAGTATGAGAGTGGGGAAGATGGCCTCCAAAACCTGAAGTGTGGAGTATTTATACCCAACACTACCAGGTATCAACAACGTATGGCAATGATGACCATTTATGGCTCATCAATAGGATTCTAACGGGTATTAACGTCTATATCATTATATAACTTTATTAATGCTTTGACGGTTACACTCAAGGATTAGGCTTGAGTATCTGACTAGTAGGATGTCAGGAGTATGATACTATGAGATGAATCCCAAGGCATTAGTGTCGGTTTGGAGGAATTCGATACTTATTAGATACAAGGTATAAGTATTGGCTCTGGAGTGCCGGGCCAAAAGCATGAGTGACAGCCTAGGCGTAAGTGCTACCAAGGTGCCGGACATTGGAAACAAAATATGCCTTGGTCTGTGTGAAAAGCTGTTTTGTCTTCATCACCTTTTTTCATACAAATTTGGTGATAACCTTTATATGCATCTAAAAAGCATTTGAGTCTAAATCTATCTAAGGATTCCACTTTCCAATCGATTTCTGGTAAAGGATAGTTGTCCTTTGGACAAGCTTTGTTGATGTCCTTGAAATCAACGCATAATCTCCAAGAACCATCCCCCTTCTTTACCATAACTGGATTAGCAATCCAAGTTTGGTATTTTACCTCTCTGACAATCCCTGCTTCGACCATTTTGTTTACTTGGTCACATGCAGATTTACTACGATCCGGGGCCATGCCTCGTTTTTTCTGTCGGATTGGCACAATATTGGGATTCGCGTTTAGGGAATGCTCTGCTAGTTCCCTTGGGACACCAGTCATGTCTGATGTCTGCCATGCGAAGACATCAAGGTTTGATTCTAGTAACGATATGAGTTTAGTCTTTGTCTGTGCTGGGAGTTGTGAACCAATGGTCACTGGTTGTTCAGGGAAGTTTTTATTAATAATAATTTTTTGTTCCGGACCATCAATGATTTCCATTGCCGGATCACTTTTGGGACCCTCTACCAGTTTTGGTTTCTCTACCTGTTTGCACTCTTTAGGCCATGACGTTCTAGCCCTGACTGTGGCTATGCCAGCTGGGGTAGGGAACTTTATCATGCCATGAATGGTTGATGGAATTGCTCCAAATTTTTGTAATGCAGGCCTGCCCAGTAGGACATTGTAGGCCGATGGTGCATCAATGATTGCAAAATTAATCATTTCTAACCTATAGTGTGGATATTCTCCTAACATCATGTTTATTGCTACCTCTCCGATTGGCCAATGCGTCTCACCTGAAAACCCCACTAGAGGGAATTGTGTTGGACACTTTGAATATTGTACTTTTTCAGGGAGCTTCCTAAAACAGTGGGCATAAATAATGTCCATTGAGCTCCCTGTATCAACATATGCCTTATTCACTTCATAGTTGGCTAACCGGATTTGAATTACTACAGGGTTGATGGAAGGAGTTTCAATTGGTGGGAAGCAAATAGGCTCCATCACCCAATCCTGAAGGACTGATGCCTTCCTTTTGCGAGATGTAGTTTCTTCCTGCGCCATGTATATGTAATTAGGTGGGGTGGTGGATGGGGTATTGGTGGTTGTCTTTGGCTTAAGTGAACCGATTTGTGATGAGGAATTGCCTTCCATGGAGAAGAAAAAATGGTGGTGAAACTAAGAATTGAAATGAAAAAAGATAGAAATGAAATGAGACACCGTTGCTAAAACGTGTCCCACGGATGGCGCCAATGTTAGAGCAAGGATTGACAGGCTCAGTAACTTGGGTGTTTGGGATTCAACCCCTTGACCTCCTGCTTAGCAGTGCGAACCTATCAAGCTCTTGGCGAGCCTAAGGTGGTCAAGTGGCTGGTTGGAGAAAGATGATCGGAATATGTTTACTGCGGGGAGTGTATAGGTATTTCGGTCAGGAGATACAGTGTGCAAGTATGAGAGTGGGGAAGATGGCCTCCAAAACCTGAAGTGTGGAGTATTTATACCCAACACTACCAGGTATCAACAACGTATGGCAATGATGACCATTTATGGCTCATCAATAGGATTCCAACGGGTATTAACGTCTATATCATTATATAACTTTATTAATGCTTTGACGGTTACACTCAAGGATTAGGCTTGAGTATCTGACTGGTAGGATGTCAGGAGTATGATACTATGAGATGAATCCCAAGGCATTAGTGTCGGTTTGGAGGAATACGGTACTTATTAGATCCAAGGTATAAGTATAGGCTCTGGAGTGCCGGGCCAAAAGCATGAGTGACAGCCTAGGCGTAAGTGCTACCAAGGTGCCGGACATCGGACCACGTGTGCCGGACGCCGGGATACGAGTGCCAAACACCGGGCCACGGGTGCCGGACGTCGGGCCACGGGCGTCGGACGCTGGGGCCAAGCTACCGGACACGGGGCCAAATTCCCGGACACGGAGTCGGATTCCAGGACGTGGGGCTAAGTGCCGGGTGTCGGGGCCTAAATGCCGGACACGGGGCCAAGGCTAGGGTGCCGGGGCTAAACTCCCGGACACGGGGCCGGATTCCCGGACACGGGGCCAAGGCTCGGGTGCCGGGGCCAAATTCCCGGACACGGGGCCGGATTCCCGGACACGGGGCCATTTTACCCGGACATGGGGCCTGGTGCCGGGGCCATTTTACCCGGACACGGGGCCTGGTGCCGGGGCCATTTTACCCGGACACGGGGCCGGGTGCCGGGGCCATTTTACCCGGACACGGGGTCTGGTGCCGGGGCCATTTTACCCGGACACGAGCCCGTTTTACCCGGACACGGGGCCTGGTGCCGGGGCCATTTTACCCGGACACGGGGCCGGGTGCAGGGCCATTTTACCCGGACACGGGGCCGGGTGCCGGGGCCATTTTACCCGGACACGGGGCCTGGTGCCGGGGCCATTTTACCCGGACACGGGGCCTGGTGCCGGGGCCATTTAATCCGGACACGGGGCCGGGTGCCGGGGCCATTTTACCCGGACACGAGGCCGGGTGCCGGGTGTCGGGGCCATTTTACCTGGACACGGGGCCTGGTGCCGGGGCCATTTTACCCCCGGACACGGGGCCGGGTGCCGGTGCCAAAGCCTTCGTGTCGGGGCCAGGTTTCCGGACACGGGGCCTATCTCCCGGACACGGGGCCGAAGCCCGGGTGCCGGGGCCAAATCTCCCGGACACGGGGCCTGATTCTCGGTGCCGGGGCCAAATCTCCGGAGCCTTGTGTCCGGAACCCGGGACGAAATGTCCGGATGCTGGGGCCAAGTGTCCGGACGCCGGAGCCTTGTGTCCGGACGCCGGAGCCTAAGGGCCGGAGCTAGGAGATAGCAGGCAAGCTTTTGTAAGTCAGGTTATGTGTTTAGGGGGTTAATGGGCTATGTGTATGAGCCATTTACTACTAACACTATCACAGCCTAAGGGTTCCTACGTTTTCAAAAGTATTCTTTCATTTTCAAACATATATAGTGGTTTAGGACCAGTCTACAATAATATATATTCGTAATGTTAAGAGTGTTACAAATGAAAACTATAACAACGTTCAATTAAATCAATGAACAAACATAAGTAGTTGGAGACAAAAAATTGTTTCCTTACCCAAAAATGCCAAACACAAAGAATGTTTTTATTAGAGACAAAAGAAGTTGGAGAGTAATTGAATGTTTGGGAAATAAAAAGCAAAAAACAAAATGCACATAATAAGACTTGAATATTTTCATGATGAAGTTTTCTTAGAATGTACATTTACATAATATTATTGTCAATGTAATGAAATCATATAAACCCCACTTGCATCGAGTACCCTCATACTATATGTTTCTTTTCAAATAACAAATATTGATAATTTTACTTTAGTTTATAAATAAAATCGATAGAGTATACTCTCACTGTTTTAAAAGTAGTGTCTGAAAATGTAAAAACAGAGTGAGTATTATTTTTTAGTAATATAAAAATGTTAATATGCCAAAATGACAAACACATGCCAATTTTTTGTGGTTGATTATTCTTTAGTGTAAAGTTCAAAGATAGTACAAAACTTTCAATTTGATTCAAATCTCGCAATTTGAACTTGGTTAGCAACTTTCAAATCAATTTTTCTTTATCGGTTTCTCAATGCTTATTGTTGCTTTGAAAGTTGAAAGGTTTATTACCGATAGATTTTTTTTTTCTCGATTTTGTAAAAGAAGTTTAGACATGTAAAAAACTTCTACTTAGTAAAATTAAGATTAAACATATTTTATGTAAAAAGCCGTAAATTATATGTAAAGTATATTATAGGCATGATCACCATTTTATTTTTCGCTCTCTTATTTCAAAAATAAATAAACTTTATTTATTTCATACTTACATAAGTCATTAAAATTTTATTTAAAAACAAAACGCTCAAAATAAATTACTTGAGAGGTCTTCTATAATTAAATTGAACTTTTAATTAATAAAAAAGTTAAAGAAAAAGAAAGATAATATTAAAAAAGAACAATAACATTTTAATTTAAATAATTCTCCCCCGCTTGTCACACGCTTTAAATCATTCTAACTTCACTACTTTATTTTTTCCTTTTCTTTATTTTCAATTTCCATCTTTACTCATTTTCATTTCTACTCAAATTTCTTCATATTATTTTCCTGCAACTTCACTTGTTTGATGGACACCATTAAACCAAGTTCAACATCTCGAACCCGAAAACTCTCAAAAACCTTACACAAAGTCCTTCCTTTTAAGACCAAATCAACAAAATCACTCTCTAAGAATGGCTTTTGCTTACAAATTCCACATCACAACAAGTTCAACAATTCCGACCTTCAAACCGACTCACACAAACACTTGGTGGACAACGCGGAGCAACGTAACAAGGCTTCCTTGGAAGCTTTTGTTGCTAAACTATTTGCCACTATATCGTCCCTCAAAGCCGCATATGCAGAGTTACAAGCAGCCCAATTCCCTTACAATGGAGAAGCCGTAAAATGTGCTGATCAAGGAGTGGTTGATGAGCTCAAAGTTATTTCTGAAATGAAACGAAGTTTTTTAAAGAAACAAATAGATTCATCACCTCCTCATGTGACTCTGTTACTCGCGGAAATCCATGAGCAACAGAGTCTCATGAAGATGTATGAAATCACAATGAATAAAATGGAGAGAGAAATCAAATCAAAAGACTTTGAAAAGTCTTTACTCGAGAAACAATTGGTGGAACTTGATTCCACCAATCAATCACTCGAAATCAAATTGAATTCGAGTGGATGTTTTCCTGTTTTTGATAAAGTAGAGTTGTCGGATCTAACCCCTACAAATTTCATTCTTGTGCTACATTACACGATTAGATCTATAAGAAACTTCGTGAAACTATTAGTTTGCGATATGGTAAATGCTCATTGGGATATCGATTCTGCGGTTCAAGCCATCGAACCAAATGTCACGTTTTCTAAGTCGAGTTACAGATGTTTCGCTATAGAATCATACGTAACTCGTCTAATGTTCGATGGCTTTACCGAATACGATGACGAGTCAGAAGAAGACAGTTTTCAATGGTTTAAACGATTCAAGAAAATGAAATCATTAACAACAGCACAATTACTAAAAGAAAACCCAAAATCAGTGTTCGGGAAATTTACTCGCGCCAAATACATGCGACTGGTGCACCCGAAAATGGAAGCTTCGTTATATGGTAATCTTAGCCAACGGAAGACCTTGAACGCGTGGCAGTTTCCAGATACGGCGTTTTTCGGGGCGTTTACGGAAATGGCAAGGCGCGTGTGGGTGTTACGTTGTTTGGCTAGGTCGTTTGCTAAGGAAGTGAGTTTATTTCAAGTGAGAAAAGGTTGTAGGTTTTCTGAAGTATTTATGGAAAGTGTGACCGATGAGGCGTTTAATAGTGGCGACGAGCTGCGAGTCGCGTTTACCGTGGTTCCGGGGTTTAAAGTTGGGGAAACTGTGGTGCAAAGTCAGGTTTATGTGGTAGTGCCACCCGCACCACGACGGTAATTCCGACTATAGAAAACGGAAGGTTTTGTAAATGTACAGTTGTATATGTATTATGTAGTAGTATTATTAATATTATACATATATACTGTTACTGTGTAATGGTAATTCAATAATTTTCACAGTCTCACGCGCCATTAATATTGCAATATAAGGATTTTTATTTTTATTTTTTCCGAATTTAAGAATAAACGATAATAACTTAATGCACACCGACGAAAAACGTGAAAATTAAGAACAAACCACTTGATAAATAGTTCAAAAACATTACTTGTAGTTTACACTTGTTCAAGATCTTGGTGTCTTATAGATTTATACGAACACTTTACAATAATTAAAAAGGGTGATTCCGCGCTTACATACCCGTTAACCACTATTACAACTAATTTGAAAGATATGCCAAAGTAGTAAACGTACATAAGATAGGATTTGAATCCTTAACCTTAAACTTTATAACACTCTTCAACATCAAATTACCATTATGGGGACAAGTTGCAATCAAATGGTATGATGCTTGGTCATGATGACTTCTTACTAAATAATCCATTGTGTTAATTTCACAATTTTACTTTCTTATTAGGGGCAAATTATCTTTAATATAACAAACTTTAGTTGTATTATCATTTTATGTATTCAAATTTATAGTTTATTGTATAATGAAACAAACTTTTGTTTTGTTAACGTTATATTAAAAGTTAACCTATAATGATTATTAAAAGATACTAATACTTTCGTGATTTTTTCTTTAGATATATGTCATATATATTGTTTAACTTATAGTGGTCGTTTTTTATTTTAACATTTTTTAACATTTGGACATAATAATTGATCATACCGAAAGCATAATGGTTTCTTATAAATTAATTAAAAGTAATAAATTTATTTAATAAAACAAACTTAACGAAATTTTAATTTAAATTAACAAATTACAGAGTAAGCAAGTTCTTCAACTATTGAAACTATGATTGTTTTTGTCCATAGATTGGATATGTGTTTAATTTTTCAATCCAAATACTATAGTATTGATACAATTATAAAGTTAGTCAAAATTTACAAATTAATAAAAATAATTAAGAAATGGAGAAGGCGACAAGGGTGAAAGACAAGAGTCGCAAAGGTCGGCGAGTGGAGCCCACGCGTGAGAGATGTCCCACCAACAAACAAAAAAACATACATAGGAAAGAATTATTCTTTGAAAGACATGCTTCCTTAACAATCCTAAAAATCTATCAATATTACTACCCTCATTTATATGTCTCTTAATTCTACACTCGATCTTCTCTTACACTTTTGCTTCGCCTTTTCCTAATTATAGCAAATTTTATGTGTCATTCATTTGTATTTGTATTTGCATTTGCATATGTATATATTTCGCAAGAACATGGATCAAATTATGATATGGTACGGGTGTTAAACGAAAATTATTTCATCTACGTTATCAGAGATAGTCCAGTGTGATTATTATTATGTATGATGTATGACACAACCCATGTCATGTATCTTGTATTATATATTAGTTAGTGTTTAATGATAATTTATCAATTCAATTCTAATCAATTTTATATCATAATATGGTATCAGAGTCTAACGGGCCCCCCCTAAAATATCTCTAAAAATTCGATCATTTCCTCTATCCCCTAACAAACTGTCGACTGCCTCCTAAACCCTAAATCGATTCCCAAAACCTGTGAAACCCTAAATTTATTTCCATCATGCCTGGAGATAGGGGTGTTAATCGGGTTATCCCGACCCGAATAAGCTTAATCGGGTCGGGTCTAATCGGGTTTTCAAAACTCAAAACATGACCCCAAAACGACCCTAATAAGGTTCGGATTTTCGGGCTCGGGTTTATTCCGGCCGGGTCTATTCGGCTTCGGGTTGGATGAAAATAAAATGCATAATAAATTTTGTCCAAATTAGTAGATAGCTTTTGGTTATTAGATTAATGAGAAAAACAGTTTCTAATAAGCAATTTCTTAAGAGGCACAACAATAGCGACCAAATAAATTTTAGAATGTTGCAAAAGTTATAATGAACATTAAATAGAAAAATATATAATGTTGCAATGGTATTATATACACACAATGCTAAAAATGATAACTCCAAAAGAAATAATTTGTTACATATTTTGGCCACTATCAGGTGTATACATTAGTTTTGTAAATATTTATTTGACTACTAACATTTATAAAAAAGGATCCACCCATTTAATATATAAAATAACCTTTAATGCGAAGTTGTGTTTTGTACAAAAAAAAAATGAATATTTTCGAAGAGTAGGAATTAAGAAGAAATACATGTAAGGTTTTTATTTCGAGAAATGATCGACGTTTTACTTATCAATTCATTTATGAGTTGTGTAAAATGTTGTTAAGCTTATTAGTAAACGGAGTAAAACAAAGAAAAAAAATTATTCGGGTTATTCGGGTTGACCCGAATAAGAATGCTTAAAAAGACCCGCAACCCGACCCTAATAAAGTTTCGGGTTAATCGAGTTGACCCGAATAACCCGATCGCAGATTCTAGACCCGACTAACCCGACCCTAATAAGCTTATTCGGGTTCGGGTTTATTTGACACCCCTACCTGGAGATGAAGCTTCTAGTTCCACCATTGACAAAGCCTTCAACATTACAAATATCAAAGGTTATGTCCCTATCACCCTTGATCTTGACAAACACAATTATAATCAATGGAAGAGAATGTTTGAGATGCATTGCATCACATGGGAAGTCGACGGTCTACTTGATGGCACCACTCTTCCTAAAGGAAGTGGTGACAAAGCTTGGTGAAAACTTAACAATCTTGTCAAGATGTGGATTTATCACACTATTACCGAAAGCCTCCTTCAAATGGTTATGACAAAAGGAAAAACCGTGAATTTACTTTGGAAGGCTCTTGAAGAATTGTTTCAAAGCAACAAGGACGCTAGGGCTCTTCAATTGCATGAAAATCTCCGGAATGTTAGAATCGGAGACATGTCAGTTTCCACATATTGTCACAAATTAAAGGTAATTTTCGATTTACTTGAAAATCTAGGTGATCCAATAGACGAACGTGTTTAGTCATGCATACCATTAATGGGTTATCCAGTAATTTTGAAGGCGTATCAACTCTAATCCGACACAAAGAACCATTACCATCATTTATTAAAACTCGTGGCATGTTGGAGATGGCAGAAATCTGATTAAATCAGCCCCGTAATCAACATCGTGATACCTCATCTTCTCCAACGATTCTTTATGCCCGGGCCAAAGACAATGGGCGTAATAACAATAAATATCAACCACGCCGAAATTTTCAACGAGGGTTTTTTAATTATGGTGAAAAGTGCAGGTTTGTTCATGCACAAGGCAATCAAAATTTCACAAATAAAACACCATTTGCTTCACATATGTTCACGGGCAAAATCCTTGTGAATCAAGTTTTAGCCGATTATGGGCTTCAAAGCCCAATACAACAACAACCCTTACCCGCAAGTCTTTAACCGAGTCCATCGGGTTTCGGATACCCGCCCAACCTGCCAGGTTCGTACCCGACTCCATATTCGGGTCCATACCCGGATCCACCCGGGTTCGGATTCCCGGTTCACTACTCCGTTGGTCCAACTTATACACCTCCACTAGGATTCAGTCCGTAGCCTGCCCAACAAGGCACTCCACATGCCCATCTACTTGGTCCAGATGATGTTATCATTTCTCACGCTACTGCCACTTCTCACGCGACTGCTGTCACACCGCGCTAAATCGGAAACACGGGATGTGAAGAGCGAGAGTATTCGATACACAAGTTTATAATTAAACACCAAGTTATATTAAATAAAACATAACTTAGAAGTTTACAAGTGTTTAAAAACATTGTTTACATATCCGATTACAATAACAAAAGTTGCATAAACCAACCACCCGCACACTTCCCTTTCTTGAAGTCATCAACCAAAAGCATGCAAGCATCGTCCCAAAGCTTACTCGTTTCCTGAAAATACGAGTCAAGTGTTAACTACGAAAGATGTAGTTAGTGAGCTACAAAGTTTAAGTAAAAGTATTCAAGTTTTCGACGCACATAACAACGACGTAAAGTATAGTATTCAAAGTGTTGACGCATAGCAATGCGTAAAGTATAAGCATTCATGTTTTGTTTTGTCATTACCTCGGCGGTGGAATAAGCCACATGTGTAAGATTATAAGTATACGACGTCATTACCTTAGCGGTGGAACCATCCACATGTGTAAGACGATAAGTATATAAGTGTGTAGGCATCGACCACATAGTGTACGACTATGTGACAATCATAAGTATTGTCCAATGATCGTTGCTAAGCCTATAGCCTACCCACGTAATAATTATGCACCACCTGTTGTTGTAGTGGTGTGGGTCTTTGCAACTACCCTAATAGCGCTACATAACTACTAACGGTCCTCTCCTAGAGATTAATAGCAACTGTATTGTAGGAGTGTATGGGAATTTTAGTGGTATCTCACGACTATGTTGTACAACGTCCGCAACATGACGATCGATGTTTAGTCATTGGCAAAATAGTGTTTGTATCCTCAGCATTGTTGGCAAAACCATCAACAATGCTGGCAGAATAGTTTTCGTAATAGTATTCAAGTATCAAAGCGTTTTGTTAAGCATTCAAAGCATGTTTCAGCTTAAATATAATATTTAAGCCTAAGACTCGCATTTCACCCCAACATGTATTTAAAAGCATTTAAAAGAAGGAATTTGTAACTCACTGTTTGCGAAGATTCCTAGCGTGCTCGGAAATGCTGAGAAGGTACTCGGAATCACCGGAATCCTCTTTTATACCATGTTTTGGCGTAAGTAACATTATTTATTAGTTCATACAATCGTTAGTCAACGAAATGCTTATAATATAAGGTGTTTGTAATTGGTTTTACTAAATCGGGCATCGCTTCCGCGCTATAGTTTCTAAATCCAATTTTCAACACTTTCCCGCTTACAATTTTTATAACACTAATTACACTAATTCAACAATCATATAATATATTAACATGTCCAAATAGTCACTTTATACTCAAGTTTAAGCTTATTACAGATTCTTTAACCCGGTTTTAAGTAATAAGCTCAAGATTACGATTTATAACGAAAACGACAATTTTTCGGTGACCTGACCACTGAATGCGGCGCACCAAGGGCTGGGTGCGGCGCATTCAGTGCTTGGTCTATTACAAAAAATGTTCTTGTGGTGAAAATTGTTATCTTGATGGTAGATTTCGATATGCAATAGATAAAAACAGTAAAACCCATTTAATATAACAGTTTAAGTTGGATTTTCAACAACAAAATCAAAGATCTAAACATCCATTTTATAAAAACCCGTTTTGTTATGTAAATCGCCTTAAAACTTTATAAAAACATGTTTTTAGGTGTTTGATCCTTCATGCAATGATTTATTTTAGTAAAAACAGAAGATCTAAGAGTTTTTACCAGATAGAGATAGATGGATGATGATATGTTGGAGGTACTAGCTTCAAATGGATGAAAAACGTTTTCTTGACCCAAAAGTTTAATGCTCCTTGCTACCCTTGATTATTAGAACGTTTTTAGTAGTGACTTTAGTGTGTTTTTGTGAGATTTCTACTGCAATTTATGGCTGTAAATGAAAAGGGGTGAAAGAGTTTCTTGAGTGTGTGTGTGTGTGTGTTTTTGTTGAAATGAGAGAAAGTGAGTGTGATTGTGTGTGTTTGATGTTTAAATGAAATAAAAGTCTTGTAAGGTGTTTAGGAGTTAAAAGACTAGAATCAAAAGTGGTATTAGGCATTCAAAGACAGGTGTCTAAAGGTTTGACACGTTTGTGATGACACAGGATTTTGAACAAATGCTGGTATGTGCACCAAATGCGGCGCATTCCCTCATGGATGCGGCGCATTTGGGCAGTTTTCTGCAAATTTTTCGTTTTTCGTTTGTTTTATCGTTACGTACATGCGTTGGTTTAGGGTTCTCATTTGTTTAGCATTGAACTTAGGCAAGTTCATTATATGTTTTCTTGGTATTAGGGTTCATTTATGATTTGATTCCGATTTCTGATTCTGATTTTGAGACACACATGTTTAATGTTTAAGTAACGTAAACCTACGTTAAAATTTTTGTATGAGTCACATCGAGCTTACCTTAAAGAGTTATGTTTACGTAACCACGTAACACATAAAGTTAGTTTTAGCAAGTATCAAATATATGTATCGAGGTTATAAGTTAGTGTACTCGACCTGAGTTTTGACGGTTGTCACATTCTTCACACGTTGAAAGAATTTCGTCCTGGAATTTCAACTTGTAGTACTCGTTGTGGGAGAAGTGAAGAGATGAGGATACTTATGCATCATTTGATCCTCTCGTTCCCAAGTGTATTCGGGGCCACGTTTTGCGTTCCAACGTACCCTTACTATAGGGATTCGACTGTGTCTTAGTTTCTTAGTTTCGCGATCTATGATTTCAGTCGGTTCTTCGACGAATTGAAGTTTTTTGTCTAATTGTACTTCTTCTAAACCTATGATAAGTGTTTCGTCCGATAAGCACTTTTTCAGTCTCGACACATGAAAAGTGTTATGTATGTTACCGAGTTCTTGAGGTAGCCCCAAACGATACGCAACTGGACCTACTCTTTCGAGTATCTCAATTGGTCCTACATATCTTGGGCTAAGTTTTCCATGTTTTCCGCGGCGTATTGCACATTTCCAAGGCGACACCTTTAGAAGTACTTTGTCACCGACTTGAAATTCTAAGTCTTTTCTTCGCATATCCACGTAACTCTTTTGACGACTCCTCGCAGTCTTAAGTCGTTCCTTTATCGTGGTAATCTTATTGATCTTTTCTTGAACTACATCCATGCTAATTAGTTATCGATCTCCTGGTTCCAACCAACACAGTGGAGATCGGCATTTCCTTCCGTAAAGGGCTTCAAAGGGCGCACATTTGATGCTGGCATGATAACTGTTATTATAGGAGAACTCTATCAGTGGTAAGTGGTTATCCCAACTTCCTCCGAAGTCAATAACACATGCTCTCAGCATATCCTCTAGTGTTTGTATAGTACGCTCACTTTGACCATCGGTCTGTGGATGGTAAGTCGTGCTTAAATCCAGTCGAGTGCCAAACGACTCTTGTAATACCTTCCAGAATCTGAAAGTGAAGCGAGTATCTCTGTCCGAGATAATTGACGAGGGTATTCCGTGACGAGTCACTACCTCGTTTATGTATACCTGGACAAGTTTTTCCACGCTAAAACTTCCCTTGATGGGAATGAAGCGTGCTGACTTCGTTAGTTGATCCACTATAACCCAGATCATGTCGTTACCCTTTGATGTACGAGGTAATTTTGTAACTAAGTCCATTGTGATTTGTTCCCATTTCCATTCGGGAATTTCAGGTTGCGGCAATAACCCTGACGGCTTTTGATATCCGGCCTTCACTTTCGCACAAGTTAGGCATTTCTCTACGTACAAAGCAACATCTCTTTTCATTCCGGGCCACTAGTAATGTTCCTTGAGGTCCTTATACATCTTGCTCGACCTTGGATGAATGGATTATAGTGTTCGGTGTGCTTCATCCATAATGTCCTTCCTCAATTCGTTAGTTGTAGGAACCCATGCTCGATCCTTAAAATAATAGACATCGTCATTCTTCCTTACAAAATCCTTATCGTGTTTGTGCAAAGTTTCGACCTTTATGTTATCTTCTTTCAAAGCCTCAGGCTGAGCACTTTCTCTACGCATCCTCAAATCAGGTTTAATGTAGATTCCTAGTGCACGTACTCGGGTCGATTGCTGCCTTTCTTTCCTACTCAAGCCATCTTCTACGACATTCGATTTTCCAGGGTGATACTTAATATCACAGTCGTAGTCCCTAAGGAGTTCCAACCATCTCCTTTGCCTCATATTGAGTAGCTTCCGATCTATTATATGTTTTAGGCTCCTATGGTCCAAACTTAAAAACCGCCGTCCTATCTCCAGTTAAGAGTTTTTGGGTGTCTTTGTTACCCAAATATTTACACGAAACATAAACTAGAACCACGTTCCACACCCCGTGTCTTCTTTGGATATCAACGAGTCATAGAGGCTATCGTTGTCTTGATCTAGTATCTAAAAAGATCATTATTTCTCGTCACGTTGTTTTTGATTAAAACACTTTCCCCTTCACCACTACTTCATCATATACACCTAGTCCTTCCTACACATGTCTTGATACTCCACCTGACACATCCCTTGTCGACTTATTACGTTCTACTACCCCTCACCTCTCACCAGCTACGCCTCCCTCGCCAACCCATGAACCATCCCCAATACATGCCCATGAGCCCCCCCCCCCCCCCCCCCCCCCCCCCCCCCCCCCCCCCACTTGGTTCACCACTGCCATCCCCACCAGCTCCTAACGATGGCCTACACCCACCTGATACACCACCCTCTGCCACCGATACCATCACCCCTCAAGCACCACCCCCGCCACCCCCCATACATCCTATGACAGCCCGTTCAAAACGCGGAACCTTCAAACCAATTCAACGCTTAAACCTTCACATTGACCATATTTCCCCCATTTTGCGTTCTCATATTGAAGCTCTTAAAGACCCTAAATGGCAAAACTCTATGTTAGATGAATATACTGCTCTTATTAAAAATGGTACTTGAAAACTTGTTCCCCGACCTTCAGGTGCTAATCTTGTTACTTGTATGTGGCTTTTTAGACATAAAAATAATGCAAATGATTCTCTTAGTCGCTACAAAGCTCGCCTTGTCGCCAACGGCCAGAGTCAACAACATGGTATCGATTGTGATAAGACATTCAGTCATGTGGTCAAATCAGGCACAATTCGCACTGTTCTTAGTCTGGCCCTCTCTCGATCGTGGCCAATTCATCAGTTAGACGTCAACAATGCCTTTCTTCACGGGCATCTTGACGAGACAGTATATATGCATCAGCCGCCCGGTTTTTATGATTCTCGACACCCTGATTATGTATGTCTTCTACAACGGTCATTATATGGCCTTAAACAGGCTCCACGTGCCTGGTTCCTGTGTTTCACCAGTTATGTTTTGCGACTCGGTTTCACTCACAGCAAAACCTATTCCTCCCTATTCATCTTTCAGTGTGGTACCGACACTGCATATTTGTTACTATATGTGGATGACATCATCTTGATTGCATCATCTACACCCTTTTTACGCCACATCAACAGTGCTCTATGTCGTGAGTTTTCTATGACGGACTTAGGGTCTATGAGCTATTTTTTTGGGTATTTCAGTACATCGCAATCAGATTGGGATGTTTCTTTCTCAGCAGACATATACGCGTGACATCCTTGAGCGGGTAAATATGCTCAACTGCAACCCCTGCAAGACTCTTGTTGATACTGACACAAAACTCGGAACCAGTGGTCCTCTTGTCTCTGATCGGAGTTTATATCGTAGTCTTGTTGGGGTACTTCCGTATCTCACTTTCATACGACTTGATCTATCATATGCAGATCAGCAGATTTACCTCTATATGCATGATCCCCGAGAGCCACATCTACAGGCTCTCAAGCGTATTCTACGTTATGTTTGTGGGACGATTTCTCTTCGTCTACAGTTGTATGCCTCACAGACCACTCAGCTGACTGCGTATTCCGATGATGATTAGGGATGGTGTCCGGACACCCGTCGGTCCACTTCCGGTTACTGTGTGTTTTTGGGTAGTAACATCCTTTCCTGGTCATCGAAACGGCGACCCATTGTCTCTCGCTCCAGTGCAGAAGCAGAATATCGATGTGTGGCAAATGATGTTTCCGAAACATCCTGGTTGAGGAACCTACTCTTGGAGCTTCATAACCTCTGTCGTTTGCTTCTATCATTTTATGTGACAACATCAGTGCGGTATACTAATCCGGTTCAACATCAACGAACCAAGCATATTGAGATAGACATTCACTTCGTTTGTGACTTCCATTCTCGATATTTTCTGATTTTCGATCCAGTTTAAGCGTTCGTTATACTCCCGCTCCAACTGCGGAAGCATATTAGAGATAGTTCATATTAGATATAGTCGAGTCCATTTATTATTATTTAGAACACAACCCATATCATATATCTTGTATTATATATTGGTTAGTGTTTAATGATAATTTATCAGCTCAATCCAATAATCTTATCTTATACCATATATACGTAACCTTCTTGAAGAAACACAAGTTATTCTGATTACATGAATCCCAACACGATAACAATTTCGGGTTTAAAAAACTTCATTATTGCATGCAACATTTCTAGAAAAATTATGAACTGTTTTGAGGTATGGGTAAGACAAGCCCACCAAAAGAGTTACTATTATTTTCCCGCATCTTTTTTTAGAAAATATATTAAAACAGTATCAATTTGAACTTGTTTATAGATGTATCAATTGTTGATACATTTTTATGAAGAAAATATAAAAATTTAGTTGATTATAATAGTATAAAAATATAACCACTTAAATGCTTACAAATTATGGCTGTGTAAAAATTTAACATATTGCACGCATAAGAAGAGTTCATAGAATTGGATGTAGTGAATTTATCTATGTATTTTTAAATGTGAATATTTCTTTATTTGTACGCCCATAAAAAAAAGAGGATTGTTTCATTTTTTCGAGAATTATATATTTATCTCTTACATTTTTATTCATACATACATTAAGTACGCCATTATAAGTACACACAAAAAAAAAACAGTTAGTCACCGGTTGATGACTAATAATCGAAAACCAAAGTTGCATCTACTAGTTCGCCTTGAAGACTCGACTCTATATCAGTGTTTCGCATGACCTGCGTAAGTGTTTGGTAATCTTAAATTCATTGTGTTATGTTTGTGACACTATTGACTTGGACTTTATGCCACCCATAAGGGTAAACTCATTGCTTTATTCTGGTGCAAATTTGTCAGACTGTCCAGGCATCCATCACATCGTATTTTTAAGATGACAATCTGCTCGATCTAATGATCATGGAACCATTTCCTGGTGTAGTGTTGAGACATTTCTAACAAGAAGGGACTTCAGAGTGGATCGTTGTTATTTATCGAGTTTAGATGTACTTTGAATTTTGGATCTCCAACTCCTATGAAACTACGAGGGTATATTGGTGTTACTTTTTTGCAAGTTATTAGCATCCCGAAATTTATCTTAAGATATCGATCTTTATCTTACGATTTTATGATTTTCTTTATCAAAAATAATTTCGATTCTGCATAGAATCTAAAAACATAGTATTTTAGCAGGATCTCAATCTTAATTTTTTGATCTTAAGATTTTTGTACGATCCGATCTTATTTTTCTTGAATTTTAAGAACAAAAAAACCATTGATAAGTTAACTTTGTTAAAATAAATCAAAAAACATATCATGTAACCGTTTGAAATGCTTAAAAAGTAATTTTTATAAAATACTAGGTTATAGCCAGCGTAATACGCGATCATCATAAATAAATTTTTAAACTAATATTTTGCCAATATAAAGATATTCAATGATATATAATTGAATCTAATCACTAAAAACTATTCGAAAAATTTGCAAATTAACTTAGAATATAATTTATATAAACTCAATATTATAAGGGCTTAAATAAAAATTATACAAATTAATTTAAATCTGACCTTCAATTTGGATGGAAAAATTGCATTTGGATTGTATCATTAGATGTTACGTGGTAACTTTAGACACATGAGTAATGTTTTTTTGAAATAAAATAAATTTATCGTGTAAAAAGATATGGGATCAAAATTGTTAGGCAAAGATTTAAAAGGATAAAAGAAGATTACGTGTAAGCTAAACATGAAGGCCACATGTAGGGCAAATGAAAGAAATGATGGTTCTTATAAGATAGGAAGATAGAGTATAGATAGAGATTTTAATTGAGATTTTAATTCACGAAGATAAAAATCAAAACTCAATTATCTAAATTATATATATGAATTTTATTACACATCACATCACTACAAAAAATATGTCATTTTTAAACACTTTTTCTTTACACTTTTAAGGCTTTTTGTTGATTAATTTATACTTTTAATTGTGTAAATTTCTTTTTCATTTATAAGTGTTAAATATTAAATTTACACATTTTTTATTGCATAAAAAATTATACACACCTAAAAGTGTGTAGAATATACATTTACCATACTTTAAAGTGAAGAAAGAAGTTGGTAACACTTAATTTCTAAAAAGAAACTTTACATTTTTAAAAAACGTGTAGATATTAGGTGTTACAAATTTATTTTTCCACTTTTAAGTGTGGTAAATTTGTATATTTCTACACTTTTAAGTGTATACATTTTTATAAACAACTAAAAATGTATAAATTTAATATTTCTTCACACTTATAAATGTGATAATTTTACATATACTTAAAAGTGTAAACAAAAAATTTATACATCTAAAACGTTGAAAAAATAATATATAGAAATGATACTTTTTCTTGTAGTGCATGTTTCATCAGCTTTAAATATTAAACAGTTAATAATGTTCACATAATATTAACAATTATACGAGATATATATTATATTAATATAATAAAAACGTATTATAATATAATATTACGATCTCGATCCGATATTACGAACACGAAAACAGTTCTCTAGATAGAATCAAGGTTCGGTCTTAATAATCTTGACTTTTTGTGTTAATCATAGTAAACTCATACTTATCCAATCAATCCAACAATTGGAAAAATACTTTTCACATAAAAGTCATCTTATACTTGGTCCTGTGAAAGATCGTTTTGAAATATTGGTAGCTCTTCCTTTCCCTTAAAGGCCACAAAGCAGCTAACAATGACCAACTACTTACTACATACCACACTTACATCTTGCATTATTTTCACCATTTTAAACAATGTAACTGCATGCTGCATAAAGGCTTTACTCTTCCAACAAACTTTTACTTTTAATTTTACCATTTGTTGCAGCAGATATTGAAATCCAACACATATTAAAACACCAAAAGTAACCAAACACCTCCAACAAACTTAGATACTAATAGTAAGTTTTGGCTGCTTTCGGATCATATAAACACAAAAGGAACAACTGTTTCTTCGTTGATCATTCTTCTTCGACGTGGACGGTCAGGCCCCATCATATCATATCATATCCTTACAGATAAAAGCCATTCATTCGATAGTGCTAATCTTCTTTATGGTGGGTGGGTGGGTGGCTGCCTGATGGCACCCATTCATTCAAATATTCAATGGTGGAACATGATAATCATCTCTTTTTATATAAAATTAATATATAAAATAACTGGATTGCCCCTTTAAAATAAAAATGAAAAAAGTCAAAAAACAAGGGTAAAACTCTATCAATCAAATATTTTTACATCAAGTTCCATTTTCATCTGTTCAATCATTCCGAAAGAAACAAAGAAAAAAACCAAATCTTTCCGCCTATGTCCATAATGTACCAGCAATTTCCCCTTTTTTTCCCTTAATCCATCTTCAATGTTTCCCCAAATTAAGAAAGAACAAAACAAACTCCAATATAACCTATTTTTACCAACCAAAAAAAGAAAGAAAGAGAGAAATGACCTTTTTACCCTTGTTTTCTGGATCAGAATGTACATACTCTACTTTGAATCTTGACGATGAAACAAAGCAGAGAAATCAAGGAAGCTCAAGAAGAGCTCCCAGAATCGTCTTCTTCTTCTTCCGAATCTTCTGACCCTGAAATGTCTCCAAGATTCTCAAGCATGTTTATAACTTCTACTGTGTCGTCCAGATAGTATTCTGCTCTGCTCGGTTTCTGTCCGACTGTGCAAGCGAATACTGATTTATTGTTGGAGATTACACCCGCCTTTATTGAATCACCAATCATCACAAACATGTCTTCGTCACTTCTATCATCTCCAACACAGAGTACAAAATCAGCCGGTTTTTTATCTTTAAACATCGATGCAAATATCTTCTCTGCAACTACACCTTTAGTCACACCCTACAATCCCAACAAACCTTCAGTCAGACAATACATTTCTAGTAAAGGTGGCAAAATGCCAACAACAAACATATAGATTTTGGACAAAACGGGAACTATTTTGCATGGATTGACGTGGGTTGACTCATGCAAAACACTTTAAGTGTTCTATTAAATAATATGTGTAAACTATGAATACAGAAGCTATATAATTCCATCAATAATAATTTCCTTAAATAAACTAATTTGCATCAAAACGCAATTTAGGAGGCTTTTGACCAAGCTATAAGCAAACGTGTTTAGATTATCACCTTAAAATTCTTGTTATTTTATAAAAATAGATCAAGCAAAGAAAGCATTTATGTAATACCTGTGGTTTCACTTCTACAATGTACTGACCACTTTTTACAACGACAGGTTCATTAGCAAGCACACTTTCAAGATGGTCCAGCATTTCCTTAGCTTGAGCCGAACCGAAACTTGGATCAGCATCTTGAAAGTGCCAAACCAATGCACTTTCTTTCCTTTCAATATAAGAACCATCAGTAGATTCTGTATACAATTTCATCACAGGCTCGGCCATCTCCATCCATCCGAAATCAGCACTTTGTGCACATGTTTCCCATTCTTTATTGGCCGGCCACCTGGAATCATCACATATGTTCTTTTTAGTATTTATGTGTAAGTTTGTGAGCGTATACAATAATATTATTTACCTCATAAAGTAACCATGTTCAGCTCCAATTCCTAGTTTCTCACACGGGGTAAACCATTTAGCCAAATCTTGTTTACCCCGTCCACTGATAACAAACACCATATTCTTAGGATCGTTGCTTAGTCTGTTGATGATTGACATAACCTCAACACTTGGACATTTATCAATGGATGATTGTGGCATGACAGTGCCATCATAGTCCAATAAGATGGCTCGACTTTGAGCACGTCCATAAGCATCCATAATTGCATCCGTAGTCAGCTTCCTGAACATTGGATCAAGGGCCACAACTCTAAAACCAAAGCTCAATCCTATACCCCAACACCGTCTCCTGAAATGATCAGCACAAGTCCTCTCCAAATCTTGGAAGAAGCTACGTGACCAATAACCCACATCATGGTTGCTCACGTATTTATAATGTTTTTCATGACGCATCTGCTTTTCAAGATCTGAAACCGCGATTGCGTCATACATGGCTTCTGCAGTTGCATCCACATTCCACGGGTTGACCCGTATGGCACCACTTAAAGAAGGAGAACAACCCACGAATTCAGAGACCACTAGCATGCTCTTTTGAGGAGAATTTGAAGCATCAGATCCCGTAATACCTTGTCTGCATACGACATACTCATACGGAGTTAGATTCATTCCGTCTCTAATTGCAGTGACAACAGCAGCCTCGGAGATAGTGTAATATGCAGCCTTTTCGGTTAAAGTAAGCGGTCTATCAATAAGAACAATAGGTGTGTAGCCCGGACTTCCCAACTCTTGATTGATTCTTTCTGAACATGATCTTATCTCAGCTTCAATCTCCTCCACGTGTCGCCCTTTGCCACGAGCAGGATTCAAGATTTGAACCAATACTGCATTTCCAAGCCAACTACGATGCGATTTAAGCATCTGTTCCATTGCTAAAACCTTCAAATTTACACCTTTAAACGTATCCAAATCATCAACACCGAGTAGCACTGTTTTCCCTTCAAATTCTTGTTTAAGCTCTCGAACCTTGGATAGTTTTTCTGATTGCCTCAACACGGATTCCATCTGTCCCATGTGGATCCCACTTGGCATAATCTTTATCCCAATCGTCCTTCCATAATATTCCAACCCAATGTAACCTCTTTTTGATTGGTACTCCAAACCAAGCATTCTACTACAGCAAGAAAGAAAATGACGAGCATAGTCAAATGTGTGAAACCCAAGGAGATCAGCATTTAGAAGCGCTTTCAAGATTTCCTCTCTGACAGGCAATGTCCTGTATATTTCTGAGGACGGGAAGGGACTATGGAGAAAAAAACCCATCCTCAGCCTATTAAAATGTCTCCTCAAGAACGTCGGGAGAACCATTAAATGATAATCATGAATCCAAACATAATCATCATCAGGGTTTATCACCTCAATCACCTTCTGCGAGAATATCTTATTTGCAGCAACATAAGCTTCCCACAAAGACCGATCAAACCGACCACCATGGCTAGCTGAAAACGGCAGCCTATAATGAAACAACGGCCACAAATGCTGCTTACAAAACCCATTATAATATTTATCTAAAACCGCCGGAGGTAGAAAAGCAGGCACACATTTAAACCGCTCTAGCAATATCTGCGAAACATCATCTTGTTCACGAGGATCAATCTCAGCCTTCAACGACCCAACATAAATAACCTCCATTTCATCAGGCAAACCATCCTTAATATGCTTATACAAAGAATTCTCATCCCAACTAAAATGCCAAGTAGAATCCCCCGTCTTATCGTCAATCCTACGTGCAGCTTTAATAGGCAACTGATTAGCTACAAGAATCAACCTATCGGCCAAAACTGTCGAAGGCGCCTCAGAGGAAACACTACGAGCTTGATCATCATCAAGCTCAGATAAAACACCAGGAACAGTCATTGTCCTTGAAAACATCTTCTTTCTAGGCTCCTCCATAGCAGGGAAATTCCCATTAGCTAGATCTAACAAATTCGCATACGATTTCGAAATCATTTTTATCAAAACCAAACCCCAAACTTTGATCCAATAATCTGAAATTACATCATACATTAATCAGAATCATCAAACGGATCCAAAAAAAAAACAAAAAAAAAAAAACCTAAATTAATTGAAGTCAAAATCAGCATAAATTAGTCAACAATAGATAAAATTCAGTCTAAATAAAATTCAATTATAACCTAATATCAATTAATTACATATTAAAACACAAATCACTATCAAAAACCCTAAATTTACATTAAAAAAAATAATAATAAAAAAAAAGAAAAAAAAACAAACCTTTAATTGAAGGAATTAAATACAGAAATTGAGAATTGGATTGAGAATTTAGGGTTTGATGGATTAATAATAGGTGCAGCTGCTGAGATGGATCTGTGTGTGTAAAAGCTGTTAGAGAAGAGGGGGTATGGTGGATTTAATTAAATATATTAAATAATAAAAAAGAAAAAGAAAAAATAAGAAGGGGATAAGGTCGGCCAGCAAAGAAAGTAGGGATGCCAACTGGAAATATTTGCGTCACGCGCTTCTTATGACAACATGACGTGCCACTCCTCCCGACTCTTCCTATTTCCCATTTCTTATTTATCACCTCCATTTTCTTATTTTATTATTTTTCTCATGTCCAAATCATCCAAAAGAAAAACATAATCTCATTTATTTTGGACAAGGATGTTTTTAATCTTTACCACATATTATAAAATCACTCTATTCTTTAGTTCTTTTATATATAACCAAATAAAAATAAATAAGTATTATATTTTATGCTAAATATTTTTCATATATTTTAAAATTAGTTTTTATACCCGTGTAAATATCACTGAATTTTAGAGTTAAAGTAAATATAACAGTTAAGTTTTCATATAAAAGTTGATATATATATTATTCGTTAATATTATACATTTTTGAGAAATTTTATAAATATACATGTGTTTTAAACGTATTCATAACATACTTATTAGACAAAATATCATGAATCGTCCTTGTGGTATGTCTATTTTTAACATATTATCCCTATATATTTCTTTTATCGATGTTAATCCGCGAGCTCTCGTTTTGCATCAGTGGTAATCTTTCATGCTCATAGAAAAACTAAATCGCCCTTTTTTTTATTTTTTAGTTATTTCCTATACGTTTTAATATACAAAAATAAGGAAGTTAATAAAAACAATTATATCTCTCTCTTACTTTTATGATTTTTACATCTAAAGACAAAATTCATTTCTACCTTCTTCCATAACTAGAGATGGCAATGATAACCCGATCTATTGGATATCCATCCGATAACGATCCACTATTGGTCGATATGGACGAACTAAATGGATGATTATTGGATATGGATATGGATGATTAGTGGATCAAATATGGATGACAAATTATGTGACAACTGTCCAAATTCAGGTGCATTTCATACTCTATGTCTCTCTTATGGTCTATCGTAGTCATTAACTGTTCAATAACCGGAAACGCGACAGTGTCTGAATCACACCCGAAATCAATTTATATAAGTCCTAATACCAAGAAAACTCCTAATGAACTTTCCTAAGTTCATAATGTATCATACTATAAAACTTTAGTTAACGAAAAGGTCCAACGAAACAAAAATACAAAAACAACAAAAACTCAAAATCTGTTACAAAAATGGTCCAGGACGACGCACACATGCCTTGTGCGCCGTCCTGGCAGGACTGTTTTTGCAAAATATTTGAATTATTTGCATGTCTCGATTTCACCAACCTTTTTACCAATCAAGCACGGGAATAGGCCATAATTACTGAATTGTTACAGTCCCCAAACCTCTTTCATTATTGATTTTCTTTTTCATTTTCATTACCATTTTTCCAAAACATAAAAACACACACAAACACTTTCTCTCAAAAACTCTCTCAAGAAAGCCTCATTTCCAGTGATTGCCAGCCTTTAAACACCATTTTCAACCAGTTAAAAACGTTTAAAACACCAAAGGAAGCAAGAGGAGTCAAAGTATTTCGACAAGGACCATTTTCGTAAAGATTTTTGGAGCTAAAAATCCGGCCAAATCATCATTCAAGCTAATCCCTTCGGTAGAAATCACTCCCTTTTCATTATTTACTGATTTTAGTACTTGCATGTAAGATCTAAGACCTAAAAATAAGTTTTTACAAAGATTTATGACTTTTTATGGTCAAAAACGATTTTTAACCGAAATAACCTTTGGATCTATAAACTTACGGTTAAAAACACTTTAGAAACTGTCAAAAAGATGTTTTATTAAGTCTAGACCTATTGCATGTCGAAATCCGTGGCTAAAATAAACGTTTCGCTCGAAAAATCACCAAAAACCAACTTGTGCGCCGTCCTTAAGGACCAGGACGACGCAACGGGTGAAAATGTGGGTTGTGCGTCGTTCCTCTGGTCCAGGACGGCGCACAGGCCTGACCAGATTTCCGAAACTTCGTTATTTGAACGTTTTTGACTTGTTTGACCCGCTGACTTTTTAATATATGATGTTTGGGACTGAGAAACATAAAAGTAATGACATTTGAGACATGTATGGACTAATTGGACTTAAAATGAACTAGATTAATATGTTATCGTGTTATAGGTGATTTTGTAAGCGGAAATGGTATTTGCATTTTTGGATATGAAAATTGGGCGCGGAAGCACTGCCCAAATTTCCTTAGAAAAATGTAAATCACTTCAGCGAGCAAAAGCACTTGTGACGCGACGATAATAAACGTTAAATCGGACTTTTGGACAAAAACGTAACAATTACCATTCGGACTATTTTGGACAATACTTAACCTTGACACTTAAAGTTTAATTAAATTATTATCTATTATATTACATAAAACAATATAATAAGATAATAACCAATTGAACTATCTTGGTATTAATAGGCGATCCGTGATTCCCGGCTTCCATTCCGACCGACTTTCGCATTCTTACTCTTTGCAATCCGTGAGTTACAACCCCTTTTACTTAATGTATATTTTTGCATGATTTTTTGGGGAAACATAAGATTAATTTGTACTTTGGAAACTTTACGAACAATTACAACCTTTGTGAACTTTTGAATCTATTACGAACTTATGAAACTATTGATCTATTTTGGACAAACTTTTTGAAACTCTTATGCGTAAACACTTATTTGCTCTACTGGCTTACTTGAACTTACCGGCTTGCCCCCTTTTCGGCTAAACTAATTATTGATACTTGTATGCGAGACCGACCCTTGATGAGATTATAACATGATTCTTAAGTGACAACTATCTTTTTTTTGAAACAAAACTACTTAGTGCCCAACTGCTTTTTAGAACCTTACACACTATTAACTTCTGAGCCGTTTAGTAATAATGGGTATCGATACTTAGGAAAGAACCGTTCTTTGCTTAGATGGCAGTCTAAGTACATATTACTAAGATCTTGACACTCCCCGTAGGATAGGCGGGGTAAGGGGCCTCACGGTTGAACAATCGGTTTAGTGTGAACACTTAAGTTATAGAATGCCAAGACGTTGATACAAGAATCTAATTAGTTACTTATACGCATAAATATATAAACTCTTTTAGCGATTAATTCCGCAACACTTTTAGCGACTGATTCCGCAACTATGATTTTACTAAATTTGATTCTACTTGGTCTGTACGAACTTTAGGGCATTGATACGCCCATTGCTTAGAAACTTTAAAAGTATATAAATTTTAAGCGACTTTCTCCGCTAACCTCCTTTTTGGAAACTTTTACTTTTATATACTTAACCGAACTTTTGCCGAGAAACTTAAACTGTAACTCACTCACTACTTTTGTAGTTGACACTTTATCTTATGTTTCAGGAAATTTAGTGTAAGCATGAGGTGCATGGCATGGACGGGTCAAGGCGGTCGCGTGAGAACCTATTTGGGAAAAGACTTGTTCATTACTTTTGGGAATTTTAAATGGGAACTTTAAACTTATGTATTTGTGTACTGAATAACTTGGTTGTGTCGAATTTGTAAACACTTTTATTTATTAATCTATGACTTGAAGCCGTTATGTTTATTATGACCCGTGTAATGATGTTCCAGCTCTTCACATATCGTGTTTCCGCTTTAGAGGGGTGTGACAAATTATCATCCATGGATCACCCATTTACCACCTGAAATATAACTTTTAATATATATATATATATATATATATATATATATATATATATATATATATATATATATATATATATATATATATATATATATATATATATATATATATATATATGCTTATTATTTTCTTTTTCTTATAATTAATATAATAAGTTTTTTTTCATTTTTCTTTTATCTTTTGGTTTAATCATATAATAAATTTGTTTTTTTTTTTTTTGTTTTTTAAGTTTGTTTTTGTTTTATTTTTTATTTTATTTTTTAATAAATAATTAATTATACTAGATAAAAAACAAAATAAAAAACAAATTTGCTTTTGTTTTGTTTTTGTTTTGTTTTTTTAAGTTTGTTTTTGTTTTGTTTTTTAAGTTTGTTTTTGTTTGTTTTTAATTATTTAGTATAATTAATTATTTATTAAATAACAATAAAAAACAAAACAAAAACAAACTTAAAAAACGAAAAGAAAAACAAATAAATTTATTATATGATTAAACCAAAAGATTAAAAAAAAAAAAAAAAAAAAAAACTTATTTAATTAATTATCAAAAAAAGAAAAAAAAAATTGGACGAGGGAGGTATGGGTCAGGGATGCTTGCATCAAACCCCTATATAAATGTTTCTAACATACGCCTCTATTTATATGTAAATGAGCATACCAATATAAATATATATATATATATATATATATATATATATATATATATATATATATATATATATATATATATATATATATATATATATAGGGGTGGGGTTCGGGTAAGAACACCCCTTAACCTACAAACGCTAAGAACAAATTGTGGTCGTCCGATTAAAATTTTTATATCAAACCTCGCGGTGACATTTTCGTAAATAAAAGGAACTTACGGGTGTAATTGGTTTTCTTTTTAAACAACTTATATTCGCCTAATTGTTCCACAAAATCATCAAAATCAAAATGAAAAACCCTAAAACCCCTTGAAAAAATTCCGGAGAAACCTCGATTAATATTAATTTCAAATTTAGTAAGTGAAAATTCGATCAATACAGTTTATTATTCGTTATTTTTGTTATTTATTTGATAATTTTAACAATAATTTTGTATACAGATCTGAGCAAAAACACACAAAAATTGGAATTACTCGATGAAGATACCACATCATCCGACAAAATGCTTTCAATTACTGAAAGCGAAGCTACCCCCGAAATGAACCCAGAATGTAATGTTTTATTTCAATTTTTTTAATCTTAATTATTAATTATAATTTTTGTTATAATCTTAATGAATTAGATGCATATTTGAACTTAAATGAATTAGATGCATATTTGAACTTAAATGAATTAGATGCATATTTGAACTTAATGAATTTTTGTTATAATCTTAATGAATTAGATGTATATTAAACTTAATGAATTAGATGCATTTTGTAAGATAGTAGTGTAGATGCAGTTGGCGTATAGATGTATTTTTGAACTTATTAAATTAGATGCATATTTGAACTTAAAATGAATTAGATGCATATTTGAACTTAAAATGAATTAGATGCATATTTGAACTTAAATGAATTAGATGCATGTGACAACCGTCTAAACTAAGGTCGAGAACGCTAACTTATAACTTCTAAGTGTTTATTTGATGCCCGATATAACTAATTTTATGTGCTATGTGGTTACGTAGACATAACTCTTAAGCTAAGCTCGTTGTAACTCGCGCAAAACTCTTAAACGAAAGTTACTCTATTTTAAGCCTTTAAGCGCGGATCGGGATCGGAATCATAAAACAACTTCGAAATCAATTTATATAAGTCCTAATACCAAGAAAACACCTAAGGAACTTTCCTAAGTTCATAACGAATCATAATTAAGAACTTTCAATTAACAAAAAGGTCCAGCGAAGCAAAAACGTAAAAACGAAAAATCCGAAAAATACTGCAAAACTGGCCGGTGCGCAGCACCTGTGTGCTAGGTGCGCAGCACCGGCTACCAGATTTCAAATTTTGTATTTTGTTGTTGTCTCGTTTTTATAAACATAAACCACCAATCAAACTCGACTTTTACCTGTCAATTACTGGAAATAGCAGTCACAAACACCCCTTTATTACTCTATCTATTTTCTTTTCATTTCCATTTAATAAAAATCACAAACACACACAAAAACACACATACACACACACACACCCTCTTTCATCTCCATTTTCTCTCAAGAGCTTCATCTTCTCCAGAAAACACAGCCACATAAACCCACTAAAATCCACCTTAAAATCGTTCTAACAACAAGGGAAAGCAAGGGGATCAAAGCTAATTCGATTACAAAACGTTTTCTACACTTTTGGAGCTCAAAATCCGCCTAGATCATCATCTAAACACTTTCATTCGGTAGAAACTCTTCCTTTTTACTTATATTACTAATATAACTCATTGCATGTATGATCTAAGCTATAAAAACAAGTTTTGATGAACTTTTATAACCATTTTTATACAAAAACGGGTTTTTGATTAATGATGCTTAGATCTTCAAATTTATGGTTAAAAGTTATGTATAAACTGTTAAAATAACCTATTATAAGGTTTATACCCATTGCATGTCAAGATCTATCACTCACATAAACGATTTTGCAAGAAAAACTCAAAAAGGGGATGAACAGCAGGGTAGGTGCGCAACACCTACTCCATAGGTGCTTAGCACCGGCCTGCTGTCCTTCCCGAAAATGTCGTTTTGGCCGTTTAAAACTTGGTTACGCATTCTGACTTTTTGGGACTCGACTTTTGGTACTGAATTTGGTAAAAATGAACATATTAGTGACTTGTATTGGACTTAATATGCTAAAAGAACATGTTTAATAATGTTATGTATGTATATGTGTTTTGTGAGCGGGAAAGTGTTTTGTATTTTGGACATAGAATTTGGGCGCGGAAGCGCTGCCCAAATTCTGTTAGAAAATAAAAGACACTTTAGCAAACAAAACATATTTAACATAATGACGATAACACTAATTTTGGACTTTTGGACTAAAACAAAACGTTAACCATTTCGGACGATTTTTGGACAAATTGGACCTTGACACTTAAAGTTTAACTAAAGACTATCTATTATATTATACAATAACATAATAACACTTGAACAAAACTTGGTATTATTAGGCTTTCGGTGATTCCCGACACGCGTCCCGACCGCTCCCGCTTACGATATCTTCGCAAACAGTGAGTTACAAACCCCTACTTTTAAATGCTTTTAACATACTTTTGGGGTGAAATGCGAGTCTTAGGCTTATACACTACATTTAAGCTGAAGCAAACGATTACAAAACGATTTGATGCTAGAAAACTATTACAAAACGATTTGATGTTTGAAAACTATTACGATTTACTAAATTACCAATGACTTGGCATCGATCGACATGTTGCGGACGTTGTACAACATGTCGTGAGATGCTGCGAAAATCCCATGCACTCCTGCGATACTAGTTGCTATTAATCTCTGGGAGAGGACCGATAGGATTTTATGGATAGCGCTATTAGGGTAGTTGCAAGACCCTCACCACAACGACAACAACAGATGGTGCATAATATTCTAGTGGGTAATTAATAGGCTTAGCAACGCAACGATACGATCATTGGGCAATACTAGGATTGTCACATAGTCGCGCTATGTGGTCAATGCCTACGAACACGAAAACTAAACTACGCATTGTTATGCGTCAATCTTTTGAAAGCTATACTTTACGCATGGTTATGCGACTACTTTTTGAATACTATACTTTTCGCATGCTTATGCGACAACTATTTTAATGCTATATTTTTACGCATTGCTATGCGTCGAAACTTGATTACTTATACTTTACGCATTGATATGCGTCAACGCTTTGAATACTTAAACTTTGTAGCTCACTAACTACGTCTCCCGTAGTTAACACTTGACTCGTATTTTCAGGTTACGATTAAGCTTGCGATGAGGACTTTATGCTTTGGGATGATGACTTCAAGAACGGGAATGGGTTCGGGCGGTTTGGCTATGAACACCTATTTTGTATTCGAAAATGTAAACGCTGTTTAAACACTTGTAACTTTTGAAGTTACGTTTTATTTAATATAACTTGGTGGTTGATTATAACTTGTGTATCGAATGCTATTGCTCTTCACATCCTGTATTCCGCTTTAGCGGGGTGTGACAATGCATATTGAACTTAATGAATTAGATGCATATTTTACAGATAGTAGTGTAGATGCAGTTGGCATATAGATGTATTTTTGAACTTAATGAATTAGATGCATATTTGAACTTAAATGAATTAGATGCATATTTGAACTTAAATGAATTAGATGCATTTTTGAACTTAAATGAATTAGATGCATATTTGAACTTAATGAGTTTTTGTTATAATGTTAATGATTTTTTGTTTCTATGACATATACGTTTTAGATACAAGGAAAAGTTATAAAACAAAGGATGATAAAGAAACCTCTGATCAGCATAAGAAGAGGAAAAAATCAATTGCAAAAAGAAACCAAGTGATCGGGTTTTTTCGTTTGTAAGAGATTCAACTGATGAGAAAAAAAGAATAAGAAAGAGATGTTTATTAAAGATAGAAGCATCCCAAAAATCTTTAAAGACGAGACAAAGTCCGAGACCTTTAGTTAAAACTATGAAAGGTTTAACTCTAGAACAAAAGGAAGCCGTAAAAGAAATGGGATTTGGATGTTTTTTAAATTTTGATCTTTAAAGTGTGCCGTTGACTTTAGCATATCTTGTAGTAGATAGGTTGGATGCAAAATCGTGTGAGATACAATTTGGTAAAGAAAAAATAAAAATCACAAGGAAGATTGTTCATGATATTATTGGATTACCATTAGGAGATATTGAAGTTAAAGCTGTTGCAAAAGCTGGAATAGGAAATTCAGCTGTTATAGACAGCTGGAGGAAACAGTATCCAATGCCAGAAAAAGGGGTTCAAAGGATATATACTCAAATTGTGGCTGATGAAATTCAGAAAAGCAAGATAGCAAATAGAATGTTTAAGTTGAATATTTTGGTGCTTATCATGACAGTAATGGTAGAAGGAGTAACATGTGGTACTGTTAACCAAAAGTTCTTACCGTGCATTCAAGATTTGAAAAATATCAAAAAAAAATGGATTGGTGTGGGTATGCTATTAATTGTTTAAAAAGGAGCAAACACGGATGGGACAGAGATGATGACAACAACTTGTATATTGGACCTCATGTGTGTCTAACGGTATAAATTATTTAATCTAAACTCTTTACTATAGATTTTGAAAGTAATAGAACTTTACTAATTTTAGTTTTTGTAGGTTCTATTTCTTCACCACATGAAGTTCAGTAGGAAAAGTTCTAGAGGACTTAGGCCAGCAATGCTTTTTTGGAAATCAAAGATTTTAAAGGAATATGAAAAAAAAGTTATTAGTTGTCAATGCAGTTTAGATAAATTTGCGTTTGAAGAGCAAAATAAAACTGCATCTGAAGCATCCTATTCAACAGGTTAAAAACCCTAAACATATTTTTTGAAATCAACAACAAATAATTTTTTAATACAATTTTTTTTTATATCTTGAATTACAGAAGAAGAAGATGTTGGCGGACAAGATCAAGATGATGATTTAAATCAAGATGATGCTTGCAAAACAGCTTTTGAAGGAAATGATTTCTTTAATGAAAGTAAGTACATTCTTATTAAAAAAATTAATATCTTACTAAAAAAAATTTGAAACAATCTTAAAAAAATATTTTGATCAGATGAAATAATCAATAGTGAGCAGGACCTAAATGACGAAAAACCTGCAAGTAAACCGTTAGTCAGTGAAAATGCAGAAGCGGATGATGGAAACTTAAATGTTAAGGTAATGTAAGAGTTTTTTTTTTTTTTTATGTTTGTATAACCAATGGAAAAAAGTTGTAACAAAAACTATTAGATGCACTTTTTAGTACATATATATTAAAATAAGATATATTTATTGAAGTTTACATTTGGATACTAATAATTAAATTATCCTTTATTTGAACAAACAGGATGTGCATGTACAATTGGATAAGAAAAAGAATGAACTGATTAATAATCTGAAAATAGCAAAGATACAATTCCCTGAAAATGCTGAAATCCAACAAATGGAGGTGCAAATTTGTAACGATGTAAAATTACCAAGTGAGTGTCTAAACCGCAAGAATTCAAACGAAAATGTAATAATAATGGGAGTTGTGAAAGAGATGGAAGAAGATGGAAGTTTTAATGAAGAAAGTACTGAAGAAGCGGGAAAAAATGTAAATGTAATTGAATCTGTTACTGAAGAAGAAAAACAATATGAAATTTTAAACGAAGCAAACATTGAGATGGTGACAAATGAAGAACATAGTCCAACGGAAACGGAAATAATGATAGCTATGGTGATTGAATGTGAAACAAAATATGAAAATGATAAGAGAAGTTTGAACCGAAACAATGTTGATACAAGTATTGATTTTGATAATGAAGAAACTGTTATCAACGAGTTTATTGATGTATCCGGTGAAAAGTTGAATAAGAACCAGGAAGGAATAAACCAAGATCGAGTTTATAAAACACCAGATGAAATAATAGGGAGATTTGGGAAAATCGTTATGGATTCAGAACAGCAAAAAGATTTCAAAAATAAGACATCGGTGGCATTGAATTCTCTAGTTGTGGAAAAAATGAAGCAAGTGAAGAAGGTAAATGATATTGATAACAATGAGAGACCAGTTAGAACGAAAAATCCTGGAGACTCATTAAAATCATCATATAAGTCGATAATTTCGAGCATTAATCAAAAGCTAACTGCAAGTGAAATTCGAGTGGCAGAATGCATATTCACAGCTGTGAAACCCAAATTGTAAGTTCATTTATTTTGTTACATGATATATATAATTTTCTATATTCTTAATATTAAAAGTGTTAAAAAAAACAACTGTTTGTTGTTTTTTTATAGTGATTATATCTTCAAAACTAAAACTGGATTTGGAGTGACAAGAGTTGAAATTGAAACTTTAATACCAGGCGTGAAGGTAAATGCTGTTGTAGTTGATAGTATGTCGATTGTGTTGAATTTTGAAGAAAAGTTTAAAGATAAACAACGTCCATTGCGGATTTTTTTTGGAACAGCTCTTATGGTATGTCTCTTTTATAAAACATGAATTAAAATTTTTCAAAAATATGCATCTTTACAAATGTTTAATGTATATATTTTCCTCCATATGATGTCTAATGAAGTGTAACGAGATGATGCTTGAGAATAAATTGACTAAGGATGAAAAGTGGGTGATATTCAGAGATGAAATTAATTCTTATTTGGTGAATACAAGAGTTCATATGAATACTGCAGATATGGTAAAAAAAATATATATATATTAATAATCATCAAAATACTTCAATTAAAAAACTGATAATATATTTTGTTTTTATTTATTAGGTGTTTTTCCCAATCTGCAAGAAAAATCATTTTTATGTGATTTGCATCTTCATAAAAAGGAGTAAGGTGATTGTGATAGACAACATTAAGAATCGAGAAGCACAAACAACAAAATACGATAATGTTCTTAATGTGCTGGTAAGTTTATGTTTAATTTTTTTATTTTCATAAAATGTATTATAATCAAATAAACAAAAAAATGTTGTTTTTGTAGATTCCATTGTTTTCACAGTACCTTGCGTATTGTAAAAATAATCATGCAAATGATTTGAGCTTGGTTACTGCTTCAAAAGTTGAAATCAGTTGGACTACAAAAGAAAATATTTTGGATTGTGGAGTTTTTGCAATTAGGCACATGGAAACGTTGAACACCGTAAATCTTAAAGAGTGGAAATCTGGTTTTTATACGGAAAAAAGTAGGAAGCAGATTGACCAACTTGAAAAACTCCATTACATGTATGTTAATAGAATTCTGACTAGTGAGGTGAATATAATGAAAGATTATGTACTTGTAGAAGTGTCAACTTATGAAAATTTGTCAACGGAACAAAAATCAAAGTATGTTGAAGATGCAGTTTTGAGAGTTGAAGCTCGAGCGACAAAGTAATCCGAAGTTTAGAAATTTCAAAAACTGTTGCATATTTTACAAAATTACTGTTGAACTACTTTGAATTAGTATGACGAAAAAGTATGGATTATGGATTTTGGAATTTTATAATTGTATGTTCATATTATGGATTATGGATATGAATATTAGTTTATTTTGGTATTAGTTTGAATTGTATTGTTTCATGGTATTGATTTCCTTTTGATTTTTGAATAAATTAGATGTATATTTTCAAACCATATTTGAAAATGCATCTAATTTGTAAATTATGCATCTAATTTATCATAGGTCTATTTTCAAACCCAACCTATGACACAAAACTTCATTTCAGCAAAAAAACATATCTTTTTACAATCTTATATACCATTTTTTTTAAGGTTCAAAACTTATAAAAACATTATGAAATCATTTTGACCCATTTGAAACCAAACGCGTCAAAACATCAAAACAATCTTTAAACTACTAAAACCCCCCTGCAATTTGTTGGACCAACCTGTTAAAAAAACATTTATATATTTGAAACACATAATAGATGTATATTTTCAAAAACCATATTTCAAAATGCATCTAAATTTGTAAAATATGAATCTAATTTGTCACAGGTCAGTTTCAAAAGCCAAACTATTAACCAAACTTTATTAGAGCAAAGATAACTTTTTAAAATCTTATATCCAATCTTTCTTTTCAAGGTTCAAACTTATAAACCTATCTTTAAACTATTAAAACAGCCGTGCAAAATGTTGGACCAAACTGATAAACTTTTTACATTAAAAAAATAATAAATGTATAATTTCAAAACCATATTTCAAAAAATGCATCTACTTTGTAAAATATATGCATCTAATTTGTCATAGGTCAGTTTTCAACACAACTGTGAGAATCGAACCAATTACCAAACAAGATAAATTGATTAACAAATTTAGATCTAAAACATTTACAATTGTGTTGCAGCGGATAAACACAATATGTAAGATCAAGGTTATGATTAATTGAGTTATGTGAAAAGAATAAACTTGAAGAACAAATAACAAAATTGAATCAACAACGCCTCAATTGACTTGTATTAATTTCAAGAAATTACAAAATTCATACAAATCAACGTTATCATCACAAACTGACTAAGGAACTACTTTAATACAATCCTTGAGGACATTTCTCTTTGATTTGGCTGTTGATCTTCCACACAAGCTCAACAGCTCTTCTTGACTTAGGAGACGCTTTCAGCTTTATCTTCATTAATATGCACATCAAGAGTAGATCATGATCATATTTCTTTTCAAGGAGGAAGAATTCTGAAGTACCATCTTTTTTCAAGATGCAGTAAATGTCATTTCTGTCAAATAAAGTCCATGATATTACTTCAGAGAATCTCTTCACTCTTGATGCCATGAATTCAGGTTCAAAACAAATTGTGAGAAGGTATAGAAGAAGAATGTTTACATTGTATTCTCCCTGTTCTCTTTTCCCATATTTCTTATTTCCTATGTCAAAGATTTCAATCAGTTCAGCTCTTGACATTTTGCAGAACAGTCTTTTGGGAGAGGAGAAGGTTTCTTCAGAGTTGTCAGCCCTGATCACCTTGATACGAGATTTGGCTACTACCTCCACATTGTACCAGTCAGTGATTGGCACAATTTTGTTAAGAGGCTTAGGATCATCAATAGCTCCATAATCAATTAGATCACTCATTCCATGAAATGTCCTTGATTTTGAAGCGTCCATCTCATCAGCAATTTCCTTCTTTGATGGTCCTCTAGTAGATGATGAGCCTTCAGCAGATGATCTCTTTCTTTTCAGTGGTTGTTCAGGGCTCTCATTTCCTTTTTCTTCTTCAGCCTCTAGCTTCCTTTTCTCCTCAATTTCCCTCCTTGCAGGAACATCTTTTAAATTTTGAGTCACCTTTGATCTGATCTCCCCACTTCTATTACTTTTAAGTAGACCACTTGGTGCTCTCATTTTGGTGTCTTGAGCCTCCTTCAAATTCCTCTCAAGGAGGTACTGCTCCTTTTCTTCATTCCTTTTCTCCTTCCTTCTAGCATCATCATACAATTTTACCAGATTTTCAAGTTTCATTGCCTTAACTGATTTTGGATTAGCTCCTCTTTGTATCAGATAGTCAACAAACTTTTTCTTGTCTTCTTTCCTTTTAGTTTCTATATCCTTCTCATATGACTTTTTATTCTTTACAGCTTCCTCCAACAATCTTTGATCTTCTAACAACATTTGTCTGGCAAGCTCTTCATCTTTCTCAATTTGAGTCTCTATCCTTTGAATTGTTTCTTTAATAGCAGCATCTAGCTCAACTTCCTTTCTTTTCTCAGAAAACACAATTGCCTTTTTTGCTTTAGGTTGGTCTTGGGGTTCTTTAAGCTTCAGAGTTTTGGATCCAACCTTTCTCTTGTATGTTTTTTCAGTACCTTGAGTTGATGCTTTTCTTTGGCCTTGAGGCTCTTTGATCATGATAGACTTAGATTCAGCCTTTTTCTTTGCTTATTCTGCTTCCTTCTACTCATCAACATTAATCTTGAGAATCTCTGCTTTACATTTCTCATAGTTTTCCTTTGTGAGCATAGATGGATCCACCAATCTGAGGAGATCTTGAGTACGAGTGTCTACTTTCATAGGAACTGGAGAGAACACATTTGTGAGTGATCCATCTTCAGTAGTTGACGGAGGCTCATCAGTAGATGCAGAAGCATCATCAGTATTTCCATCAGAAGGCTTCTCCCCCTCATCTTTCTCAAATACAACCATCTTCCAGTTTTCTTCTTTTTAAGCAGCTGATGTACCATTCATCACAACTCGAATGTACCATTCATCACAACTCGAATCTCTAAAGGAGCAATAGAATTGTCAAGAACACGGCAACGTCGATAAACATAATTTAAAGACTCCTCAATCGCCAAACAACACTGGTCCAATACCTCCTGCCCTAACCCATGACTCGGGTCTTTGACAAACAATTCCAAAAGTAAATAACATAATGACCGGGTATTGTTTTTATGTATCCATTGCTTGCATTACCATCTAAAAGCATTTAAATCATTCCATCATTTCAAAAAGCTTGTTTGTTTTCATATTTCTATCAAATGGCAAACAACAACAAAAACACTTAATCCCATGGCTACACCATACAACAAAATTGCAAATTGAATATCCTTTTTACTTTTACATCAGTTTACCACAAATAATCACTTCATACAATGTTATTCATCTAGAAAATGAATCTACATTACTATTTTCAATTTGCATCTATATGCAAAACTGAATCTACACAACTATTTCAATATGCATCTACATCATTAAAAGTCCAAGATACATCTGTATGGCAAATTAAATCTACACTACTATTTCAATATGCATCTAAATCATTAAAAAAGTTGAAAATACAACTATATGCCAAACTGAAATTCACACTACTTTATTCAATTTGCATCTACATCATTAAAGTTCAAAAAATACATCTATAAACCAAAAACTGAATCTACACTACTATATTCAAATATGCATCTACATCATTATGTTCTAAAAATACATCTTATGCTAAACTGAATCTACACTACAATATTCAATTTGCATCTACATCATTAAAAGTTCAAAAAATACATCTATAAACCAAAAACTGAATCTACACTACTATATTCAAATATGCATCTACATCATTATGTTCTAAAAATACATCTTATGCTAAACTGAATCTACACTACAATATTCAATTTGCATATACATCATTAAAAGTTCAAAAAATACATCTATAAACCAAAAACTGAATCTGCACTACTATATTCAAATATGCATCTACATCATTATGTTCTAAAATACATCTTATGCTAAACTGAATCTACATTACAATATTCAATTTGCATCTACTTCACTAACTTATGAGATATATCTACCATAGCAAAAATTATTTATCAATGGAAGATTTGTGAAACTTACACAGTGGATCAAATTTATGTATGTTTTGGTATATACTAACATACTTCCTCTTAATGATTACTTTAGGAAGCCCAAGCAAAATGTAGTAAGTTTATTGACTTGGAAAAAATATAACAATTAAGTATATTCTAGAAAGAAAAAAACCATTTTAAATTAGATGCATTTGCAAAAAAAAATTAGGTGCAATTGGATTATACATTCAAAAAAGATTATAAAAAGTTGATAAAAATCAATAATTTTTATACATAAATTAATAAAAATTGTTACTTTAAAACAAATTGAAATAAAAAAATCAAGATATAATTGATGAAAATATAACAAAAAGATTCAAAATTGGTAATAATCAAGATTCGTTGTAAAAAAGAAATGATCGAATTTGTACCGAATTAGGGTTTAACAGGATTAAAATTGGGAAAAATCGAGAAAATGACGAGTTAGGGTTTATAAGGTGAAAAATCGGGGGAGATGGTGTAAAAAAAATTGCTTGTAGCGCCGGAATAGGAAGGATTTGAAGAAGATGATATGCACGGGAATTTAACGTCTGAGAATCGTTCTTAGCGTTCGTATACTTCGGGCCGTTCTTACCCGATCCAATTACTATATATATATATATATATATATATATATATATATATATATATATATATATATATATATATATATATATATATATATATATATATATATATATATATATTAAGATTAAGATTATTATAAAATTACGGTTGCTATTACCAAAGCCTCCAAAGAAATGGTTTATAAGAGAAAAAGTATGTTTTAAACTTTGAAACTTGAGATCTAGTCGTAAAGTGTTTAGGCTATAAAAAATGGAATAGATTTAAAGATTTTATATTATTATTATTTATTATCCTCCTAATTAAAAGTGATAGATGAATTACTAATTGTGTCCAAAATGATTTTTTAATAGTTGGGCTAGATAGTTGGGCTTTGGGTTTTGGTTTTCTGGGTTTTGGTTTGGGCTTCATCTTTGGCTGTCTTCGTATCCAGTCCACTACGACACAGGCCAACGGTTAGTGATTTTGTTACACGTTTCTAGCCAGGTGTCTTCTTCGTAGTCTTCTTCTGCATTTACTTCCAGCTGTTAAAATTTTCTTATTCCTTTGTTGTTTCTCCCCCATTAACGGAATTTTACAAAAGCTTTCAGGTAATTTCTGCTCCTCTTAGGTTATTTCTGTAAAACTCAATCAGATTTTGCTAAAAAAATTAGGGGTTTTGGTTATTATGTAGAAAGTTTTGATTTTTATTTAATTTGTTGTTTTTAGTTTAATCTTGGAGTGTTTATTAGTTTGATTGATTGTTTTTTATACAAAGATTCGATTAGGGTTTATTCAAGATTTTTTTATTTCTTTTATTTATTTGTTTATTAATATGAAAATTGTGAATAAAGTAACAAATTTCTTAACTTAAAAGAGAATTGAACGAGAAGAAACATATCAACTAATCAAATACATATATTTTACCAAAAAAGAAAATAAAAAATAAAAAATTATTGATTGTGTAGTAAACTAGAAAATACAATTTTATGTTATTTGTTTTCTTTTTTTTTTCTATTGCCCCAGATATTTTTTCTTTTCTTTTTTTACCTTTGGACTTGGGCTTTTTGTACACATGTTGTCTTGACAACTTTGAAATAAAATCTCCTTTTTCTCACAAAACAAAAAATTTTAAATAATGGAAAATATATGTTTTAAACTTTAAAAGTTCAAAGAGAATTGAACGTGAAGAAAAAAAAATATATCAAGAGTTAAAATATAAATCGGCTTAAAATTAGCAGCAATAGTCCTAAAAGAATCGATTAAAAAAAAATTAACGGTCGAAAGTTATATGAGTGTATCATCTAAATAAAATTAATAAACTAGCTAGTTTAAATAATTTAATCCTTCTATTTTAAATCAATATTTAAGTTAGCATTTTATTTAATCAAAAATATTTTTAAAATATAAATTTTTTTTATGTTCATATTGTAAAAAAAAAGAAAAAGAAAAAGAAAATTAAATAATAAATACTTATATTCTTTAATATTTAAATAAAATTAATTAACCTATCTACTTTGAAAATGCTAGATAGTTTATAAGTGTTTATTATTAAAAATATTTTAGTTTTTTTTTAACTTTTATGAACACTTTATTAAATAATATATATGAAATTAAGGATTTTCTTAATGACAATCTTCTTAAGTTATTTGCAAAATTTATTACATATACAGTAAAATATTCGCGCGATGTTGCGGTGATAAAATATATGTAATATAAAAAGTTTACATTGTGATAATAATTTAGATAGTATCTCATTCGTTTTGTGATATATAAATTGTATATATTATATAGGTCATTCGGGATTTAAAAATAGTAATTAGATTTTTCAGTATTTTCTAGTTATATTTTTTCAAAAGTTTTTGAAAATTTATAGTGTTTTGAATTTAATGAGTTTTTTTTTTCATTATTGAATAAACAAAAAATTAAAAAATAAAATGCTAGCAAATTAAAATAAATAGACTTTTGATAATTAAATGAGGGATAATTATGTCTTTTCCTTCTTAAATTTCAACATTAAGATTTATGATTCATATGGTTTATAGAGCGTACCCGCGGTACACCGCGATAGTGAATAGAAAAGAGATAGTGACTTAGTTAAACATAAAAATGTTAAGTGTTGGGTATTGAAAGTTATAGATAAGCTAAGAAATCTTCAAAATGTGTTTTTGCTCTAAGTCTTAAGTCGGGTGAACAATGTTCATCACCCGAACTAAAACTTAGAAAGTCTTTCAGTGAAGACTTTAACTCGGAAGAACAAGTTTACTCACCAGAGTTAAATCAAGTTCACCCAAGTTAATGTTAATTGAAGATTTAGCTGATCAAGACAAGTCAACATTGAAGACTTTAGCTCGGGTGAACATGTTAGTCTACCCGACTTAACTGAAGTTCACCAGAGTTAAAGTTAAATGAAGACTTAAGTATTTTATTTGTAGAGAGTTTGTATTGACATGTCTATAAATAGAGTGATGTGTGTGTTTAGTTAGTTGTCTTTGAACCCGGACTCATTAGAGTACCGTAGAGCTTAAAGTTTGTAAACGACTATTCTTGCCAAAATCACACCATCAATGATATCTTTATATTCTCTTTCAATCAAACAATTGTCAATACAATTACAACTTAGATTCACTCAAATTGAGAGATTTCGCATCTCAATTTAATCATGCAATTCACTGATTTAGTGTTATTCTGGTTAAAAATCCTGTCAAGTGGTATCAGAGTCGGAAAATCATTTGATTAGATTCAATTGATATTGGTTCATCGATTTGACTCGATTCAAGTGAATTTAGTCAAATTATTAGTGTTTTGTTGAATCGAAGAAGTTCAAATTGAAATTCACGAAACTTATTGAAGAATTTGTGAAGATTAGTTAGTTTTTGGTGGAATTGTTGGTACGATAATCAATTGGAGGTGATAAGAGTATGAAGCTAATCCACGAGTTATTAATTTATGAAGTTTGAAGGTGTTTTGGTTTTTATGCAGTGATTTTGAGCATATTAGAGCTGAAATTGGAGAATTGAAATTCAGGTTTGAATTAACTCGGATGATAAATCAGTTCATCCGAACTAAATTGAAATTGTGATTAATGAAGAGTAGATTGAATCTGATGATCATGAAGCCAAGTATCTACTCAGAAATTTAATTATGCATGCTAATACAAGCTTAGAATTAGTGATTTGTCAATTCAAGCTGCTTAAGTCAATTAATCTATGAAGAAATTGTAGTTAATTAAAGGTATGGATGATTGAAACTGTGATTTATGAAAAGGAGGTTGAAAATGATGAACACGAAGCTGAGAATCAATTCAGAATTCAAGTATGCATGCTAATCCAAGTTCATATTAATGTTTTGTCTAAGTAAATTCAGTTTTAGTCAATTAAGTTTTTAAGTCGGATGATGTAATTCATATGATCAAAGTGTTCTAATGATGATGAATTAGTGAATATTACACGTTCATCAAGTGTTGGAGAACAAAATGTTTTCAAAAACATGTTTCTTCAATGCAAAATGATTACGTAATTAGCTAACTTCTTCAAATTTATGATGAACTAAAAGTTTAACTCGGATGAAGGTTTGACATATGAATGATGAGATTATTGAGCTGGTATTGCTATTTATGGAGTATTGCTACTGTTAGTGATGATGTTGTTGAGTTTTGTGTTCATAAGTTGAAATTGAGTTTAATTCGGATGATGAATTTGGTGGTTTACATGAAGTAAATTGGCATTTTCGGGCCCTAAACGATCCCGAAAGGCCGAAATTTTCTCGGGGTCATGGCAAAGAAATGATCTTTAATTGTTGACCCGTTTTTGAGTAACCACTCGATTGTCGGCTCAATCCGACACCGAAGTCAAATTTGTCAAAATTAAGAGAGATTATGAAATTAAGGGGGAGAGTGTTGATTCTGAAGAATGTGAAGGTTGAAGAGCTAAACTTGGAGTATCAGTTAGTTGTTTTGTGATTGAATTGTGTGAAGCTTACAGTGGAGGTTATTTTGTCTTTGATTTGAAGATGTTCACATCATCATCAAAGGGGGAGATTTTTGGGTATTGAAAGTTATGGATGAAGCTAAGAAATCTTCAAAGTATGTTTTTGCTCTAAGTTTTAAGTCGGGTGAACAATGTTCATCACCCGAACTAAAATTTAGAAAGTATTTCAGTGAAGACTTTAACTCGGGAGAACAAGTTTACTCACCAGAGTTAAATCAAGTTCACCCGAGTTAATGTTAATAGAAAATTTAGCTAATCAAGACAAGTCAATATTGAAGACTTTAACTCGGGTGAAAAGGTTAGTCTACCCGACTTAAGTGAAGTTCACCAGAGTTAAAGTTAAATGAAGACTTAAGTATTTTATTTGTAGAGAGTCTGTATTGAGATGTCTATAAATAGAGTGATGTGTGTGTTTAGTTAGTTGTCTTTGAACCCGGACTCATTTGAGTACCGTAGAGCTTAAAGTTTGTAAACGGCTATTCCCGCCAAAATCACACTATCAATGATATCTTTATATTCTCTTTCATTTAACCAACTCTCAGTACAATTATAGCTTAGATTCACTCAAATTGATAGATTCCACATCTTAATTTGATCATGCAATTCACTGATTTAGTGTTCTTCTGGTTAAATATCTTGTCAAGCATGATAATCAACAGTATCACGAAAGATGGTGAGGTGTTCTAAATGAAATATGATATTTTATGTTGTATTTAGGGTTTCGAATTGGATGAACTGGGATTCGTGTGAACACTTTCAAATTAAAATATTTTGGTGGTATACTTGAAATTTCTGATCGAATAAAACTCTGTGATTGAACAGATGAAAGTAATTAATTTTTTGTGTAGAATGAAATTTTCATATACGAGTTTCTCTTAACCAACGAAGTGGGGAATTTGTTGACGGTTTCATAAAACTGCTTATTGCAGTTTTATTAACCAAAAATCAAAATCGAATCCAGAATTTAGGGTAAAAAACGGGTCAAATTAATTTTTATTCAGTTTTATTAACCAGCCAGGGGCTCTGCCTCTTGGACCTCGCTATCGGCGACGCTACCCCCGAACCCCTTTCGTATAGGGGCTTCGCCCCTAAACAATTAAGATAAGTTTAAACAAATGTTCACTCCACTCTTTCCCGAACTTGTTCAATATTTATCAAGATTACATTGGTTTAGACAAGTTAATTATTAATAAGTTACAAACTTATTTATTAATTTCATTTAATTTTTTTTGTTAAAATTTGAAATGTTTAGATTAGTTTATGAAATGAATGACTATGATTTATTCTCCTTAATATTTAATTCTTAAATCCAAAAGGTTAATATGTTTTATATAATAGCATAACTATAGATATGAATAACTTATCTGGAGTGATAATGTAAATATAAAAGATGTTTTTATTTTATTTTATAAAATAGCTTATTTAAACAAAAATTCATGGACATTATACGAAAGAATTTACGTTATACACGAAAAGTTCTGGTAAAATGTCAAGTATACGACTATCATCTTAATATTGAGCTTTTCGACTAAAAAGTCAAAACCCGACGTATTGAGATGCCATCTCAATTTCTTCTTTCATACAAAATATCATTAGTTATGTTTTATCGAAAAATGAAGTTTTCCATTTTCTCCAAAAAAAAAGTGAAGATTACAAGTTTACAACACTTTAAATAAATCGGTTAAAATAGGCAATCGGTTAAAATAGCCAAACATGCATCGGCTACATAAAACATCTAGCTTATTGACCAGCGTACTACACGAAAAATCATCTCAAAAACAATATAATGTTAAACAAAGAAAATAACTTATATAGAAAGATTAATAGAAAACTATTAGTCATGTACATAAATGATTATGTTTGCAATGCTACGCTGTTTTGTTTATAAGTACGCGACTTTATCACCAAATTTATGTCATTTTTTTTAGAAATAAAAGTGGAGTTAAAGATGAAATTATTATTTATTACGTCAAAATATCATATACCTATTGACGATTCTTGTACGACAATTCGTGCATGTTGTCAAGATGAGCTCGAAAGTATGAAAAAACAAATTAAAGAGAAACAAACATACACTGCGTGTTGTATTTTAACAATGTCACGTAAACTAAAAACAGTCACTATATGGGTTGATTAACTTTACATCAGAATGCAAATACATATGTTTTGTGTTATGAATCAAACATCTAATAAATCCTATATCGATTAACCGTAGCTAGGATAACTATCTAATGGTCGCCGTGTTAAAAAAAAAAGTAAGAAGAAGAGAAAAAAGATTTTTAGCCATATATTATGTTTTTCCATTTATACACAAAACAATTGAAAAACAATAAAAAATAATTTAATTATCTTTTTATACTAATATTTGTATTTGTATGAAGAAAAAATAAGTCTAATATGTAAAAGATATATATTTCGTATTCTTTTATATATTAATTATGAGTAGAAGTTTTAGATTTATTAAAGTATAAGAGTTAATTAGTTTTATTTGAATATTAAATATAAGACTTAAATTATTTAAAGTAAAAATATTAAAATAAAATTAATAATGATGAAATCCTCAAAATAATCTAATGATACATCTAATGGTTTCTACATTGACATGTAACATTTTAGATCTCTATTTTACTATATATTAAAATTGAAAAACACAAATAATTAATAGACACTAAACCTTGTATAATTAATAAATAATCTAAGCATAGTTCCAAACTCATATTCAATAAAAGAGAATGCAAAAAGGCATATAAATGATTTTGCGATTGAAGAGTTCAATATACAACAATCAGAACTTAAGACCGCATTAAAAGAGGGAGGAAGTGGATATGTAGAGCGGAGGAGCACGACCACGTTGCTTGTGAGTATGAGGGCTATCCCACCCCACATGGACCCCAACCGCTATGTTATGGACTATTCATTTAAATTGGTATTTTTGTGTATGGGTGTGGTTGCGATACATGTCCGACTTCACCCTAGTCGGTAGCAAGGGGCCGAAATTAGAAGAAACGTAGGTAAGAAGGTTCAAGAGTTTTAAACTTTTTATATATTTACTGTTGTCGAACCTAAGCATATATAAAAATTAAAGTGGGGGCAATACAGTCAGGGTCGGATCCAAGAATTCAGATGTCCCGTGCGAATAGTAAAATATAAGCCCCCTAAATACACTTTCTCACATATATGTAATCGAAATTGATAGTATTCGAATATTTTTATGTAATATAAACCGAAATTGAACTTGTACATATGCATATAATACGAAAAAATGTGAGACCTTAAAAAATATAGGCCATGTGCGGTCGCTCATAGTACACTCCACCAGACCCGGTCCTGAATACACTCATTTAGCATTAATATAGCAAAACTTTCGTGTTCATATTAGGTGCCATGAGTCTAGTGACATATCAATGTCTTAAGTGTTTTTCATTTTTGTTACTTATAGAGTAAATATTTTTCGCTTTATTCTTTTGATTTTAACACTATGAGTCTCACATTTTAGTATGATTTGATTGAAAATGTTTTTCGACATTATGTTATGCTCTGTAACCTTTTGACTGAGGTAGAAAATTTTTCAACACCACAATTAAGGATGTTCCAAGAAATCACAATTTCTTTTAAACTCGTGTCTAGAATTCATTTTCTTAATAGATAAAAAAACAATCAACTTTGATTTGGGTCACCGGTCACGAATTTAATAATTAACACCGATTTTGGGCTGGTTGGGATGGCCTAACACCCACCAGCCGTTCCATAAAATAGCCTATTTAATTACTAACCATGTGACAAATGAGCCTCAATGTGTGATCCATGTTTACTTGAAATACTATTTTATTATAAAATATAAATAAAAAATATTATCATATGTGTAATCGAATTATTTACATATGGGTGTTATGAGTTGAGTATAAATAAAAACATTTGTTAAGACAAAAATAGTAAAAGCACTTTAAGACCGATTAATAAGTAGTCGAATATAATTTGTTTCAATCTTTTTTCTTAAAAAATCCTAATTATATACTCCCTCCGTATGTTTTTTCAAAAAGCGGTAGTAATTATGGTTTTTTAAAACTATATGTTTTTTGTCTGTAGACAATAACTTTAGAACGGAAAGAGTAACTATTATAACGTTATTTGGATAAAAAATAATTACATATTAATTCTTTTAGAGAAAAAAGCATCTTTTAATATAAAAAACATCTTTCAAAAAATAAAATTATCAAGATAAAAAAAATATCGACTTGTTTCTTCCGATTCTTTTTATATTAGGAAAAATCACTTTTTGACTTCCTGTTAAACCATTTTAAAATGTTTTTAAAGTTTTTATTTTAAGGTTTTTTTTAGGGAAAATTATCAATTTGTCAAAAGGAAGTAGGGATATTTTATAAAATATCAATTTTTGCCAAGTATTTTACAAAATGTTACAGAGTTTGCATAAATTGAACTCCATTTAAAAAAAATAAAAATAAAAATAAGTTTATGCTACATGACGTCATCATTTAGCATATGACGCCATGTAGAGTATAAAAGGGGTGAAAATCTGGTCAAAATCCCTAGAATCACTTAGCATTCCCAATTTTGTTTTACAGGAACTCAAAGACCGGTGAAATTGAAGGCAACTACCCAACGGAGACGAATCAAGGAAACCAGGAGACCCTAGACGTGATAATCAGGTATAAATTTACATGTTTTCGAAGCTTTTTTTTTTTGTTAAATTGCTGATTTCGGCGCCGATGGGTTTTTACGTTTTAATTAGTGATGTTTTGTTAGTTATAAATGCTATTTAGGACATACCGAATGCTATAAAGTTACTTAATTGTGAGGTTTAGTTGATTTTAGGTCTGAAAATTGCCTAAATCGTTACTCATAAATATGGGTTGCTTATTATGCGAACTAGTCGTCTTGCATTTAAATTATGCGAGCTATATTTTTTTTCTATTTTATTAAATGATATTTTGTAATATGATAAAATTTTGAATTAATAACAATATATTTTACTTTTTATTGACTATAATATTAGTTTTTATAATAAAATATCCTTTGGTCGATCGAGTTTAGTCAAACTTTAACAGTTACTCTCCATTCGTTTTGTTGGTTTTGTAGTATGTACTCGCGGTAGTTACTATATGTGGTATGTTCCATATAGCCTTAGATATTAGAGGTAGGTTGGAGTTGGTAGATGCTCGGTACGAATTTTTAGAGTACGTGTTTTGGTTGTTGGCTTGATTTTGTGGATAGGAACAAGGAACCGTTGTTAGTTCATTTTTTTCTTCAGACTTTGGATACCCCGGAGGTCCCATCGGATGAGGAGTTGTTATTAAGTGTGGTCGTTCACGTTGTTAGGTTTACGCGAGAGGATTTTTGTATCATCACCGAGATGCGTTTTGGACTACCCACATTCCCTTCGACTAGTGACATTGCGTTTTCGAGACGGTTATTTCCGACTCTAGATTTAGGTACTACGCACGTGAAGGGTGCTCATATACGAGAGTTGTTTGATGATGAGACTAGATTTGCTCAGTTGTCCGACGCGGATGCGGTTAGGGTTTGTTTGTTGCTGTTGGTGCATCACGGGAGTTCAGGATGACATCGCCATACCGGATGATATGCTACGGTTGGTTGAGGATTTTGAGTCGTGGAACTCGTTTCCCTGGGGATTTTTTCTCTGGGCACATGCATATCGGTGCCTTTCAAGGGCGTTGTCGAAACGCAAGGATATTTTGGAGAGACGCAGGGTTATGTTGGTGTCGAGGAAGCCGCAAAAGAAAGGAAAAAAGGAAGACCATTGGAGAGACAACATTGGAGGATTTATAAATGCGTTTATGGTATGTAATTTAAACTTTAATTCATATTTCAGTTATTATTATACTCCCTCCGTCCCACAAAAAGTGTTCGGAAACAAAAACGCTCGAAATAAGATAGGTGCAGTTAATGAAATGTTTTTCATTAGATTACCTATTATGCCTCTGCATTAAAGACGTCAGTTACTTTTTGAATTTGAAAATATTTATGGGCAAAATAGGAAGTTATTACATTTTAACCATCCATAATTAGAAACAAGACAATAGTTTTGGGACAAACATAAATAGAAAGGTGGACACTTTTTTGGGGACGAAGGGAGCATTAATTTTGAACTTAGAAACAAAATAACTTGAGTTTGTGTTTGATTTTGTAGATATGGATATTCGAGACGTTCCTGGGGGCGAGATCTTTTACAACATACATTGAGACTATACCACGGGCACTTGGATGGAGCAGGCACACCAATTTTTTGTGGGAGTCGTGCTTGAGCTTTCTTGATTTTGAGGATGTAAGTTATTTTACTATAAACCTTCTTCTGTATTTAAAAATAATTAGTTTGAATAAATATTTATATTTTGATTATGATGCCCATCAGCCGCTTGAGATTATACCGACCGAGCGGGAGACTGCGACCGATTGGTATCAGGCGAGTAGGCGATTTTTGATGGGTTAGAGGAGGTTATGGTGGAGCCAGAGGTTGTGGTGGAGCATGTTGTGGAGGATGCGGCTGCCACATCTAGCCGACTTAGGGGTGTACACCGTCGGTCGGGTCTTCCTGAGAATATTGTTGAGCCTTCTTTGAAGAAGGCTCGAGCGGAGACCGGTGATAAGACGGGACCTCCAGATGTTGATCGTTGGACATTGTTGGAGCATCGTATGACGGCTCAGGAGGCTCGGGAGACGGTTCGGGAGGCTCGGGATAAGGCTCGAGAGGATCGTACTGCTGAGTTGGAACGTCGGATAACGAGCTCAAAGGATCGTCTTCAAGTGGTGGAGCTCCTTCTGTGTATAGTTTCACCTCAGGTTGACCCGTTGACGCCATGTTTAGAGCGTATGGAGGATATGGAGGATCGTATCTCGGTAATACTCTTTAACTAATATTTGTAACATTATTTTGTTTCGCATGTTTGTAATTTAATAAGAAAAAAAAGTTTTTACGCCGGTCATCTTGGAGGATTTAGCGGGTTTGTTTGTTTACCGAGACAATGCTATTGAGCATCCGGAAGAGCATGTTGATCCATCCGATAGATCGCGTATGCAGACACCAGGTTTAGCTTGAGGTCGTGATTGGCGCACAGTTCGTATTCCTCCTTATTTACTTGACTATATTACAACCACTCTCGGCCAGACTGCCACACCCTCCACTAGATCATTACCCGAGACACGTACAAGATCACCTGTACACATGTCATCACCTAGGCCACATTCTTCACCATCTTCACCACCGCCACCACCACCCGTACGCTCTTCTCCACCATCACTTAGACCACAACCACCACCATCACCACGTAGATCACCATCACCCATACCCATGGCATCATTATCATCACCACCCCCTGAGTTGACATCATTATCACCATCATTACCATCCACCGCATCGGTGGGACGACCACATTTCACATACCATTGTCGCGACCACCACCACCACCATCATCTTCATTACCGGTACCATTTTCATTATCATCATCGGTACAATCATCTTTATCATCATCACTACCATCATCATCATCACTACCATTTTCATCATCGTTGGTATTATCTACCACGAGATCCCACCCACTATTTTCACGACCACGTACTACGGTTCGGAGAGGAGGACGAGGGAACCCCGGGAGGCCATACAGGAGGAGGGGGGATCGGGCCCAAGTGGGGACCCGATAGGCCATCCACCAGATATCCTAGATGTGGAGTCGTTCATGCAGTTTTATATATCTATCGCGAGTGCGTGTTACCTGTCATTACACGACTTGACCTTCCGATAAGAAAGAGATTTTCGGCAGGCACTTATGGGATACATTAGGGCAGGCTATATCGATGACCTGATATGTATTATTTAATTATTATTTGGTTAATGTATTTATTTAATCGTTATATATTATTGTTTACTAATTTTTCTTCTTATTTTTTAACAACACTTGTTGACTTGGTGTCACTATCTGTATAAATACAGATCCAACACCGCTAGATGGTCGGTACAAAGTGGTTGGATGATGAAATTCTTCGCCAACAAGAACTCCAGCCCTGATTTTTTCGCTAACGGAAACAAGACCCGTGGCCGACATGGGGGACTGTAGATTATGTGAGTAAAGTTATATTGGATTTTTGAACTATTAAAATAATATATTTATATATTACTAATATGTTGAATACCATCAATTTGCAGGTTATGATACCGGTGAATATTGGAAACACTCATTTGGTTTTGGCGATTTTGGACCTAGTGACGTGGTGTGTCAGTATTTACAATAGCTTGTCATCGGAGGACATCAACCGTCGTGTTGTGGAGATACTTGATAGGTTTGGGCGATGGTTTCCTAACTTTTTGGATGATATCCAGTACTGGGAGATATCGAGATCGGGTAGGGACCGCAGTACCTACTCCGGGTTGACGCTAGTTGGTGGGGAGGTACCGATTCAAAAGGATCCCTTAGATGATTGTGGTATTTGGGTGATGATACATATGGAAAATAAGATCAGGGATCGACGTATGAAGAAGTGCAAGAATGCGTCGGCTTTTGCAAAGAACCGTCGATTGCGTGTCGTTTGTGTTTCTTTTCTTCATATAGGTCGGTGACTAGCTTCGCTGATGCGGTTAGGAAGTAGTCGTTTGTACATTATTTTTGTTATTGATTTTTGTGTAGATTTTGGGTATGGATTTTTGTGTAGGTTTTGGTCATGTATTTTATTTTTGTTCAAATAAGTACTTTACACAAGTAAAAAATGTGACAAGATACATAAATAGAATAAAAAAAAACATTACATAATACATAAATAAATAAAAACATTACATAATACCTAAATAAAAGGAAACTAACGTAATAAGTAAAAGAAACAAAAAGTGTTTTAAGTACGTTTTGCATGGATCTTTCGAGCAATGTTTGTTCGGAATTTCATTAAGGTTTCTTTGTACTCCGATCTTTCTTCTAACTTCACTGGTTTTCCTGTAATGAGATTTTGTAAAAACATACAAAGAAACACTTCGGTATCTTCCGCGGTTGTATTACATTGATTGGTATGCGCGAACCGGAATTCTGGGTTTGATTCTAGTTTTTCTCCACGTGGCCAATAGTTAGACCAAGTTAAATAAGTCGTGAAATATTGTTCATAATGTGGCAAAAGACAGTTTCGTTATGTATTAGAAATATATGATAGATTTGTGTCATAAATTTGATAAATGTTTGTTCTCGAATCCAGATGAAGTAGACACCAATATTCTTCACGGAAACATACCGGGATTAGTACCTACAAAAATAAAAATATATAATTATTTTCATTATATTATAATAAAGAAATACTTAAAGTTCAACGGTCAAAATACCAACGTTCTTCACTTTCCTCAATGCAGGGTAAGGACTGGTACTTCGATTGCCATATTTCACAATCTCATCAGGAAATGGAAACTTAAAGTTTCTATTGAAACATGTTGACAAGATGGCCCATTCCGCAGGATGATTCATCGCTCTCTGCCTAGTGGACACAATAATGCTTTTGTAATCCAGGCGTCTATATGCTGTCAAGATATATAACAGTTTGATTAACAAAAAGTTAGAATCATACCCTAATCGCAATGCATTATCATCGGTTAAGCCTAACAATACACCAAAAAACATTCTATTACATCTATGATCCCCTAAGTATTTAATATGATAATAATGTTCCCTGGGAGCGGAATCCCCAACGTGATAGAAATCCTCAACGGTAGCCGCTCTAACACTTACATTGAAATCCATATTAGGCATTTCATTTTCAGAAAGGCTAACGATCCCTTCTTCAACAATCGTGTCCTCGATTATTGGATCATCTTCGTTCTCTTCTATATCCTCCTCTATATCATTAATTTCTTCTTGCATCTTACGAATACATTCTTGTAAGTATAAAATTCTCTGTCTTTTGAGAGACATAGTTGCGAATGTAAATTTGTAGTGATAAGTGTTTGAGACAAGCTACACAATTTATAGGGACTTCCACTTCGCGTAAATGAATAATGCGAAGTGTAATCAATTGTGCGAAATTCGTACATAAGGTATATTCAACGGTCAAAATTACAGTGTGAGGTCAAATCAAAATTACATTTCTAACAAAAAGTACATTCAACGGTAAAATTACAGTGCCTGGTCATGTCATAATGATTCACTTCGCATAAATGAATAATGCGAAGTGTAATCAATTATGCGAAATCAATACATAAAGTACATTCATCAGTCAAAATTACAGTGTGAGGTCAAATCAAACTTACATTTTGTACAAAAAGTATATTCAACGGTCAAAATTACAGTGTCTAGTCATGTCATAATAATTCACTTCGCATAAATGAATAATGCGAAGATAATCAATTATGCGAAATCTGTACATAAAGTATATACAACGGTCAAAATTACAGTGTGAGGTCAAATCAAACTTACATTTCGTACAAAAAGTACATTCAACGGTCAAAATTACAGTGTCTGGTCATGTCATAATAATTCACTTCGCATAAATGAATAATGCGGAGTGTAATTACTTATGCGAAATCCGTACATAAAGTACATTTAATGGTCAAAATTACAGTGTGAGGTCAAATCAAACTTACATTTGGTACAAAAAGTACATTCAACGGTCAAAATTACAGTGTCTGGTCATGTCATAATAATTCATTTCGCATAAATGAATAATGCAAAGTGTAATCAATTATGCGAAATCCGTACATAAAGTATATTCAACGGTCAAAATTACAGTATGAGGTCAAATCAAACTTACATTTCGTACAAATACATTCAACGGTCAAAATTAAAGTGTCTGGTCATGTCATAATAATTCACTTCGCATAAATGAATAATGCGAAGTGTAATGAATTATGCGAACTCCGTACATAAAGTACATTCAACGGTCAAAATTACAGTGTGAGGTCAAATCAAACTTATATTTCGTACAAATACATTCAACGATCAAAATTACAGTGTCTGGTCATGTCATAATAATTCATTTCGCATAAATGAATAATGCGAAGTGTAATTAATCATGCGAAATCCGTACATAAAGTACATTCAACGGTCAAAATTACAGTGTGCGGTCAAATCAAACTTACATTCAACGGTCAAAATTATAGTGTCTAGTCAAAATATAATTACAAAATAGTACATTCAAAGGTCTATCAAAGCATAACAAAATCTTTGTATATTTTTATGTGAGCAATTCAACCAAAATTAATTTTCCATTTTACACACACAACCATAATTAATTCAAACACATATCAAAGACGAAGGATGGAAGATCTTATTAAAGAACTCTCCATTCTTGAAGAACTCTCCAATCTCATTGATCAAGTCCTACCCATTATTAACAAAATGAAACAGAATCTTCCCAATAAATGGATAACATTGAACAACCAATTGTGTTAGCAGAAACTACTTATGAATTTTTGTCACACCCCGCTAAAGCGGAACGCAGGGTGTGAAGAGCAATAGCATTCGATACACAAGATATAGATAAACGCCAAATGTCATTAGAGGAAAAACATAGTATTCAAGGTTTACAAAGTTTTAAACAAAGTTACATATCCGAATTACAAAATGGGGTGTTAAACCAAACCACCCAAACCCATCCCGTTCTTGAAGTCATTCTCCCCCAAAAGCATAAGTCATCAGCTAGCTTACTCGTTACCTGAAAATACGAGTCAAGTGTTAACTACGGGAGACGTAGTTAGTGAGCTACAAGTTTAAGTAAAAGTATAAGTTTCAAATTGTAATCGCATAACCATGCATAGGGTATCGCATCCAAAATAGTTATCACATAAAAATGTATAGAGTATAGCATTTGTGTTTATAGGCATTGACCACATAGCGCGACTAGGTGACAATCCTAAGTTTGCCCAATGATCGTTGCTAAGCCTAAGCCTACCCATTAGTATTATGCACCATCGCTATGAATCGTTGTGGTGAGGGTCATTCTACCCTAATAGCGCTATCCATATCTACTATCGGTCCTTTCCAAAGGGATTAATAGCAACTAATGTCCTTGGTAGTTTTCGGGAGTTTTCAATGGTTTCTCACGTCCTCCGCAACATGACGATCGATAGTTCTTCGTCATTGGCAAATATAGTTTTTCATATAAGTTTACAAGATATCAAAGTGTTTCATAATAGACTTCCAAGTAATCAAGTGTTTTCGTAAAAGCTTTGCGTATCAAATCGTTTTCATTTAGCAATCAAGAAATAAAGCGTTTCAAAGTTTGCTTCAGCTTATACATAGTGTCTAAGCCTAAGACTCGCATTTCACCCCAAAAAGTATTAAAAGCGTTTAAAGAGTAGGGGTTTGTAACTCACTGTTTGCGAAGATAATCGTAAGCGGGACGGTCGGAACGCGTGTCGGGAATCACCGAAAGCCTAATAATACCAAGTTTTGTTCGATTGTTATTACGTTATTGTAATAGTATAATAGATAGTTTTTCGTTAAACTTTAAGTGTCAAAGTCCAATTTGTCCAAAAATCGTCCGAAACGGTTATCGTTTTGTTTTAGTCCAAAAGTTCAAATTTAGCGTTCTTATTAATATGATATGTATAATTAGGTCGCTGAAGTGGTTTGGAATTTCTAATGAAATTTGGGCAGCGCTTCCGCGCCCAAATTTCACTTCCAAAAATTCCAAAGTCACTTTCCCGCTCACTATTCACATATATCACATAATCATATTTATACATGTTCTTTTTATCATATCAAGTCCCTTACAAGTCACCAATGTTATTGTTTTATTCAAAATCAGTCATATATATTAAGTCTTAAAAGTCAGAATGTGTAACCAAACTTCGAACGGCCAAAACGACGATTTTCGGGAAGGACAGCAGGCCGGTGCTGCGCACCTGCCCTGCTGTTCTTCCCCATTTTCGAGTTTTTCTTGTAAAATCGTTTATTCCAACCATAGATTTCGACATGCATTCGGTTTAAACTTCATAATATGTTATTTTAACAGTTTGTACATAACTTTTAACCATAAAATCAAAGATTTAAGCATCAATAATTATAAACCCGTTTTTGTATAAAAATGGTTATAAAAGTTCATCAAAACTTGTTTTTATAGCTTAGATCACACATGCAATGAGTTATAATAGTAATAAAAGTAAAAAGGAAGAGTTTCTACCGAATAAAAAGCTTGGATGATGTTTTAGATGAGATTTGAGCTCCAAAAGTGAAGAAAACGTTTTGTAATCGAACTAGCTTTAAGCCCCTTGCTTCCTTTGTTGTTAGAACGATTTTTGAGTGGATTTTAGTGGGTTTATGTGGCTGTGTTTTCTGGAAAATATGAAGTTCTTGAGAGAAAATTAGAGAGAGTTTAGGTGTGTGTATGTTTTAAGTGTGTGTTTGTGTCTTTGTTAAATGAAAAAGAAAAGAAAGAAATGGAAACAATGATGATAAGGAGGGTGTGGTCTGCCCAAAAATGCAGAAAACATGTGCTAAGTTCGGTTTTGATTGGGTGATGGGTTACAAAAACGAGAAGGGACTAAAAATGCAAATTTTTGAATTCTAGCAGCCGGTGCTGCGCACCAAGCAACTGGTGCTGCGCACCGGGCCAATTTTCAGTTTTTACGTTTTTGCTTCGTTGGACCTTTTTGTTAACCGAAAGTTCTTAGTTATGATTCGTTGTGAACTTAGGAAAGTTCATTAGGTGTTTTCTTGGTATTAGGACTTATATAATTTGATTCCGAAGTTGTTTTATGATTCTGATCCCGATCCGCGCTTAAAGGCTTAAAATAGAGTAACTTTCGTTTAAGAGTTTTGCGTGAGTTACAACGATCTTAGCTTAAGAGTTATGTCTACGTAACCACATAGCACATAGAGTTAGTTATATCGGGCATCAAATAAACACTTAGAAGTTATAAGTTAGTGTTCTCGACCTTAGTTTAGACGGTTGTCACAATTTTATTTTCACGGGGATAAAGGGAAAGGTGACGAAGAACAATATTGCTATATTGCTTATTTAGGAAAATGTTTTAAGTGTTGTAGTGTGGCAACCGTCAAAAATTTCAGGTGAAAATCGTACTCTATATCTTTTAAAATGTATGTCTTGCCTTTAACCGTACCTTTACCGAGAACGCGTCACTGTCGGAATCAAATTTGGAACCAAAATATATAAGTCCTAATACCAAGAAAACTTATAATGAACTTTCCTAAGTTCATTTGGAATCAAACGGGAACTCCTAACGATCGAAAACGCATACGTAGCGGAATCGGGAAGTCTGCCGAACCAGCCGACCAGCCAGCAGCTGGCACGGCTTCAGCCGGCGGCTGAGCCCCCCCAGCCGGCGGCTGGATCTGTCTGGTCAGCTTTGGTGACTCATTTTTGCATGAAATTGGAGTGGTGCCACTTGGTTATGCTCGATTAGACCCCCTTTTATGCAGATTTCTCAGTCCCCAATGTGATACACACTATTTCTTTAACATTTTCTTTCATTTTCTTAATCACAAAACACACACACAAAGTGTGCTTCTCTCAAAACTCTCTCTATATCTTCTCATTCCTCTTCTTGGTGGCTGTAAATCCTAGCCATTATTCACCAAATAAACACCATAAACATCACAACAGTTATATTCATCAAAGGAAGCAAGAGGTGGTCATCTAGTGGTGGTGTGTTTCGGTTTTTCATCATTTCCAGGTTTAATCTCCATCAAAATCTCCATCAAGATCAAGCTAGATCATCACACACTCTTTTCTTATGGTATAGTAACTTTTACCCACTGTTTTTATTTACATTTTATCATTTTTATACTTGCATGTTTCATCAAAGGTCAAATAAAGGTTTTTATAAAAGTTTTATGGAGATTTATCTAAAAACATAAGTTTTATAAACTTTTACATTAGATCTTGATATAAAAAGATGTTATTCGAAGGAATCTATGGATGTTATTAAAGGTTTTTAAGTTGCATGTCAAAATCTACCGAAAATACTCTTGAAAACGCTTAAAAATGCAAAATTTACGAAAATCCGGAGCTGACTGAGGAGCTCCAGTCGACGGTTGGATCATCCCAGCCGGCGGCTGGATGTGTCTGATGTCACAAAAATCGTCGTTTTGCTAATTTTTGGTGGTTGTCTTGTGTTTTGGAGGCGGATATTCTCATCGCTACACCACTGAAGTTGTTTGTTCCAGATTCTTGTCAAATCCTTGCGAGTATTAAAGGTACAAACTGTTATCCTCGTGAATCTTTCGATTTCATTATCTTCGTTATTCGGTTTAAGCCTTGAAAACGGTTAAGAATAAATATTAGACCAACACAAATTATATCCTATCGGATGGGACTGATTTGGGACAAATAATGTCAAAATGTAATTTAACCAAAAGTATCAAATTTAACTTATTATCATAGTATGTATTATAAGAAAGATTTAAAACACGATTTGTTATTAAGCGGGAAAGTGTACGAAATTTGGACGAATAAATTATAGCGCGGAAGCGCTGCCCGATTTTCATTAGACCTTAACATAACTTCTAAAACTAAGGCATTTTCGTTGACTAACGGTGCTATAAACTCATAAACAATTAAACTCACTCGATGACTTGGTATAACTATAGGATTTCCTTGAGTCCGAAGCATTCCGACCGCTTTTCGCACTCGTCTCGTCTCTAGCAAACTGTGACTTACAACCCCACTTTTATTTACTGTTTTAAAATAATTATTTTGGGGGAAACATGAGAACCAAACT
>CAJVGC010000060.1:40467366-40509731 GCA_910822075.1 Senecio squalidus | reverse complement strand
GAACTCATATACCCAATTTCTGACAGTCCATGGGTGAGTTCGGTGCATGTGGTTCCGAAAAAGGGCGGTATGACAGTCGTTGCCAACGAGAAGAATGAGCTGATTCCTACACTAACGGTAACAGGGTGGCGTGTATGCATTGACTACCGAAAGTTGAATGACGCCACCCGCAAAGACCATTTTCCTTTACCATTTGTTGATCAAATGCTTGAACGGTTAGCCGGGAAAGCTTTTTATTGTTTCTTAGATGGTTTTTCAGGTTACTTCCAGATTCCCATTGAGCCGGAGGATCAAGACAAGACCACCTTCACGTATCCCTTTGGCACGTTTGCATATCGAAGAATGCCATTCGGTCTGTGCAATGCACCTGCTACCTTTCAGCGATGCATGATGACAATCTTTCACGACATGGTGGAGCAATTTATGGAGATCTTTATGGATGACTTCTCGGTCTTTGGAGATTCATTTGATTCGTGTCTGGATAACTTGGAGAAGATGTTGGCGAGGTGTGAACAATCCAATTTGGTGCTTAACTGGGAGAAGTGTCATTTCATGGTCCGCGAAGGAATTGTTCTAGGTCACAAAATCTCAAGTGTGGGGATCGAGGTGGATCAATCAAAAATTGAAACCATTTCGAAACTACCCCCACCAACGAATGTCAAGTCGGTAAGAAGTTTCCTAGGTCACGCAGGTTTTTATAGATGTTTCATTAAAGATTTTTCTACAATTGCGCGACCTATGAATCAACTTCTAGAAAAAGATTGTAAATTTAATTTTTCGTCATCTTGTTTAACTGCATTTAACATTTTGAAAGAAAGATTGATTTCAGCACCGATTATGACTAGTCCCAATTGGGATTTACCGTTCGAGCTTATGTGTGATGTGAGCGACTACGCGGTAGGAGCGGTTTTAGGACAACGGATTGAGAAAAGATTTAAACCCATTTATTACGCAAGCAAAACCCTTACAGATGCACAGGAAAATTACACCACCACGGAAAAAGAATTGCTCGCTGTTGTTTTTGCTTTTGATAAATTTAGATCTTACTTAATCATGTCTAAAACTATTGTATTTACTGACCATTCTGCTTTGAAATTTCTTTTTAGCAAAAAGGATGCCAAACCACGATTACTCCGCTGGATTTTACTTTTACAGGAATTTGACATTGAAATTCAGGACAAGAAAGGAGCGGAGAACTTGGCGGCGGATCATTTGTCTAGGTTGGAAAACCCGGAATTGGAGAAATTGGATGAGTCGGTGATACGGGATACTTTCCCCGATGAAGCACTAATGACGGTAAAAGTAAGTGACGAGGTACCTTGGTTTGCTGATCTTGCTAATTATTTGGTTGCCAAAACCCTTCCCACGAATAAAACTTATCAGCAAAAGAAGCGATTCTTTGCTGATTTGAAACATTATTTTTGGGAAGACCCGTTTTTGTTTCGTGCTTGCGTAGATGGCGTAATTCGGAGATGTGTTGCTGGTGAAGAAAAGGACAAGATTTTACGCCATTGCCATTCGGGACCTGTAGGAGGACATCATGGGGCGAACTTCACAGCCAAACGTGTTTTTGATGTCGGTTTCTATTGGCCATCGGTGTACAAGGATGCTCACGAATTTGTGAAGAAATGTGACGCTTGTCAACGGACCGGTAACATTTCTTCGCGCGATGAGATGCCACAAACGGGCATCCAGGTATGTGAAATTTTCGATGTATGGGGGATTGATTTTATGGGACCCTTTCCTTCAAGTCGGGGAAATAAATATATTTTAGTAGCCGTAGACTACGTATCAAAGTGGGCCGAAGCAAAAGCTTTACCCACCAATGATGCGCGAGTCGTAGTCAATTTCTTAAAACAATTATTTTCCCGATTTGGTACCCGTAAAGCTTTAATTAGTGATAGAGGTACACATTTTTGCAACGCCCAACTTGAGAAGGTATTGAAAAGATATGGTGTAAACCATAAGTTTTCAACAGCTTATCACCCCCAAACAAGCGGACAAGTCGAGGTTACTAACCGAGGCTTGAAGCGCATTTTGGAAAGGTCGGTCGGTGCAAATCGTAAGGATTGGTCCGATAAGTTAGACGATGCTCTTTGGGCGCATAGGACTGCATTTAAAACCCCTATTGGTTGTACTCCTTATCGTTTAATTTATGGTAAAGCATGTCACTTACCCGTTGAAATTGAGCACAAAGCCTATTGGGCTTTAAAAGCTGCAAATATGGAAATGATACCTGTAGGGAAGAACAGGTTCCACCAAATACAAGAATTGGACGAGTTGCGCATGAACGCATATGAGAACTCGGCATTTTACAAGGAACGGACGAAGAAATGGCACGATAAGCTTATCAAGACGGATAGGAACTTCATTGACGGCGATATGGTTCTACTCTACAATTCCAGATTGAAGTTATTTCCGGGGAAATTACGGTCAAGGTGGTCGGGGCCATATATCGTCCTAGATGTATTCCCGTACGGTACAGTGGTAATTGCCAACGAAAAGGGCGAGCGTTTTAAGGTGAATGGGCACATATTGAAGAAATATTATGCCGATGGACGTGACAACCAGTTTGACTTGTTTGGAGACGACGAGGAGCTCGATCTCCATGAACGTGACGGTTAACAAACGTGGTTTGAGTCGAGCTTAACGACTCTTCACTAAACAAATAGCGCTTACGGGAGACAACCCGCTTCTTTTCCTTTTATTTTATTTTGTTCAGAAAAATTAAAAAATACAAAAAAATCAGAAAAACAACAAAAAAAACCAAAAATATATGTACACTACGTGTTTTTCTCTTTTAATCTTTGATTTTTTGTTTCAGGTTCACTTAGTTCATAATATGAGAACTGCTAAACATGTCGGCAACCAGGTTAGATGGTGTTAAACCACTGAACGAAAAAACAATTTTTTTTGGGACAGAACTTTTTAGCCGACGGCTGAATTTATTTGGCCGGCGGCTAAAAGCCAGACGGCGGCTAAAATTTCCAGCCGCCAGCTGGATACCCAGGTTTTAAAAAAATATATATCACGTTTTTTCTCTTCCACAATTCACACACACACTTATCTTTACACATACAACCGGCGGCTCACCATAACCTTCGGATTTTTCGTTCGATTTTCTTCATTTTTTTCCCTTCCATCTCTAATTCAAGCACCAAGGTATGATTTCTACACTCCTCTATATTGTTTTTCTTTGATTTTTCATGAAGAACACAAATTGGGGGTTTTCTAATCCGAAATTGTTATGGCTTAATTTTACAATTAATTGCTAGGATTCACTCCTTAGATGATTGGTATGCTTAGGCCTTGTTCAAATTTCGATTTCCATGATTTAATTTTGTTTAGAAGTAATTGAAATATTGGGGTTTTTGCTAGAAATTTGTAACTTAGTATTGCTACAATTAGTTGATAGGGTTGATCTTTGTCACTAATTGTTGGTTGAATTGAGTGTTAAAATCAAATTTCCATGTTTTAATTGACGAAAAATTGTATGTTTAAGTGAAGTTTGGGTGGATAATTGAATTCTTTATAGGATTTAGTTATTAACTTTTGAAAAGTGGAATTGGTAGTTCATATTGTGGTTTGACAGGGAAATTAGATTGATTTGTTCAATCCAATGCGTTAGTTGTGGTTTGGTAGTGTCCAATTTCTAGCCTTTTCGAACAAATAACAGCAACATAGCTGCTGTCTGCGGAATTTAGCCGGCGGCTGATTTTGGCCAGCCGGTGGTTCCCTTCCAGCCGGCGGCTAAAATTGCCCAACCGGCGGCTAAAAGTTGCTGTTGGAAAAAAAATGTTTTTTTTTTCGGTCGGTTTTTGCGACTTTCTATTTTTCCACGCTGTTCTATCTTACTGATATGGTTGTTTTGATTTGTTTTGTGCAGAATATGGCCGAAGAAAATGCCCCAATGGAGATCCCACCTCATGTCCCTCTTTTTGATCCGAACTGTAGGTGCATTTGTTAGTTACTAGATTCATATGTAATTAACGTTTATTCTAATATCAGTCTTGTATTGTTTGGATATTAATATTGAGTATTTGATTAATTATATGCTTGAACGTTTACGTTATTATGAATTAATCAAATATATGTTCTGTGATGTTTAAATAATATTCAGATTCCATTCGCACGGATGAGGATGCATCCGTGCGCATGAAGGTTCCATTCGCACGAATTAGTTAATTTAACAAAGTGTTTATTAAAATGTTACATACGTACGGACGAGATTATGTCCGCACGGATAGTAAGTAATGGCTTGTTCATTCGTACGGATGAGATCACATCCGTACGGATGAATATCTGGGCCTATATATACCCAACGTGTTTCTGCATTGCGGGTAAGTTTTGCTAGGGTTTTCTTGTGCGTTGAACTGCTGCTGCCGGATTTCTTATTGTTCCAAATCGTTAATCAAGTATAATCAATCATCCGAATAGTCTTCCTTAGGTTCGATCTTATCAATAATCATTGGTTTGATTCCGCTTCCGAAGGTTATATATTCGCTAGATAATCGATAGCTTATTTCCGCTAGGTTATTGATATAACGTTGAGTTCTTAAGATCACACACCCCCAACACGAACCATCCTTACCTACGAATACCAATTAGGCGTGGCATTAATCAACAGAGGCAGGCAGAAATTCAAGCCAAATTGACATCCATGCAGAATTACCCGGTCTATGCTCCTTCGGGTATTGATTGGGAATTTTTGAACGAGGTAGTTGCACATGACACACGTTTTGAATCTGGAGTTGCCGAACTAGAGGATATGCTAGATGTCACTTTTGGGACATTTACATGTAGAGCTTGGGACAGGTTATTTCACATCAACGAACCAATCTATATTGAGGCCATTATGAGTTTTACAGTTCTTTCGCATTCAATCATGCCAACCCCGATCTAAACGCAAGACAGTTTCGTTTCTATTAGGGGGTGAATTTAGAAAGTTGACGTTGAAAGAATTTGGGGAAGCTCTTGGGTTGTTTGATGAGGCCGATTTGGCACACCCTGATTTTGATGACTTCATGGTATCCGGGATTACAACTCCCGATTATTCCGAGAACGCGACCATGTGGTCCATGACAGCTAACGGAGTTTTAACCGGCGAACGTGCGCCATCGTATACTCAGATTCGTGACCCTAAGGTTCGGGCCATTTTTGCCATGGTTTGCTTGTTTGTTATTGGCCGCAAGTCTGGGATTGAGAAGTGCCATAAGGAGGAGCTGTTTTATTTGGGTTGCATTGTGCAAAAACGGGTCGTCAATGTCCCGTATATTTTAGCCCGTTGGATGACGCAGATACTTAAGGGTGCACGACCCGGCAGTGTTATTCGGGGAGGTCACTTTATTACCGTTATTGGTAATAATTTGGGATTCCGTGGAGCGGGATTTGATCGTTGTACTACCTTGGCACCAGGGATGCGACTCTTAGGGTCGTCTTGGTTTAAATCAGCATGTATAGTGGTTAGGTTTACAGCACCAGGGAACCATGTGACTTATCGATGGGCAGCAATTAAACGGGCAGGTGGAGCAAGTAGCAGTCGAGTTGTAGAGGAACCGGATGATGAGGACATTCCACCGGTCCAGGAGATGGATTTGAACGCTCAGATTGCTGCACTGACATCTAGCATGGGGCAGATGTCGTCTAGATTCGACACATTCGCTGACCGTATGGAGGATCGTTACTACGATCTTAACTCCAACATCAGCATGGTCAGTAATCAGGTTGGGTATTTGCAGAACGAGTTTGAAAGTCGGAATCGCTATCAGGACGAGATGTTGTACCAGTACCATCAGCGGGCGGGTATTAATTATCAGGCTTACGATGGGTCCTTTCATACGTTTGGCGATTCAGCTCCTATGGACCAGGACATGCCCTCCTCCCCCTCGACGTTCTCTGATCACCACCATTTGTGGGCTGCTCCACACTATTCTCCTCCGACCGAGGCTCAGCGCCAGCAGGACGAAGAGGAGCAACGAGCCGTACAGGAGCGTCAGAGGCCATACTGGCCACTTTGGGATGATATGTGATGTTATGGTTTTGATGTATTGTTGGTTTATTTGAGTGAACTATTTTTCTTTTATCGTTATGGATTATTGTTTGCATTTGTGTAATGGATTTCTTATGTACTTTTCTATTCATGGTGCTTAATAATTTTGTGCATGTGTTTTCTCATTCTAGAATATCGCTGATTTTAGTGGAAGTAATGCCGAAATTTCAAAATTTCAATGGAGAGCTACGCAGATTGTTTTGAGGACGTTATGCTTTTACAGCCATACATTCTTTCCACTGCTGTCTCCTTTCACAGAATCTCGACATCTAAATGGGGGAGTTCTTTTTCTTCCTTTCTCATTTTCTTTTTACACTTATTCGCTGATTTTTTTTACAATGAGGACATTGTATTGTTTAAGTGTGGGGAAGGGGATAGGAAAGAATCTATTTGTCCTTAGGAACATTTTGTGTGAAAATTTAAATTTTTTTGACATGTTTCTCGTAATTAGTTTTAACTAGTTGCATAACTAGGCACACCTACCCATTACATATTTGTGAGGATTTGAGCCATTATAGCATACATTTTATATGCTTTTATCTTCAATTTTATGAGTGTGCCGGTGACTTGTAGACTTTAGAACTTGACACTGTATACGCTTCGAGGCTATGAATGAGCATAAGTTATACTTATTAGTAACTAGGAAAGAGGCAAAAGAATTAGGATTGTTAAACCGTTGATTGGCCTATTCGTTTCTTATAGTCAGTAGCTACACTGGTTATTTGACTCACACTACCTATCGAACACTCATTTTTGGTGTTTTTGACGTTTGGATACCATATTTGCGCCAAACCTTTTTCTTTTATCACCTTTTCCACATATATATTCCATAAATTGAGCCTAAATGTTTAAGTCGTTTAATCCAGATATTATTGTTGAAAATTTTCCTATTTCATAACTTGGTTGATTATTAGACGAATTGTTATATATGATGGCATGGAGTTGTTTAATTTACTTGAATTCACGAAGGAAATCACATGTGGATGTAAGTATTAAGAGTTATTCATAATTTTGATGGACCTTTTGAGCGGTGTCTTTAATATAAAAAAAAAGGAAAAAAAAAATATATTTATTAAAGCCCGTACTAGGTAACCAATAATTGTTGAAGTGATTTGACGAACTTTGCTAGAAATAAAAGTCTCAATCGAACCGTTGAAGAATTAAGGCGAAATTTGGTCTTTGGAGTTTCATCAGAATGAGCCATTAGGGATAATCAATCGAGTTTTGAAAGTAATAGGGTTTATTTGGATTTGTAGACTAATTGGAATTTATTTGTTTCATATCATTCATTATAATTCACTTTCATTCCATTTTTCCATCATTTTATCCATCACCCATTGATATGACCATAAGTCCTCTGAACTAGTTACTTAGACTCTATTGGTGGAGAAGCGTATCGTTATCAAGCCTATGATAGAATACTTGTCATGACTGAGCTTTGAGCGATTTCACATACATATTACACTTACATTAGCTTTTTGAGTGACCGAGTGTTATACTTTCCAAATCGTGAGATGTTTAGTTATGCATTTAAATTTTGGCTTGGTAATTGTTAAATTCATCTTCGTAAATAAATTTTTTGTAATTTACTTGATTCGTCGGGTATTTTATTTTTATTGAAGATGATTGTTTTGTTCTAAATCTGATAGTTTACTTGAGGACAAGTAAGATTCAAGTGTGGGGAATTTGATATGCTTAAAATAATCGATATTTTGTAAACATATTTCTCATTTTTACTCTAGTTTTCTGCAACTTTTGTTATGATCTGGTATATTTTCAGTTATAATTGCAGATTAGAGTTGAATTTAGATCATGAAGCGAAAAGGAGCTGAAACCAGCTCAGAACGGATACAAACGAGCAAGATTGGTAAAAATCTGAAGAACCTGCCGGCGGCTGAAATTCCTTAGCCGGCGGCTGGATTAAATTTCCACAAATGTTCGTAAACGTGCCGCGGAAGCAACTTTTCTACCCGTGCATTCCAGCCGCCGGCTGAAATCAGCCAGCCGCCGGCTGAATCTGACGGATCAGACTCTATTTAAAGGGCTTCTAGGGTTCGAGTTGGAGACATCTTATTCCATATTTTCATCATACATTCGACCTGGAGAGCTGCAAGGAGAGTCATGAAAGCCTTTGATCACGTTGGAAGCTTCGATTAAAGTCTTTTAATCGTATTTGAAGTTTGCTATTATTGGTTTGCACTTTATTCATAAATTTCTTGATACAATGTTTTTGTTTAAGAATTCTTATGCGATTTTGTTACAATCCAACATGAGCTAAATTCCTTAAGTGATTGCTTGGATTGTTGAACTTGGATCTATGTTTAATTAAGTTTATGTTTGAACTAATTGGTTTTTCCATTATTATTTACGTTTAATCGCGATCCATGTTTATTCAAAGTCATTAAATTTACTACTTAGCGTGATTGACGAATCTATATCATAACTAACGTTTTTATAAGTTTATCAGTTATTTACGATTATATAATTTATTAGATGATTGTAGCTTGAGACTTAATTGAGATAGGCTAAGATATTAGTAATTTAATGAATTGAATGAACATGACAATTATATCAAAATTGAATAATTGAGACTTTTGTTAATTCGTAGTCGACAGATTAAATTGTTAATAATAGTGAAATTAAAGCACAATTTAGAGTGGATAATCTAAGATAACTCTTGATGTACGATTAGTCGTATGATCTTTCTCTAAAATTGTAGGATTAGATAACTCTAATAGGAAGTCTAATTATTATAGGAGTCACAGTTAAACCAATCAAACATATTCTTATTATTCATGATCCAAGTAAAACGTAATTCCAAGTAATCACTGCTTTTTAATATCTGATTAAATCTTAAAGTCTTTTGATACAGCTTTTCATCCGCAATTCCATTTAGTTAAATCAATTGCTCTTTTATTTTAGTTATTTGTTTTTCTGAAATATGTTCTCACAGAACTAAAACGTCCCCCATATTTACTTGCTTTATTAGTTTAATTATATAATTTAAGATAACGAATATAAATACACGTTCCCTGAGTTCGATCCGGACTTACTAAATTCTATATTATCGTACGATCAGGTACACTGCCTGTATTGTGTGTTAATCTACTTTGGTAAAATCCTTTTCTAAACTTTAAATAATTTTATGTTATAAAATACACATCAGAGTTATTGAGTTCCAACTCAAAATGGGTACTCTCCTCGTGATTACGTATAAGAATAAATTTCCAAAAGGTTTCGAGAATCATATGCGATGAAGTAATAGACATCATATGTTACCGTCTTCTGTATTGAGTCGCATCTAAGGTCACCTCGAGGTTTCGATAAGAACTGCGATGATAAAGAATTCATGGATAAAGTTTAACTCGGAAAACTACCTGCAGTAAAACGCTCATGGAAATTGATGATGCAACCAAGGAGAGATATGCTTAAAGCATACATAATCAGATATAATGAAGTTTGGGAAACCAAATTCTTCTCGTGCTAGAATATTTGTCTCACCGAAGGAACGTGTCGTCACAAGCATATTGAAACCGGATAGGTATAAATCAAAGTAAAAGTTCTTTTTCTACAATTGAGGGTGAATAAGATAGAAACTGCTCAAGGTAGTTGAGAATAAACTAGGGTTTGACGAAACCGTCGTCTTAGAGAACATCTGGTTTGATTGAGAAAACAGGGAAAAGAGTTTCTTCGGTTTGTATAATCGATTGATTCAGGGGATCAACTGGTTTACAAATCCAGATGGTTTTGATAGTACTGACCTTCTATGAAGGTTTATCATATGATTGGAAGAAATTCGGAATCGAATAGTTTATCACTTTGGGGAGACGGGTTCATCACGAGTGAACTTCCGGGGCGAAAACGATACTTCTGCATCATCAAGAACTAGGTTCGGCTTGAGTGAGTTTCTCGAATACAAGTAATTTTGGTAAAAAACGGGAAGAATCTTAATTAGGGAGAGTACGTCGTCAAGCTTCATATATCAATTCCATCCATAGCTTTGAGGGAACATGATTTGAGGTGAGTTAGTTCCGACTAACTCGACATCAAATAATAGAGTTTGAGTGGTGCTCGAGAAAACGTTTTGGCAACGATTTCATTTGAGCAGATTAATATAAATCGTGAAAATGTTTCGGGGTCTGCTTCTCGTATGATAGTTAGGTTTCGACATTTGAACAATTTTGCCGAAGGGACCAAAATTTGAAAACGAACAGAGATTTAGGAAAAATAGACGTTTTTCTGCTGAGACATAAATCTGTTACCGATTAGAATGTTTATCTCCAAGTGTCAATACGAGAATCCTTACGAAAGAATATGGCGAGAATTAATATTTCTCCTCGAATTTTGAAACAATGAAGCAACCGAAAGGATAGATACAATCTCTTAGAATCTGATTTAAACAATTTGCTGAGGTAAGAACAGGTATCGATTTTGTGATAATAATAATGAATGAAAAGGGTTCAAGAATGTTAAGATTAAGATAAACGAAACATATAGTACCGTCTTCAAAATAGGGTAAGCGAGTCTTCAAATTCATACCTTCAGATCTGCACGAAAGTCCTTCCACGAGAGCGTCACGTACGGTAGAATATAATTCCGGAAGTAAGAAGATCGAGAAATCGAAACGAAACAAAATAGGAATTTCAAGTGATGGGGTGGAGTCATAAATAAATAAGAAAGTGATTCCAGTACGGCAACTAGATGAGGCACCCAAGGATAGAACATACACATTTGCTTCCCGTATTCATTATCACATTGATAACACATATATATTATGAAAGTAGAAGTATAAGAGTTTAACTCGAATTCGATTAAAAACAAGAGATGAGATTATAAAGAAATGAAAAGTGAATAAAATAGAAACTCCTTCAGCTTCGTAAGTCGTTGCGGTTCGCCGTCTTCCTTAGGCGATAAAGTCGTTAAGTGCGAGTAGTGCGACGATAAGAAATGATAAAAAGACCCTAAAAGATCTATATGAGGACTCCTAGTTATAGTCTAGGTCAAACCAACTAGTTCTCTATAACCATGTGTCCTGATACCAATCTGTCCCACCCCGCCTGCGCCGGAAACGCAAGGTGTGGCCGATTGGCAATTATCATATAAACTGAGACAAAAAAAGTGACGGTTGTCACAACTTATCTCATGAGCTTCAACACCCGGTTAATGAAATGTCTACTCTGATACCAATTGAGGTACCAAACTAGGTCAATTAAGCTTAAACACACACGATCCTTTGTTTAACCAGATTAATGCAAACACACGCCTTAAATGATTGGAACATATATAGTGTGACTTCTCTAAGTACTTTCCTGAATATTCCAAGTCATCTATTTATAGAAGAGAAGTGGCACACATACATTTGATGTGTCATTTTATGATTCATAGGGTACATTGCAATAAATGGTATATAAGGTTATCAACTTCTTTTTGAAATATTAAAATTGTGTATTTTAGAGTTGTAAATTTTTGAAAAAAAAATGAGATTACCTTTTGTACTTTTTCCTGCCTTTAATTCAGAAACATAGAATCTATGAATGTCTAGAGAGTATTTGTCAAATTCTTTAAGTCATTTACTTACTTGTATTAAATACGTATTCATTGGTATGATGTCCTAAGTCATTGACTTCAATTATCGTTCTTCAATTTTCCATTCTCAAATAAAGTATATATCTTTAGTGACCTCGGTCATATATGTTTATGGTTACTAGAACATGCTTCAGTAACCATATTACAAAAAAATACTACGTAATAATCTAAAATTAGGATTTACAAGTAATTATAGGACTTACATTATGCGGCGATTGAAACGACGATGGTGGTACTCTTGGTGGTGGAAGTGGATGACACCGTCTTAGGGTTTGGAAATGTCGGTAGCATCAAATTTAAAAGCCAAAGTTCTTGATCTAAAGACGGACGTAGCCGATTTGAATGAAGTATGTTGGTACTAATGATATTGGCTTACGGTTTTGAAGATATAGACGAAAAATGGAAAATTTGGCCGGAATAGATTTTTCTCCACCGGAATTAGCGCCGGTGGATTTCACTGGAAAAAACTTGTAATTCTCGTATAGCCGGCATTGGGAATGCCGACTTATGCCATGTCAGCGGCCACGTAGGATTTCCACTAGCTTATTGTCCAGTCACGAGTGCACTTTATCCAACGTGTCAATAGCCGGCATTGGGAATGTCGGCTTTTGATTAAATTTTTGGCGGTTTTCTAAGGCGGTTTCCGGTATTGTTAGGCGGTTTAGGTTTTTAGGTTTTTTTTTTTGTTTTGATAATGGTTAAGTGTTAGTGTTTAGGGTTAATTATGTATGTAATTTTATGATTTTTATGAAAAATTTCAAATTGTATTTTGTTAATATGTTATTGTTTTAGAGTTTGTAAAAGTTATATTTTTATTTCTTGTTTTTTTCGTGTGTTTTATGTTATGTACAAAATGGCAAAAAATCATTTTGGTTAGTTTTTTTGTTTTGAAAATGGTTATGTGTTAGTGTTTAGGGTTAATTATTTATGTAATGTGATGATTTTTATGAAAAATTCCAAATTGTGTTTTGTTAATATGTTATTGTGTTAGAGTTTATAAAAGTTAGATTATTCTTTCTGGTTTTGTTTGTATGATTTATGCTATGTACAAAATGGACAGAAAATAATTTTTTTTCACAAAAAATAACAACTTAAAGTAAGAAATGGCCCTCTTAATCCCAATATAGAATGAACAAGTGATTACATAAAAAGATAGAATGGAGAAGTTACGATACACACTAATTTTGGTTACGTTGGCAATTCCGGCTGCGGCTGTTGGGACCCGTTTGTCCACAACCACTACGCGTTCGGGTTCTACTTCCACTTGCACTTCCGCTTGGCTCGTCCATTTCGTTACGGATTCTTCTTTGTTTCTTTCTTCCCATTTTTTTAATTAACATTCTTGAATCCGCCACGATGGTCCAGTTCGGTTGTCTCCAGTAGTCGATGTGTCGTAGTGGCCGAAACTGTGCGTTATATTGCTTTCTCCACTTATCTGTGCTATAGAATTTCGAAGCCATTACAGGAGCAGCTTCATGGTTTCTTCGAGTAGGACCGTTCACGTGTCCATCAACAACCATGCCATGGGAACAAACAATCCTTTGCATTTGCCACTTTCCACAAGTACAAGACTTTTCTGGAAAAGTGACTGTGTATATGTTTTCCCCACCCATGGTTGTGGGGTCATTTGTGCGACACTCATAAACACCCTCTGAGATATTGTAAGGTGTTACCTCCTGATGAGTGGCATATGATTCCCGACCAGTGTAGAGTTTCCACATGGCTGTTGCAAGAGGTGAATTGCAGTCTGTAGATTTCTCGAAGTTTTGTACAAAGTGTGCTCTTGTAAGGTTGAACGTACCTTCTATACATGCCTTGATAGGCATCATGCGCACTGTGCGTATCACATTGTTGTATGATTCTGCATTGTTTGAAGTGGTGTTTCCCCAACGTACATAGTCCTTATCATGCATCAATGTCCACTTCCTCAAACCAATTGCTTTCAGCCAATCCCAAGCTTCTTGTTTTATCCCTCTCAATTGCGAAACGGCGTACCTATACTTTCTCCGCTGAGTTGCAGTGCCGACCTGCCAACACCATTTTTTCAACTTGTGGTCTTTAAACGTCGTCATAAGGTTACTCCTTATGTGTCTTAGACAGTAACGATGATGCCAGTCATCCATTTCAGCCATTGCGTTGATCAAACCTGGATGACGGTCTGAAATCACACACAAGGCTTTATCTGAATGAACTACGACAACATTATTACGGAAGTTGTGCAAAAACCATCGCCAGCTCTCAGTTGACTCATTATCAACCATGGCGAAAGCAAGAGGAAGTATATTCCCGTTTGCGTTTTTCGTCACGGCTGTAAGAAGCTTCCCGCGATAGTTTCCTTTCAAATGGGTGCCATCGACAACTACGTAGGGAATACAATGCTTGAATGCTTGAATGGCAGATCCAAAAGCCCAAAATACATACCTAAAAAGAAAACTGTAATCATTAATATGAGTATTAGAATTAAACTACATTTTTAAAGGTTTGATTTTTAGGGGGCGGTTGGTTCAAAGTGAGGAATGGGAAAGGGAATGGGAAAAGCAATGAAAGAGGGTTTAATTATTACCCACTTTCATTACCCTCGTTTTGTTGATTAATGGTTTATTGTCTATTAATGGATATAGTGGACAATGATTGATTACCTAATAACAAACCAACCACTATCAATGATTATCATTACCATTGATTAACGCCCATTACCCCTAACCAAGCACCCCCTTAAAGTATTTTGTAATTTAATATATGCAGTTTACTTTTTACTATATCATAATATATGCAGTTTACTTTTTACTATATCATAATATTTGTTGGAAATTTACAAAATACATACCTAAATGTTTCTGGACTGTCTGGGTTTGCATTTTGGGCATGTAACCAGTTGACGATTGTACCGGGGTTTTGGTGGACCAATTCCTGAATGTACGCCGGAAGCTCAGCAAAATTGCTTTCCCATGTTCCGTAGAGCCGTTCAATGGCTATTCTACGGACATTCCAAGCTTTACAGTAAGACACGTCCACGTTCCAAGTATCCTTGGCAGTGTCAATGATGTGTTTTACCTTGTATGTAAGGTCCAACTTGATTTGGTGACAAATTTTTGTTGCAATCATGCTTTCCGACAAAGAACGGTTGTTATTTCTTACGACCGATCCTACACAATTGTGCCTTGGGTTCCAAACTACCAGCTTCCATAATCCCCTACTGTTTCTAATTGAACCCCTAGCAGTCCACTCACATGGATACCGGTGTTCGTCGCCTCGGTAGTCCGGACCCGCTGTGAAGCATATTGCTTTCCAAGCCTATGGCCTCGAGTCCATCAAGTACATTTCCCTATTATTTTTTAGCAACCATATTCTGATTGCATATACAAATTGTGCCATGTTTTTGAAGTACACTCCGGCACGTGGGTCATCACCTTTACGCCAGTACTCCACCCTTTCGTCCTCTTCGTTAAACGGAAGACGATTCCATTCTTCCTCCCCCACAAAACCAGCGTCTGATTCCAAGACCCTTTCATCATATTCACGATGAAGTACGAGCTCATCGTGCCGTCAGAAAAGCCGTTTCCACCAAAAGGTGCCTCTTCGTCTTGGTGGTGTGTGTGTGTGTGGGGGGGGGGGGGGCTTGTTGTTCGCCATGGTGTTGACTACTCTCAGGGTTCTGGGCTTCTTCGTTATACTGTTCAACATGCCTTGATGGGAACTCGGGTTGCTCACCATAAGAAGAATGTTGAAAGTGATCGGTGTAGGATGATGGAAACCCATCTTGAGACTGATGAGGATTGTGTAATTGAATGTTCCTCATCTGGTCTGTAAAAGAAAATTGTGTTTGTTGACGCGCTGGGAAAAATTGTGCTTGAATTTGTGCTTGATAATGAGGGTTGCCGGAACTCAAATAATAGATTGTTCCAAAAGTTTCATCGTCTACCATTTCGCTCTGGAAAACATGATCTCCGAAGGTGTACCACAGGGTTAGTTTAAGGTTATAGAATTCACTGCTCACAGCAAATTTGTTGTACGCCGTCTCTTTGAAAGTATCAAGTCTGACCTTCTGGTACAGAGGAAAAACAATACGACGGGATAATGCATCGCCAATCAAGTAACCGTCTTGGAATGAAAGTTCATTTCCAGGGACTAGATGAACAAGGAGTGTGGTAAATTCAGACATGGTTGGGGAAAATGAGAGATGTTTGAGCGTTTCTGTATGAGAGTTATGTGAGAGTTGTATGAGAGTTATGAGAGGTGAGAGTTGGGAGTTGATGTAGGTAGTATATATATAAAGTACAGAACCTTATCTCATAATATCTGACAGAAAATCCAGAGATTAAACCTTGTCCAGTGAAAATGCCACGTAGGATTGAGATATGGATAAAAGCCGGTGTTGGCAAATCCGGCTTATCAAAATCTTTTTGTTAAAGGTCTGTATGATGTGAACAATACACTGTTTCATTACCGTACCGTACCTTATGTCATAATATCTGACGGAAAATCCAGAGATTAAACCTTGTCCAGTGAAAATGCCACGTAGGATTGAGATATGGATAAAAGCCGGTGTTGGCAAATCCGGCTTATCAAAAGCTTTTTATTAAAGGTCTGTATGATGTGAACAATACACTGTTTCATTACCGTACCGTACCTTATGTCATAATATCTGACAGAAAATCCAGAGATTAAACCTTGTCCAGTGAAAATGCCACGTAGGATTGAGATATGGATAAAAGCCGGTGTTGGCAAACCCGGCTTATCAAAAGCTTTTTATTAAAGTTCTGTATGATGTGAACAATACACTGTTTCACCTACAATTCATTGCATTGGATACAATTCATTGCTTTGGATACAATTCATTGCTTTTTGAATACTAAATATAGGAATAACATTACCGGAGTCATTGCATTGGATACAATTCAAATTTCTTAACAACAATTCAAATTTCTTCACCGTCACCGATCACTGTTAACGGTTACTTTTTCCGGCAATCAAATTACAGAAACCGTTAATTTTAACTTATCAATTTTTATGTATTAAATAAAAAAAAATAAAAACATTTTGTTGCCAAGTTTTAACTTTTATTCCTGCATATGATGTTATCTCATAATATCTGACAGAAAATCCAGAGATTAAACCTTGTCCAGTGAAAATGCCACGCAGGTTTGAGATATGGATTAAAGCCGGTGTTGGCAAATCCGGCTTATCAAAAGCTTTTTATTAAAGGTCTGTATGATGTGAACAATACACTGTTTCATTACCGTACCGTACCTTATGTCATAATATCTGACAGAAAATCCAGAGATTAACCCTTGTCCAGTGAAAATGCCACGTAGGATTGAGATATGGATAAAAGGCGGTGTTGGCAAATTCGGCTTATCACATATTATGTCAATGGAATCAATGCTTTTACAGTCTTTTATTAAAAGCAAGTGTTTGTAAATCCGGCTTATTAAAAACTATTCATATGAACTTATTATAAATAATAACACACTGTAACACTATCGATTTACACTATCACCTTATTATATCTCTCTAGCATATCCTGCAACAAATTTAATCTCATAAGCATGGCTTCTTCCAGTAATTCTTATTCCACTACCTCCAATATCCTAGACACCGTTTTCAAACATATAGAAGAAGATAAAAAGCGTCTGGAAAAACTAAACTCCCTTATCAAAAGATTCCAGAAAGCTGATAACGAAAAAACCCAACTCATACAATCAATTCAAGATGACCCAAACCTATCAATTTTAGAACAAGATTATCTCAACCACCTTCGTCTCCAGTGCGTGAAAGACTGGAAAAATACGTCCAAATGTGGCGAGTTGATCAGTCGGATTGATCTTCAAGTAGAAGAGAAAAATGACTTTATACAACGAATTTTCAACGTAAACGAAGATGTAGATGCGGTCAACATCTCCGAAAACAGCTCACAAGCTATCATACCAGCTGAAAGTGCTGAGCAATTTTTCCTTGAAGGTGACAGAGGAAAGAACGAAGAAGACCAATATTGTATAATTGGTTTTTTACCAGAAGATGTACAGTGTTCCAGAACGTTTTGGGGCGTTCTGTTAGGATTTACGCAAGACAACGAATTGTGGGAAACTGTAAGTTTGTAATTTACAATTAATTTTTTTTAATAACTTTAATTTTTTCCGCTTATTTTCAGCATGTCGATGCATGGATAAGGCGATCACAAGTGGTGCATCGAAATTTAATAGAGAGGGAAACACAACGCAAAAGAACCAGGTATGCAGTTGTGCCTATATCGTTTCATGATGATTTTTGCAATCATCAAAATTGGGGCAAAAACTTTGATATAGCGCATGGAATTAAAACAACCATACAAAAGCTGGAAAAACATTGATTCAGTCCTTATTCCAATATGTACCCCACTTAATCATTGGTTTCTTATTGAGTATAAACTTGTTGACAATGAGTTGACCATTTACGACCGTGATAAATCTGCAAGTCCGGCCGTTTATATGCAAAACTTATTATCATTTTACTCGAAAAACATGTTATGGTTTTATAACTCTGCAAGACGTATCAGAGCAACAGCCGAACCGGTACCTCCTCCTGGGTCTGAGTCATATGTTTACTCGAAAAATGTCAGTCAATATCCGGGTAATAAGGAGAACTCTGATGTGTTTGTATGTATGTTTATTCACTACATGGTCACTGGTGAAGCCTTAAATGTAGTTCAGCTGATGTATCCGATGAACAACTAGTTGATTTCAGGAGAAGGATAACAACTGTACTATACGCAAAACGTAAAATGTAATTTTTTTTTATATTTAATAATATGTAATGTTTTTAATGTATGTTTTTATTGTAATGATTTTTAATGTATGTTTTTATGAATATGTTTTTATTGATATGTTTTCTATTAATATGTTTTTATTGTCATGTTCTATTAATATGTTTTTATTAATATGTTTTCTATTAAAATGTTTTTTACTAATATGTTTTTATCTAATATTTAATGTTTTAAAAAATATTGATATAAACAAATATTAAAATAGGAAACAAATATTGATATAAAACAAATATTAAAACTCGGAACAAATATTGATATAAACAAATATTAAACACAAACATAACTTTTTATTTATTCAAAACATCAAACAGTTGGAAATATAACACAATAGGTAACCGTACTAATGAGGGGGATGCTGGTGGTGTATACGACTGCCGGTTAAACATCTGGTTGGTTGAGGGATCCTGTTTGATCTTCTGGGTCGGTTTTGGCCAGCTTTTTCATTCTGTGGGTTGGGTGGCTGGTCAAACCCATGATCACCAAAAGACTGAATCTGAACCGGGCTACTATCAACAAACTGAGACCGGCGTGCAACCATTTCAGTACCAGGGTCCCTTTGGAAATCTGGTTGTACCCAAGGACTGTACTCGCCAGGAATATTCGGTGACAACGAAAGCCAAGTAGAGTCATGGGTAGGGGTAGGGCCAGGGGTAGGGGTAGCAAACAAATCATTGAGCAGGTCTTGCCCATGCTGAGTACCACTACCTACAGCCTGAAACTGCTGTGTACCACTACCTCCAGGCTGAAACTGCTGATACTGCGAACTACCCTCACCAGTCTGAAACTGTTGATACTGGGAAGCACCACCATCCGCCGGAATCTGCTGCCCGTACTGGGAACCACCCCAACCACCCTGAAACTGGGAACCTCCCCAACCACCCTGAAACTGACCTCCATATTGTGGTGGAGGAGATGGAGGACGTGGATAATACGCAGGTGGGGGAAACGCAAATTGTTGCGATCCGTAGTTCATCCGCTCCAGATTATGTCCATATCCCATAGCATCATTAGGGAGTTGAACAAAATCCTGCCACATGGCGTTGTTACCCACTCCACTATCCATGTTCCGTTGAGCACGATCATGGATTTCCCTCAACGTCTCGTTCTGCAAAAATAAATTTAAATTTATTAATTTAATATACAAATATATATCGTATAAATACAAATATATATATATATATATATATGTATATATATATATATATATATATATATATATATATATATATATAGAGAGAGAGAGAGAGAGCGAATGTCACAAATCGTCCTTGTGGTTAGTCACTTTTTCACATTTCGTCCTTTTCGGGAAAACTTAGCACAAAGTGTCCTTTTATTTTTTGATTTTATCATCTATCGTCCTTCCGTCCACTTCCGTTTAATTTATGCCGTTAAACACCCTCACGTGATAAACATGTGAGGGTAAATGAGTAATTACCCAAAAAATTCTCTCAATTTCACAAATTAAACATAAAATTCAGCAAATTCAACCTCAATTTCATCATATTATCCCTAAATTCTCTCAATTTCATCAAATCTAACCCTCAATTTCACTTCAATATCATCAAATCAAACCTCAATTTTGCCCAAAAATTCACTCAAATTACACAATCAATTTCAACAAATTTACCCAAAAAATCCTCACAAATTGATCCCCAATTTGTACAAAACCATGCCTGATTCACCATCATCTCGAAACTGCGATTTCTGCAACACCTCCCCAGCAGTCCTCTACTGCAGAGCCGACGTGGCAAAGCTCCGTCTCTCATGCGACAGCGAAGTCCACTCCACCAACCCCCTCTTCACCAAACACACCCGCTATCTCCTCTGCGACCTCTGCGACTCCTCTCCCTCCTCAATCTTCTGCTCCACCCACTCCCTCATCCTCTGCCGCAACTGCGACTGGGAATCCCACTCAAACTCTCAAGAAATTCTCGAAACTGAAATGTGATTCTTTGATGAGATGCAATACTAGGCCTGGAGAAATGAGAAGAAGATTTGTGTGTGTGTATATGTGTGTGACTGTGATTTGATTTTGTGAGATGAAAAATTAGGGTTAAAATAAGAATAAAAGAGGGATAAATGAGATGAGGGGTTAATTACTCATTTACCCTCACATGTTTATCACGTGAGGGTGTTTAACGGCATAAATTAAACGGAAGTGGACGGAAGGACGATAGATGATAAAATCAAAAAATAAAAGGACACTTTGTGCTAAGTTTTCCCGAAAAGGACGAAATGTGAAAAAGTGACTAACCACAAGGACGATTTGTGACATTCGCTCATATATATATATATGAATATATTATAACAAAATTAAATGTAATATATAATATAAAATAAAATAAATACGCATAACATATTACCTGTACTTGCTGGACACCGCCCCAATCTGGATACACGTTGGGAGGGTTATGTGCAGCCGGAGACGTGATGACTAAGACAGTGCGATCATAATACCACTGCATATAGCCAGGTAGAACACCGCTCCCCGCTGGTCCATTAAAATGATAGACACGGTTTTGTCTATCATTCCAACACACTATCTCAGCATCTTTCTTCTCCTCCCAGTCTGTACCTCGTCCCCCGAAAAACTTTCCCTCGTGGTTCCTCTTGTGCTGTGCAACTGTACATATGTAGTAACGTTCCGGAACCCCTTGCCCGAATGCAAACTGCCTGCATACTCGGTTCGGTACATGAGGTATTGCAACACACCACCAGACAAGCCATCCAGTGTATGCCCATAACCCGCTGTCTCGAGTGCAATCATCCACAAGGTCGCTCAGTACAGCGGTATAAGGACACCAAATAAATTGGCCCTCTTCCAAGGCGGTGAAAGCGGCACGGTATATAACCAGCACATGAGTCGGTGTGGCTGTGTGACTATAGTTACAAAACTGGCGATGCCACCTAATATACAAAATAATAATCGTAAAAATTTAATATAAATAATAAATATAATATTGAAAATTTAAATTATATAATAATAATAATAATAAATATATAAAAATAATAAATATATAAAAATAATAAATATATAAAAATAATAAATATAATAAAAATAATAAATATATAAAAATAATAAATATAATAAAAATAATAAAAATTTAAAAATTTAATTCTGATAATCATAATCTAAATTAATCATAATAACAAATATAATAAAAATCTAATGTAGAGATAAAAATATTACTTGCTACCAACGCAGTGTGGGTAAATATCTAGTGCACCCAACCGTCGCATTGTACGGGGCGCAATCAGTGGTATTCTCTCCCAGGCCCAAAGCTGGAGTAAAATTAACGGGCCCTGAATACCTTTCACGTCCTTCTTCTCCGCAGCAATACAAAGTTGTCGGTACAAATAGGCCAACACTGCGGAGCCCCAGCTTTTTCTACCACCTTCACTTAAGTCGGCTATGTTTTCAAGAAAATTAAGCGGCACATCATACGACCTTGCATCACTAAACAGGTGCCCACCCAAAAGAGCCAAAATATAAACTCTAGCTCTTTTCTTGTAGCCAGAATCTGTACTCATACAGGGAGTATCAATTACCTGGACTAGAGTCTTCATTGTTACTCTACCAGCAGTAACTTCAGTCTCATCTGGCTCAAACCCAAGATAGTCAGTACACTGACTCACCCACTGCTCCACGCTTTTAAACTTCCATTTTCCGAAAACCACCGGTCCGTCTACAGGCAGCCCCCAAAGAACTTGTACGTCCTGCAACGTAACAGTCGCTTCACCGGTGGGAAAATGGAATGTGTGCGTCTCGGGACGCCACCTTTCAACCAAAGCCGTAATGAGAGTGTGGTCGATTTTATGATAACCGGTGCCTAATACACCGTCGAACCCAGCAGTAACTATCCAGTTTCTCACACCCTCTTCAATATCGTCGGTGTGGTTCCAAAATCCAGAATCACAGCGTCTAGCTTTTATTTGAACGGTAGCATCTTGCGAACCGTTAAATAGACGGGCAGAACGATGGTGGTCACCGGCTTGTAAAAACAACAAGTCCGTGTTTCGGGGGGTTGCGGTTGCTCCAAATTGCGCCATTTTTGCCGGAATTTTGGTCTGTTTTTGCGTTTTTGTGTGTGTGTAATCGTTTGATTATGTATATGTGTGTGTGTGCCAAAATTGTGTTAGCTACGGTGCATTTAAAGGAATTTCAAAGTCGGCTTTGGCAAAGCCGTCTTATGACACGTGGCGCGTTTTGGTTGGTTGGTCAAGAGGAAAGTGTCGGCAGGCACGTGAAGCTGCAGAAAAAAGTCAAAAACCGGCATTCCCAATGCCGGCTTATGCCGAGTGTGTATCCTACGTGGAAAGGTGGTGTGTGACTGGGCGAAATGCTTGGCTGTTGTCCGACGTGGCCGCTGACATGGCATAAGCCGGCATTCCCAATGCCGGCTATACAAGAATTACAAGTTTTTTCCGGTGAAATCCACCGGCGCTAATTCCGGTGGAGAAAAATCCATTCCGGCCAAATGGAATAGAAAATGTGAGATTATGAGTTAAGTTCTTGAAAACCGAAACATGAAGTTTATTATGGTTGGGGTACAATAAAAGAGCTTGGTGGATGGTAGTTGTATAACATTAATAAATGAATAAAGATCGGATATTTATGTGAAACATGTCTCTTCTAACTTAATAGATCGGTTGCTTGTTAGAGACCGGTTTGAAAGATATCGGTTCTTTTCGAGCAACACTCTTTTCCCCAAACGCCCGTGAAACGTGAAAGAGACATGTTGCCTTTTCGATTCAGTCTTTTTCGGAAGTGTCTATAACGAATTTTGTAGTAGTGATATATCATATATGGTTAATGAAAAGGTAATGAGTTCATTGTTTGACATAATATATAAGCTCTTTTTCACTTGGATTTGTCATTTTTTTTTTCATTTGTGAAAATCTTATAATTAAGTTGATCTTTAGGCTTATGTTGTAGGTTTATGTATCTGTGTCTTATTGTTAAAGTGTCATGCAAAGTTAAGTGACGTAAGAAACAATGAGCAAACAGAATGATATCAAGACAGAGTTCTCTTAGATAGAAACATATTTCGATCTTCTGCTTATATTCATCGTGACGCCAAACCGAGGAATATGAAAGAGTTTCAAGGTTTTAAAATTTTGTCTATAGTATCTTCAATGTACGTAAATGGTTACCCATAGAAAACACAAACGTATGACTAAAAAAGTATATGTAATATGCCTAACTTCAATTGACCCTTTTGTCCCACGCTATGTGGCCACATTACAACGTCTCCGTTGGTGCTTGTCGTTGTGTATTATTTCACTACTCCGTTTAAAAACAGTTGTGCATTCTGGCAGCTCACCAAGGTCAGCAAATAACGACTCATCTTCTTCTCTAATTGAAAATATCATTGCCATATCAGCATCATCGACTATGTTCCCAACCATCAATGGAATCTCAAGCATGGTTGATGTCGGGGATTCCAGTTCAGAAAACCATCCAAATTGATCTGTCGTTGTTACAAAAGAAGCATAGGATGGGCACACCTCAAGACCGGTGAACTTTTCTTTGTGTTCGGCTATCAATGACTCGGTAACGAGTGGAGGGTCTTCTTCTTGATCATCATGGTTAGAAAGTGGTTCTTCGTCTGCTGGTGGTGGTGAAACCGTTGAGTTGTGGTTGTTGTTTCTTGAAGCAGGCCAACGGTGATTGTGATCGCATGAATATGTCACCATGACCATAGTGGGGTCGGCTCGGCTCCTTTCTACTTGTTTTCTTGCTGGACATCCTTTCGAACTACTACATCTATAATAAGCCCTGCCAAAATAATAATAATCATATTAATATTAATTTCTTTATCCCTGTTTGTCCTGCCATTAGCATCTTGTAAACATGAGTTTTATAATCAATTTTATGTCATTTATTCATTAAAAAACACAGTCCAAAATTTTTAATTCTAATTAGTATTAAAAAAATGTTAACCAACGTCGTATTTTGGGGAATTGACATTATCTAAGTACGTGTTAACTAAGAAGACACAATGTAATATAATAAATAAAGAAAAATGATTTTAGTTTTTATTTCTGAATAAATTTATATTGAGTAAAATTTTAGTTTCATACATATTACTATACTTGTAAGATTATGTTTGATGTGATTACACAATGCTAATGTTTCGTGTCTTTCTGTGTAAAATTAATTTACTTATTTCTGGGATGACCCTAATGACACATAAATACCTTTAAATGATTCTTCTACGAATTCATTATAACAAAAATTCAAAAATATTCGAGTGTCAACTTAATTACCGCGGATAAGGTGAGCCTTTGATGGGTTTCTGGCCATACTTTCTCCAAGCCCAGGAGTCAGAAGGAGGAGCATTTGTGTCAGCTCCCTTAAGCCGAGATCCTTGGATTTCTTTAATTGGCACCGAGACCACTCTTTTTTGTATGGAACGTATGCTGCGGTAACAAATTCGAATATATGTTAAACCAAGTACTTTTTCCTTGTTGTCCCAAAGAATAAGTACACTAACCTTCTTTTAGGTAATGAACTTAAATTGGCTTTGGTGTTGTTAAACATGCTAGAAGAAGGCGAGCCTTGGCTATTTGTAGGCGAGTTGTCATGGTCTACCGACACCGAACTAAAACCATATTCCATAACTTAAATATATCCCCAAAGCTTCTTGGAATTATGTCTACTAAAGTGATGGGTTATATGAAGAAAGAGAGAGGATTAAAATGGGGGAAGGTGATGAGAGAAATGGGGTGACCTAAATTAATTATTCGGGTCCCAATGTCGACTATAGCATATTTTATATGAGACGTGCAACAAGATGTGTGAAAATAAACCCAAAATTAATTAATATTAATACTATACTCCAATTTGAAAGAGACCTTTCAATCTTGATCCAATTGTTGTTTTTATATGTATATATTTTCTTTCAAGCATGTTGATCATTTATGAATAAATTAACATGTTTATGTATATGCCTACTACATGTATTGATGTATGAGATTTATATTATCCTTCATAGAGGTGATCTTTTTTGTTAATAAATGTAATGTAATATAATGTTATATATGGACTTAAAATTAACATTTTATAAACATGTGTGTATGAATTTATAGTAAGTTGTTTCACTTGTTATGCTAAATCAAGGTCAAGGTAGACCACACCACACCAATAATTATACTTTGTTTCCAAAACATGGTAAAGGCAGCTACCACAAAGATACAAAATATATTACTACTTACTTTTATTGAATAATGGAAACCGTTATATTATTAATCGTTGTAAACCTATTACAAAGTCATTATTTATAAACTAATATAAAACTCTAATGGACCCAAACCCACAATCGGACTCTGGCCTAACTTATTCTCTAATACTCCCCCGCAGTTCGAGCGGCGAAATCGCGAAAGCTCGAACTGTAAAACAAAACTATAATTATCAAAATAAATAAAAGATAAAAACTAAGATATTTTGAATGACTCCTAGCTTGTGGCGGCGCCGCAGGCGTTGCGATAATGTCGAAGGACTTGAACCAGAAACCGATCATGTTTCACTCGGAATCAGCAACAAAAGAAAGCATAGTATTTTCCGATCATGTTTCACTCGGAAGCAGCAATAATATATGATAATGGTCTCGCTTTGGGAGACTTTTTTTTTTCTTTTTCTAATTGTCTCGCGTTAGGAGACAGATGAAAATATTAATCCTCATACGAAACAAATAAGAGATTTAAACCAGAAGCGAAACAAAAGGAGCTAACAATAATATGAAACTAAGATCGACGAACAAAGGGAATGGAAAACTAAATAAACAAAATAGAAATTGAAAAATTTACCAAACAGTGTGCGAAACAAATTTTCTTTTAAACAATGGAAACAATTTTTTTTGTTTGTTTTGGTTTTTGTTTTGAAGGAACAGAAAACAAAAGAGACGAATGAACCGATTAGAAAACTAACCCATTAATCAGATTTAAAACCTGGAACACGTTGGAGTTAACGGAAGCTTAATCGAACGAATCAAAGAGAGCCCGCGGTGGCTCTGATACCATATTGAATAATGGAAACCGTTATATTATTGATCGTTGTAAACCTATTACAAAAATAACTTTCGTTTCATATTTGTTTTTCCATTTCGCCTTTTTATGCTTTTTTTTTTTTTTTTCAAACTTCAAATTTAAATTGTTTCTTTTGCGTTTTATACTATTTAATAAAAATTCTATTAATAAAAATATACATAGTATCCAATTCATTTATATTATTTGTATAATTTTATATAATATAAACAAAATTATTTGAATCAAAGTCAATAATAAAAGACATATACAATAAAAAGTAAACAATAAGTATGAGATGGGATAATAGTCATTAATAATTGCAATATCCACCTTCATCTCCTCGTTTGGTGCCATTTGACACTAAATGTTCTATTAACTTGGTAAGACATTTTGTTTCTTTCAGGATAGTCAAAACCATCCTAAATTATATCTCACTTATTTCAAAATATTCCAATTGATCAAATACAACATAAATGATATGTGTTTTTCTTTCATCTCAATCCATGTGACCTAACTATAAACAAAACAACCGAAACATCGCATAACAGAAACATAAACAAAATTAAATTCGGATTTTGAAAAAAAATTGATTTTTGATTAATAATAAACTAAATAAAAACAAACCCTAACCCGTAAGAAAGAAGTTTCTAAAGTGGTAATTGTCACACCCCGATCAGGCGAAAACCTGAGGTGTACAATATAATAGGTATCAGAAGACCAAGTAATTACATCGAATAAAAACTATAACAATATGTTTACATTAAATGAAGTTTAGGAGTTAGAACAATACAAAATACAACAGCATAAAATAGTTCATGGCCTAATTAGAAACTAACTATGTCTAGCTAAGTCTCTTCGAAAGTCCATACAATATCCAAATAAAAAATAGTAACTCCACATTCGATGCAAAACTCAACCTCCAAAAAGCGTTAAAAATACGACGTCAACATAAAGTTGGTGGGCTATTCGCATTTTTATAAAAACATAATATTTTGAAGATTTTGACCCATTTGAAATATATTTAGAACTTAATAGTAAAATAAGTAATATCTTGAATTATAAGCCAAATATGATATATGCATAAACCTTAGATAATCATCTATACCTGATCTTTACAAAAAAAAAAAGGCAACAAAAACTCTCTGTCTTAGTGTGTCAAACAAAGATAGTACAAGAAAAGAAATTAAGCGGTCATAACATTGACTCATAGGGACCGTACGCTGACAAAATCTCATATAAGCGATGAGGGTTCGTAAAACCCATATAGATCTATATATACGCACCGATGGCTCAACTAGAGTTAACAGGTGTTTAATCGAGGGCCTTATAATACCACCAAGGCCATATAAGTTTAAAGCAACACTAAATCTAAAGGCATCATAATCTATAGAGGCATAATCAAGATATGATTAAGTTTAAGATAACACTAATCATGCCCGAAAATGTAAAGCAGTAAAAGGGACATCGAATAACTCACGAATCAACGATAAGTATGTTGGGTAGACACAAACGTGGAATAATGCTCCACCGCCTAAGAGCCCTAGCATAAAGATATAAAAATCTAAGTATCTCTTTAACGTAGTAGGTTTAAGCCTTAACTAATTAACATTGTATTATATTATATAATAAAATTTAGGAATTTTCAGACGAATAATATATATATATATATATATATATAGAGTTGAAGTCATCGAATCAAATGGCGGTAAACCGTGTCGAAATGACGAATAGAAGATATTTGATATTTCGAGTCGATAATGACTTCTAGAGAATATCGATCGTTTAAGTTTGTAAATACGATTAGAAAGGAATGATATTCCGAGCCTAAAATGACTAAAAGGAGTATTAGATTTAATCAAAGTCAACCGAAGTCAAAGTCAACCATGGTCAAAGTCAACCAAGTCAAAGTCAACTAAAGTCAAAGTCAACCAAAGTCAATATCAAAAGATAGCTGACTTGGTCAAAGTCAACCGTTTTGACAGTAGGTCAAAGTCAACAAAAGTCAACCTTTGAAAATTTGATATTGTAAAGTGTTATTAGAATATTTTGAGTAAAATATAGTTGGAAATAAGTTTTATAAAAGTTTGTTGAAAAGATTAAGTTTAAAATCAAAGGTTTTGATCGTTTTCGAAGAAATAACGGTTTGACGATAAAATGGACGTTTTAACAATTATGATAATAATTAATATGACGTTTAAGATTGCGATTTACATTTTGAGTCTAAAATGTATGTTTATCAGTTTATAATACTTTACGTATACTAATATAGGTTTACGTATACTTAAATTTTTCCAAAATACGCGAAATATGTGAGACGACAGTCGGTGTCGCGCACTGGATAACCAGTGTTGCGTTCTGGTCCGGGAACCAGGCACGGTGCGTCGTCCCTAAGCCATAGGACGGCGCCCTGGTGCCCAAAATCCAGAATTCAGCTTTTCGATTAATTCTTTTTTAGGACCGGTTAGTTAGTTTAAGTCTTAAGTGAATATTTACACATTGTTAGATGGAGTTATTTAGTCAAATAACTCATAAGTAAACTTATATAAAAAATACATATTTATACATATACTTATTTTACAAGATTTTACAAGGTTTTTGTTATATTTGTTAAGTTTGTTTATAATGTAGATTATATATAAAATACTAAGATTTATAAGTCCGCTAAGTTTTAAGAAAGTGGTGGAACATTTTCGATAAGAATTTACTAATATACCTATATGAAATTAACCGGTTTTTACATAAGTTTAAATATGACCTTTTTAGATTAGAATTTGCTAATAACCTATTAACATGGTAATTAGTCATATTTTATATCAACTTTTAGGTTTTAAATCATTTTAACCGTTTTACATCTTTTTAAACTTTTTATATAAGATTTTAGATGAGGATAATTAAGAATGAAGAGAAAACAGAAAAGAACGATAAAGGGGTTTGAGTACCGAAGACCTCCGCAAAATCTACAATTTGAAGATTTCCCGGAATGAACTCCCAAGTGATAGAATGGAGAATCAAGCTCCAAAAAAGAAAATAACCACTTGTTAGGAAATGTGGATTTTAAAGAAAGAAAATGTAAGAATAACTGTTTTCGTAAGGAAGAGTTACTTACCAAATCTTCAAGAGTTGAAAACTTTCAAAGTCGAGAATAACCCAAGAAGGAAAAGTGAAAATATGGAGGATGGATCCCTTGCAAAAACATTAGAGTTATGTTAGAACTCTCTTATGTAGTAGAGAAGGGAATTAAGATAGAAAAAATGGAATTTGAAATGGAAATACTTACCAAAGGATGTATGAACCATGAGAAGGCTTCTAATGATCTTTCCTAACACAAATACCACTTTTGAATGTGGTTTAAGTCTCAACAAGTTTCTGAAAAATGAAAGAACTTAAGAGAGTTTTGTGTTAGAGAGATATACAAAGAATGGAGAATGAAGTAAAAATTGGTTAAAGGTTGAAGAATGGAATGAGTGTCACACCCCGCTAAAGCGGAAACACGGGAATGTGAAGAACAATAGCATTCGATACACAAGTTTATAATTCCACACCAAGTTATATTAAAGAAAACATAACATCCAAGGTTTACAAATGTTTAAAACAAAGTTTACATATCCGAAATACAAAATAGGTGTTCATAGCCAAACCACCCGAACCCTTTCCCATTCTTGAAGTCATCAGCCACAAGCGTAAAGTCATCATCGCAAGCTTACTCGTTTCCTGAAAATACGAGTCAAGTGTTAACTACGGGAGGCGTAGTTAGTGAGCTACAAAGTTTAAGTAAAAGCATACAAGTATCGACGCACATAAAGATGGCGTAAAATATAGTTTTCAAATAGTTGTCGCATAACCATGCGTAAAGTATAGTATTCATGTTTGTAGGCATTGACCACATAGCGCGACTATGTGACAATCCTATGTATTGCCCAATGATCGTTCGTTGCTAAGCCTTATTCCTACCCACTAGAACTATGCACCATCTGTTGTTATCGTTGTGGTGAGGGTCAAACTACCCTAATAGCGCTATCCATAAATTCTATCGGTCCTCTCCCAGAGATTAATAGCAACTGTTATGCAGGAGTGTATGGGAATTGTAATGGTATCTCACGTCCATGTTGTACAACGTCCGCAACATGACGATCGATGTTTAGTCATTGGCAATCTAGTGTTTGTATCCTCAGCATTGTTGGCAAAAACATCAACAATGCTGGCATAAATATAGTTTCGTAATGGAATTCTAGCATCAATCGTTTCGTAAAGTGTTCAAAGTATCAAATCGTTTCGTTAAGCGTTCAAAGTTTGTTTCAGCTTAAAAGTAGTGTTTAAGCCTAAGACTCGCATTTCACCCCAAAAATATGTTTAAAAGTAGGGGTTTGTAACTCACTGTTTGCGAAGATTTCTAGCGTGCTCAGAAATGCTCGAAGGTGCTCGGAATCACCGGAATCCTAGTATAAACCAAGTTTTCGTGTAAGTATATCACTTGTTAGCTTTCAAACTCGCTAGTCAACGAATAGTTTGTTGTTTAAGTGTTATAAGTATGTCCAATGAAATTTGGGCAGCGCTTCCGCGCTATAAAATTTATGTCCAAAATTTTCTATCCACTTTCCCGCTTAATACGATTCATAATATATCATTATATAACGTTATGATGAATTAGTTATTTAAATACCTCATCTTATCATTCAAAGTACAAATATGTAATCTGTTATATTATGTTTATAAACTGTGAAAAGTATGTGTCTCGATTTCTCCGTTAAAACGTTAAAAATACCATTTTTGTGCACAGCAGCATTCAGCCCGCGGCTGAAATTATTCAGCCGCCGTCTGAAGCCCAGCCGCTGAAATTATTCAGCCGCCGGCTGAATTATTTCAGCCACCGGCTGGATGGGCGTGACAGCTTTTCTTGTTTTGTCATTTTCGCGATTTTAGGTGTTTTTGAGCTAGATTTCGACATGCAACTGAATATTCATCAAGAGTACATATATATATGTTCAAATCTCAGTTTCTTTTGGATTTTTAGCCACAAATATATAGATTTATGTAAGAGATTATAAAAACCCGTTTTTGTGTAAAAATCGTTATAAAACTTCATAAAAACTTGTTTTTATGGGTTAGATGATACATGCAATGAGTTTATAGACTAGTAATAACTATTAGAAGAGTTTTTACCGGATGGAAAAGCTTTGATGATGTTTTGATGGAGATATAAGCCGAAAACGATGAGAACCCAAGTATCCAACCGGAAGAATCACCACCCTTTGTTCCCTTTGATGTTAAAACCAGTTTATTGTGACGATTTATGGTGATTATATGGTGGATTTACAGCCAATAATGAAGGAAGGTTGGGAGATTTTGAGGGAGTTTTCAAAGAACACTAAAGTGTGTGTGTGTTTTTGTTATAAAAATGAAAGAAAAGGAAAAGAATTGTGATAATAAGGCATTGGGACTGCACTTTCTGGCAGACGTGAAGGTCCAATCGTGATAAGGCAAGTGGACCACTTACATTTCATGCAAAAATGAGTCACCAAAGAGCTGTCCAGACCCTTTCAGCCGCCGGCTGGAACCCAGCCGTTGGCTGAATGGCCGGTTCAGCAAAAATTCCGATTTTTCGTTCTCGTTTAGGCATTTTCGTCCGTTGAGGTTCCCGATTGATTTCAAATGAACTTAGGAAAGTTCTTTGTATGTATTATTGGTATTTTAGAGTTCAATTGTTGGTTTGATTCTGATTCCGATTCCGGTTCCGAGACACACGCGTTAATGTTTAAGTAACGTAACCCTACTTTAAAAGTTTTGTGTGAGTTACAACGAGCTTAGCTTAAAGAGTGATGTCTACGTAACCACGTAACACATAGAGTTAGTTATAGAAAGTATCAAACATACGTATCGAGGTCATAAGTTAGCGTTCTCGACCTGAGTTTTTGACGGTTGTCACATTCTCCCCACGTTGAAAGAATTTCGTCCCGAAATTTCAGCTTGTAGTATTCGTTGTGGGAGAAGTGAAGAGGTGAGGATACTTAAGCATCATTTGATCCTCTCTTTCCCAGGTATATTCGGGGCCACGCTTTGCGTTCCAACGCACCCTCACAATGGGGATTCGACTGTGTCTCAGTTTCTTAGTTTCGCGATCTATGATTTCAATCGGTTCCTCGACAAATTGGAGCTTTTCGTCTAGTTGTACTTCTTCTAAAGGTGTGATGAGTGTTTCGTCCGATAGGCACTTTTTCAATCTCGAAACATGAAAAGTGTTATGCATGTTACCGAGCTCTTGCGGTAGTTCTAAGCGATACGCGACCGGACCTACCCTTTCGAGTACCTCAAATGGTCCCACATATCTCGGACTACGCTTTCCATGCTTTCCGCGGCGTATTGCACCTTTCCAAGGTGACACCTTTAGAAGTACTTTGTCGCCGACTTGAAATTCTAGATCCTTTCTGCGCATATCAGCATAACTCTTTTGGCGACTTCTCGCAGTCTTAAGTCTTTCCTTAATCGTTGTGATCTTATCAATCGTTTCTTGCACTACGTCCATGCTAATTAGTTGTCGATCTCCCGGTTCCAACCAACACAGCGGAGATCGGCATTTCCTTCCGTAGAGAGCTTCAAAAGGCGCACATTTGATGCTAGCATGGTAGCTGTTATTGTAACACCCGGAACCAAATACACACTTTTTTTTTTTACAAAACATTTATCAATCATTCTAAGGTGTTACTTATTTCATCTCATTTTACAATTTGGAGCGGAAGCTCTTACAAAAATATTTTTAAACATTTAATCTCTACAATACGGTCCCCTTCCCTTCTTCTTTAGCTTGCCTTGCCATTAAACTCGATTACCTACAAAACATACAATTAACATAATATATTAGCGTTAAGCTAGTGAGTATACCTTACGATTATGTTAATCACATCTAACATGACTACTTTAAAAATCTATTCTTTCTTTCTATACAAATACTTCTTTTTTCTTCCCGACAATCACATTGTCGTATCTAATACTTCTTCTCTTTCCCGACAAGTAAATGTCGTATCTATCACTTCTTCTCTTTCCCGACAACTAAATGTCGTATCTAACACTTCTTCTCTTTCCCGACAACTAAATGTCGTATCTATCACTTCTTCTCTTTCTCGACAACTAAATGTCGTATTTAACACTTGTTCTCCTTCCCGACAATTAAATGTCGTATCTACACTTGTTCTCTTTCCCGACAATTAAATGTCGTATGTAACACTTGTTCTCTTTCCCGACAATCACATTGTCGTATCTAACCATTCTTTTCATTATAACAATTTAAAACATACTTCATACACATAATAAATAACATAACATAAACAACTACTATAACTTAATTAACCATCATAATATGAATAACAACCATAACAAAGCTTCTATGGTTTAATTCTCGTTATATACTCAAACAATATATTCTTTATCATTGATAATAAATTAATCCAAGACTAATTAAAGTCTCGTCTTTCTCTTCTTCTAACTATATAAAGTTGGTTCTTAATTCTTCCCAACTATCAAAGTCGTATGCATACCCTCGCGGTATGTACATAGTTAACTCTACTCATTTCCGACTATTAAAAGCCTATTCTATATCTTATCGACATGTAAATGTCTTCTCCATTCTTCTCTATCATAATAATAAGTTAGAGTATCATTCTCCTACTTAAACTACCTTAAAATTCACTAAAAATTGGTCTAGGTATTGAATGCAGCGCATTCGGGTTCCTATGCGGCGCATTTGACTCAACAAAAATCAACCCAGGCCACGGAGCTCAGAATGCGGCGCATTCTAGCTCCCATGGGGCGCATTCTGGGCCTTGGCCTGGCTGCTTTTCGTTTTCAAACGTTTCCTGCACTTGCACGTTAGTTTACGGCACTTCTAGTTCTCATTTCTACTAACAACTCATCCATATATATAACTAGTATATAAATCAACTCTCCAATATATTTACATACAAATATAAACATTCAACATATATTAAATAAGCTTCGTATACTCACCTCGAAGTCGGATTAAGCTACAACATATAAAGCTCTTCCCTTTTACTCTTCTTCTCCAAATCTGCGTTTTTTACAACCAAACACAAATCTTTCTTTCAATATATCTCACATACATACAAATACATGTATTAACCTCATTACAACTCTTTCTAACTCTTGCTAACACTTTCTAACACTTATGGCAAATTCTACCCAATTTGCCACTCCTTGGGTCTTTTGACCCATTTAACTCTCTAATGCACAAATAAGCATTTTAACTCTTTAAACACATTACATCAAACATAAATAACACATTACAAGTAATGTTTTCTTCCCTTTAACCATTTCTTACCCATTTGCCACCTCTAAACGGGTCACATGACCCGTTTGGCAACTAACATAACATACTTAACATCATTTCACCCAAATACATATTCAAGTACATATAACTTATCTTTTCTATCATAAACATGATAATAATCATTCTTAACATTAATTCTTTCATTCTAAATCATTCTCATAATAATAAACATTTCTACATAACAATTCATCTTTTCACCCATTTAAGCTAAAACATGAAATCTTATAAAATTTCATATACATAAATCTTTCAATCTTCTAAACCTTTATATATATTATTGATCATCAAATAACATATAAACAAAGATTAATTCTAACAATTCTTCAACTTTCATGATTATCCCCAAAATAATCAAACATCTAAATTAACCAAATTAACCATTTCCATCTTCAAATTAAACATCTAAATGATGTTATAACACATAATATAAACTCAATTTCATCAAATAACTTAAAGTATATGATCATACCTTCTTTTTCTTCCATTAGAACCAAGACTAGAGTTCTTACACTCTTAATCTTCACTTTAATTGATAGAATTCCTTATTATTTAACTTCAATTTTGATCTTTCTTCTTCTTTTCTTTCTCTTTACACCGTCACACACACACACACACACATACACCTAGTGAATTCTAGAAATGCCACCTTTCACCACCTCATATCTATTTCTCTAAAATTACACCCTTGGTCCCTCATCTTTCAAGCTTTATTAAGTTACTTACTTAACCATAATAGTTAACAATGTAAATCCTTTCTAACCAAGGCTAACTATTTCTCTTACAAATTTAGTCCTTCTCCATTTCTATTTTCTATCAAAACACTAAAACATAACATATATCTATACAATATTATTTATCCGAAACTAGGATGTTACAGTTATTGTAAGAGAACTCTATTAGTGGTAGGTGGTTATCCCAACTTCCTCCGAAGTCGATAACGCATGCTCTCAACATGTCCTCTAATGTTTGTATAGTGCGCTCGCTTTGACCATCGGTGTGCGGATGATAAGCCGTGCTTAAGTCCAATCGTGTGCCAAACGACTCTTGGAATGCTTTCCAGAATCTGGAAGTGAAGCGAGGATCTCTGTCCGAGATAATTGACGTGGGTATTCCGTGACGAGTCACTACCTCGTTGATGTATATTTGGACAAGTTTTTCCACGTTAAAACTTTCCTTGATGGGAATAAAGTGTGCTGGCTTCGTTAGCCGATCCACTATAACCCAGATCATGTCGTTACCCTTTGATGTTCGAGGTAATTTTGTGACGAAGTCCATTGTGATTTGTTCCCACTTCCATTCGGGAATTTCAGGTTGTTGTAGTAACCCGGATGGCTTTTGATATTCGGCCTTCACTTTCGCACAAGTGAGGCATTTCTCTACGTACAAAGCTATATCCCTTTTCATTCAGGGCCACCAATAGTGTTCCTTGAGGTCCTTATACATCTTGCTTGACCCTGGATGAATGGAGTATCGCGTTCGGTGTGCTTCATCCATGATGGCCTTCCTCAATTCGTTAGTTGTGGGAATCTAGGCTCGATCCTTAAAATAATTGTTAGGTCTCAATAAGATCTCAAACACTAGCTAATCAATCACAAATAAGTATTTAGATGTTAATTATTATGAATCGATTGATTACTCAGTTTCTTAGATTATTATAGCGGAATTTATAATAACAAAGAATGATTATAACACACAGTTATATTTCTTAGAAAGGTGCAACGATTACAATGTTCAAGCTCACTATTTATACACAATAATAGTGAGCTTGATAAGTATGAATCTTAGTAAATCTTCTAAAAGAATAGAAGATTTTATCTAACTAACATACCTAAATTAAAGCATTACGTTTCTTTATGAAGCTGAGTAGTCAGCTCCATAATGCCTTAGTTGCTTTTAGTCACTCAGACTCAGAGTCACTCAGACTCAGAATCACTCAGACTCAAATCACTCAGATTAAGACTTTAATTAACAGATTTATTAACTTGGGTTAAATCGTTGATTTTCCCAACAATCTCCCCCTATCTGTTTGAATTAAAGTCTTTTACAACTCATGCACCAAAAATAAACACAAACAAAAATTGTTTACTAAACACTGTTTGTGAACAAAAAGATACATAAAACACATTACTTCCTCCTCTTGACTGATCTCTTCTTCTTCAATGGCATCTCCCATGGCGTAGGCTTGTTCACTTCTTTTGCCCATTTTAGCCTCTCTGTTTTCCAAGCAAGCAGTTTTTCCATTTCAGCTTCAGATTTATGGAAGAGCATTTGATACTCTTTCTTGATCAGATCCACCTTATCCATTAAAGTCCCCATTTCTTCAATTCTTCTAAGGTTATTAAATAACCAACTGATCAGCTTCATTCTGAAGGGGAGGCATTGATTAGACTCACATTCGCTAAGCAGAGCAATGCAATGGTAGATGGAAGCCATATTCAGTCTGTCTTTGGCTTGGAAGCATTCCTCTCCCCCACAATCTACGTAACACAAGCCCTCATGCTTTTCAGTCTTAACATACGTCTTGTCTTGAAATGTGACACCTTTAGGAACAGGATGCATGTTGCTTGTTTCCAAACCAAGAGATTTAGCCCCAGCTCTCACCCTATGAATAGTGCAGAATGCTCTATAATCCTCTTCTGACATCAGCTTCAATATATGGGCTACATTGACATTTGAGACAGCTTCTCTTTTTACATCCATTCTGTGCACAATGTTGGTTATCCCTGAGCTCAGACTGGCAATCTCTTTCCATTCCTCTAACCCCAATGTGTGCATTCTATGTACTCCAACCCTAAAGGATCCCTCTTTATGATAACAGACTAGCATGAGGTCAGATCCTCCAGTATCTACACATTCTAAGTTTTGGATTTTATTCTTGTTCCTTCTCAGTGTAAAGTTTGACTCAATATAGTCAAGTCTGGCTTCTTCTCTCAACACCTGTTTGGCCATTAATCTGTCAGCTTCAACCCTCAGTTGTTCTTCTTCAATAGCTAAATCCTCCTCTTCTTTCATCTCAGCGTCAAGAGCCTCAGCTGCTTTCATAGATTGGTCATGTGGATTTGCTTCAAATTTCTCCATATACAGCCCTTTGACATACTCCTTGTATTGCTCAATAGTCATTCCAGAATTGTGGGCATATCTTTGAAGTTTAGCCAGTTTCTCAGCCTCATCTCTTCTTTTCTGTATTTCAATTTCTATCTCAGACTGTACATGTGGGGGCTCTTCCATTTCAATCTCTTCATCAGTTTGTTGGTCAGTATCACTGTCAGCTCTAACTTTCCATTTTCCCTTCTTATCTTCTTTCTCAGACTCACTGCTTGATAGGTCACTGCAGTCAGTCTCATAAAATACTTCAGACTGACCAGTTTTCAGATTGAATCTGGTGGTCTTGTAGTACTTCTTCTCCCCTTCATCCCTCTTTCTTTTCAGATCTTGCGTGGGGAGATCAGACTCATCAGTTGGTGTATTTGTTTTCTCCCCCTGAGTCTGAGCACCCTCAGCAACCTGTTTCCCCTTTCTCATCATGCTGATCTCAGAAGTCAGCTTCAAAACCATTCCCTTTAAATCCTGCATCTCCTCAGTGTTTTGTCTTTTCATGGCTTGCAACTCAGTCTGCATTGCACTCAGCTTGACATCAAACTGAGTTGACATGTCCTGAATAGCTTGTAACAGCACAGGGACCGTCATTGCAACCTCAGACTGAGGGATTTCAGTAACAATTGGTGTTGAAACAGATGGTACAACTTCACTCCCTCCCTGTGGTTTAGGAGAATGATCCTTAGCCATAGAAAATGAAGTCTGTACCTCACTCAGTTTGGGGAGTGAGGCATTGTCGACTTGTGCATAAGAGTGTGAGAGATTGGATGGTACCTTATCGTGAACTAGCACAGAGCTAGTGAAAATAGCCTTTGAAACTGGCTTGGAAACTGAAGGGAATGGTCCCATACTAGGTACAGGGATATTCAGGAGTGGAATATCTTCTTCAATGCATACCACATGTGTCAGTGTGGCAGCAGCAGCGTGTTTCTCCAAGTTGACTACTCTAGGGGGGCTTTGGGTAGTCATGGTAGTCAGATCCAGCTCTTGATCTAGCAGAGGGAGACTGGTCTGATCTACAGCACTGGAGGGGAGTTGAGAACTCTCAGCCTCATGGAACAGTGAGTCCATTAGTGCTTGATTTACAGTGGGGCTTGATGTGAGTGCTTTTTCAAATGAACTGGGTGAGTTCATCAGTTTGGTCGCTTGAGTAGCTAAGACATCAAGTTGTGGAGTGGACTGCTCAGACTGAGAGGGGATACTCTCAGACTGAGGAAAAGAGAGAGTGATATTCATACCTTGGTCAGCCTCATCGTGCCCTGCCCCACCCATTTCCACCTCATCATCGGCAGCTGGAATATGTACCTCCATTTGTTCGTCAATTCTTTCGGGCTGCTCTTCTGAGTCTGACTCGTCAGACTCAGTAAGTTCATGATCAATAAAAGGATTGTCAATCCACTGAAGCATAACTGGGGTTAGCCCTGGCTCAGCCTCAGTGATATTGATATATGTAAAAATCTTTGGAGTCAGCCTGGGAAGAGCGCATGCGTAAAAGGTTTGGTCTAGTTGCTCATATGCCTCCTTTCCCAGAGCTTCCTCGAAACTCAGTGAGAGAACACGAATGAATGGAACATCATTCGGTCTTTTCGTTTTCAAGGCAAGGGAGAGAATCTCTTCAAAATATAATTGTGAATAAGAGATTCGTCGACCCGTGACCATAGAATGAAACAGATGGGTTTCAAATTCGTTCATCTGATCCAAACTTCCAGATTTGCCCCCCAAACACCTTGTGATACTTGAAAATAAAAACTTCCATTTCCCAGTAAAGAATTTGTACTGAATTACACCTTGGATTTCAGGCTGACCAATCAAGGGAAAGGCCTCAGCTCGAGCTTGCTGTTTGGTCAGTCTGGCCTGGAATCCTCCTTCACCTGCTTCCTCAACGGTGGGAAGTAGTAAGGCTGCGCGTATCGTCTCTTCAGTGATGGTGATCGTCTGTCTGCCATCATTATAGGTGCCAGTGATGGCAGTCTTTTCTTCATTGACGGTGCAAGTGTACCACCATTCACACAGCACCGGTGGGTACATCACGGTGTCACAAAAGTAAGCACCATATAGAGGATGGGCTTTCATGTATTGAATCAGTTGCTCAAAACCCCTGTTTTGGCGATTGGCGGGAATATCAGCATTGGCTACCCTGTTGTTGTCCTTGATTTGTACCCTATTTTGGAAATCTGCACCTGGAATCATACGAGCAGTAACGTGAAGAATCATATTTGCATTCTCCATTGATAAGAATTAGAGCAGAAGATTTAGAGAAGATGACAATTAGGTTAAGATTTTGAAAATAAGTTGAATATAAACTGAAGGAGCGAAATTTAAGTAACTAAGTTAGGAAACTATCTATTTAGTCCATGTAATTTAAAACTAATGACACTTATGACCCTGAAAAAATATATTTACAAACAACTCAAACTAAAATAAAAAATAAAAAAACTCTATAGGCTAAAAGAAAAAAAAAAATTAAAATAAAAGAGATGTAAAAGATATTTACAAAAATTACACCCAGTCTGAGTTTGTGGTCAGACTGATGGATCTGGAGCTGACTAACGAGTCAGACTGAAAATTCACAAGCTGACTCAGAGGTCAGCTTGAGATTTATGATTTTGACAGATTAAGGATTTAACATTCCTAGTTCTCCTAACAAATAGAAAAACCTGTCCTCACTCAGAGGTTTCGTGAATATGTCTGCCAATTGATCATTGGTGGCTACAAACTCCGATCTGACCTTTCCTTTCTCCACACAGTCTCGAATGAAATGATGTCTTATTTCAATGTGTTTGGTCCTGGAGTGGAAAACTGGATTCTCAGTGATTTGAATGGCACTCTTGTTGTCACACATGATTGGAGTGTTTTGAATCTTGATTTCTAGATCAGCCAATTGGTGTTGCATCCATAGTAGTTGTGCACAACAGCTCCCTGCAGCCACGTACTCAGCTTCAGCTGTGGAAGTTGCCACTGAATTTTGCTTTTTACTTGACCGGCTGACTAGCTTTCCTCCCAGAAGCTGACATCCTCCTGATTTGCTTTTCCTGTCCAATCTACATCCTGCATAATCTGCATCTGTGTAGCCAATTAACTCAAAACCAGAATCTTTAGGGTACCATAAACCAAGATTTTGTGTACCCTTAAGATATCTGAAAATTCTTTTGACAGCTTTAAGATGGGATTCTTTGGGGTCAGCTTGATAACGTGCACATAGACATGTAGAAAACATTATATCAGGTCTACTAGCAGCTAAATAAAGCAAAGATCCAATCATACCTCTGTAAGTAGCTTGACAAACTGACTTGCCAGATGAATCTTTATGCAACTTATCAGAAGTACTCATTGGTGTTTTCATTTCAGAACATGTTTCAAAACCAAATTTCTTTACTAAATCATGAACATATTTACTTTGATTTATGAAAATTCCATCTTTCTTTTGTTCGACTTGTAAGCCAAGAAAGAAAGTAAGTTCTCCCATCATGCTCATTCCATATTCACTACACATGAGTTTTGAAAACCAAGTACACAACTTTTCATTTGTGGATCCAAATATAATGTCATCAACATATATTTGTACCAAAATCACATGACCATTTTCCTTTTTGATAAACAGTGTTTTATCAATTGATCCTCTTTTAAAATTGTTTTTAAGAAGAAAGTCAGACAAAGTATCATACCAAGCTCTAGGAGCTTGTTTGAGACCATATAAGGCTTTGTTTAATTTAAAAACATGATCAGGAAAGTTAGGATCAACAAAACCTGGAGGCTGCTTGACATAGACTTCCTCCTGTAGATCACCATTCAGAAATGCACTTTTCACATCCATTTGATACACCAAGAAGTGTTTAAATGCTGCATATGCTAAGAATAGGCGAATTGCTTCAATTCTGGCCACTGGAGCAAATGTTTCATCATAATCAATGCCTTCTTCCTGTTTGTATCCTTGAGCAACCAGTCGAGCTTTATTCCTGATCACCACCCCATCTTTGTCATATTTATTTCGAAAGATCCATTTAAGTCCAATAATGGTCTTAAACAGGGGACGTGGAACCTTTGTCCAAACATTGTTCCTTATGAATTCTCCAAGCTCCTCTTGCATTCCATCAACCCAGTCTTCATCTAATAATGCTTCTTCAACCTTCTTGGGTTCCATCAGACTCAAGAAATTTGTATAGAAACAAAAATTAGCTGAGGCAGTCTTTCTTCTCGTTTTGACACCTTCAGTTAATGAACCAATAACTGACGAAATAGGATGTCCCTTGACAGTCTTAATGTTTCCTATCTCGTTGTGAGAAAATGCCTCTACTTGAGTCTAAGTATCATCAGTTTGATTGTCATCAGGCTGAGTAATTTGGAGCTGAGTTTGGTCAGACTGAGGAGTGTCAGTCTGAGTTTCATCAGTTTCATTGGACTCAGTATTTTCAACATCGGGGACTGATGATTCATCAGGTTCAGTGTCAGATGCTTGATGTTGATGG
>CAJVGC010000060.1:40410327-40467266 GCA_910822075.1 Senecio squalidus | reverse complement strand
TGGAACTCCTTGGGCTTGCAGGCCATGAAGCTCTTGTAGGTGCAAGCAGGAGGGTTCGGGTGTTGTTGCTGGTTCTGGTGGTTGTTCTGCTGATTCTGGTTATTGTTCTGTTGCTGTTGCTGCTGCTGGTGATGGTTGTTGACATTCGCATTGATCCCAGCCGTGATCTGAGCGATCATGTTGGGCATCGCTGCATTCAACTGAGCAGCGACTTGTTCAGCGATGATACTGGCGTTTGAACGAGGTGCCATGATTCTACAACAGACAACAGATTCAGTTTAGAAACGCACGATTAGAGTATGATAAGAATATAATCAGTGAACAAGTTAACAATCACGCAATAGTAGTATAATAGAGCAGATAGTACACGCACGACAAGGATTCAAGAGATTCACACGACCGAGATTCACACGTAAGAGAATAATTCAACCTATAGAACAAGATTCATACGAAAATAACAATAATAGTTAATAAAAGATAGAAACTTCATTCATTAATAATTAATAAAGTCGAGTACAGGGTTCAAAGTGGAATGAAGTACAGTACAATACAAAAGGAAATAAGTAAAAAGGCTCGGAGCTGTGTACATGGAAAATTACAACTCGGCCTACATACATAATAAAGGAAATGAACTAACGGCGTCTCTCCAGGAACATCTTGGCGATGATGACCCCTAACAGGGTCCCATGACCAAGCAAACTCCTACCAAACGCTGACACCGTCCGAGCTGTGGCCTGAACTGCAAGCGAGGTGTCGCAGCGCCTGCTCCGACAACCGATGCGCGGAATCGGAGACCTCATAGAGGAGCAACCCTTGCTGTTGGGCTTCCTCAGAAAGTCCCCTTACCTCGCGGTGAAGGGCAGGAAAGCGGCAGGAGGGGGAGGCTGTAGGTAGGCGGCATCCGCTGCCTAGCTGCGTCAGCGTCTCGGGCCCGCTGCATCTCCTCACGTTGGAGCTGTCGCTCCCACGTGTAGTGGTCCATCATCGAGGTGCGTGGAGCCTCGGGAGGTGGGTGCCCGAATGGAAGGTGTGAAGGTGCGGGTCTGGACGGACCGTCCTGCTGAGCCGCCATCCTGTCAGGTAGTCGACCTGGAAGGACGACCTGCTTGCGTGCCGTCATAACGACACGGGGTACACGTCGCTGGGGCGGTGCGGCGACGGGTGCCAGTGGAGGTGGTGGTAGTACCAACCTCGGGCTGGGCCCGATGCTGCTCGACACAGCCATGAAGGTATCCTCCGTGGGGTCGGTAGTCTGGTGATGGAGGCTCTCCGAGGCGGTATGGCCCTCAGAAGCCTCATGAGATGACGCGGCTCTCTGTTGTGATCGGGATTGGGATCGCGAGGGGGATCGTGAACGAGACGACTGAGACATGACGTATCTGCGACACAAGGAGTTTCTTAAGTACGGGAATAAGGTAATATTAAAGGAAAAATGTGTAAGGAAATGCATGTAAGGGTCAATCACGTGAGATCGGGAATAATAAGACCGAGAATTTTCGACTCAAAAACCGTTTAACATTAGTAATTACGTTCCGTCCTTGCATAATTCATTTTGAACTAGGCATGGGTGATCAGGCCATGCGTAGTTAAAAACAATCATGCAATCGCGAAATTAATTCCCTAAAGTTTTAAACCCATATGATTTTCCGAAAAGCCTTGGTTATTTTGGTTTCGAAACTTTTTGAAAATTTTTAAAACCGTTTTCACTATAACCGGTGCTCTGATACCAAGTCTGTCACACCCCGCTATAGCGGAAACACCAGATGTGAGAGCTGGAATATCATTACACGGTTATAAGCAAAATAAACGGTTCAAGTCATTGCATTTAAATTAAAATAGTTCATAATCCGAAAACAACCAAGTAACTTAAGTGTTTAGTACGAATACATAATGAAAAGTTTCAATTTCACAAATTCCCAAAATAAAAGAAAGGTCTTTCCAAAGGTTCGCCTCACGTGACCATACCGACCCTTCCTCGCCATGCACCTCGACACTTACACTAATTTCCTGAAACATAAGATAAAGTGTCAACTACATGAGTAGTGAGTGAGTTACAGTTTTGAGTTTCTCGATAAAGTTTCCCAAGTGAAAATATATATATAAAAAGTTCATAAATGAAAGAATCGAAACGGCGCTAAAACATATATTTATTAAAAGAGTTTCGAACGTACGCAAGTAAAGTAAAACTCGTATCATAAAAGTTGTAGCGGAATCAATCGCTAAAATAAAGTATATGCGTAAGTAATATGTGCTTAACTAAACTAGTAACTTGTATCAATCACTTGGCATAATATAAAAGTAAGTCTACACTAAACCGATTGTCTGGTCAGATCTAGCCCCAAATGTTTCATTGAGTTTCCACCTGAATCTAGTAGTATGTGCTTAGGACGCGAACCACAAGCAAGGAGTGACCTCCTCTAAGTATTGATACCCATAGTACTAACGGCTATTGCTAATAGTGTATAAAGTTTCCGAACTAAAAACGGGGCAATTTGAACTCTGTTTCTAAAAATAGTGGTAAGCACTTACGGAGTTTATATTCTCATCAAGGATTGGTCTCGCTAACAAGTATCCTAAATTTAGTTTACCCAATTTAAGGGGCATTAACACATTATACGCATAATAGTTTCACAAGTTTCACAAGTTTCCAAGTTTCACATGTTTCAAAAGTATCAAAGTTTCACGAGTTTCCAAGTTTCATAAGTTTCAAAAGTGTTGCACATAGCTTCAAAAAGTTACATAAACATACAATCTTATGTTTCCCCCAAATAAGTAATTAAAATAGTAAAAAATAGTGGGGTTGTAGCTCACGGGTCGCGTAGAAAGATACGAATAAGCACGGACGGAGTGGAACGCGTCGGGAATCAAAGATAACCTAAAACACCGAAATGTTGTATAAGTATTATTAGTATGTTTTAAGTTATGTTAAAGTTCCATTTCAACATTTTAAGCCTCAAATTCATACTTTACGATTCTGTCCCAAGAGTTTATTACGGAAAGATTACATGATATTACGTGTTCGTGTACGATTTAAGGTCGATTAGTCCATTTATGTCCAAAAAGAGTCAATGTCCAAAGTCAATATGTATAAGTCCCGAAAACATTAAGTTACTGAGTTTGAGTATAAGTTTACGGTGAAATTTGGGCAGCGCTTCCGCGCTATTAAAAATTTAATCCATTTTCAAACCACTTTCCCGCTTTAAAACAACCATTTTAAGTCGATATAAACCATATTACAAGTGTTTCAAATCCTCAAACTTTCCAACAGTTTTATTTACAAAAACAGTAAGTTTCAAAATAGTATATTCTGTGGTAACTTATTTGGACTATTTTTACTTTTAAAGTTCTTAAACACGATGATTTTTGTGAACAGCAGGATCCAGACAGCGGCTGGAGATACTCAGCGCCGGTTGGACCTTAGCCGCCGGCTGGGTGTTTCCAGCCGCGGCCAGAGGCTTCGTCCAGTTTCTAGTTTTCGTTATTTTTCAATTTTTAGCCCTTTTTAGTGTTAGATTCGAACATGCAAACTGTTTTAGGTCGATTATAATCATTTTAGAGTAAAAGTCGCAGTTTCTTTCGGTATATCATCAAAATGTAGACTATTAGAAAAACTTGTTTTTAAATAAGAAACGTTTAGATTTTTATAAAAGCCATTTTCCAACCTTTAGATCGTCCATGCAAGTGAAGATTCGTAAAATAACAGTAAAGTAGAGAGTTTTTACCGAAGGAAAAAGGTTGTGTGACGGTTGGATGTGATTCTAGCTTCAAAAAGTGTGTAAACCTTCTTCAAAACCCGATTTTTAAGCTTCCTTTTGTTTCCCTTTTTCTTATGGACGATTTGTGTGAGTTGGATGGTCGATTTTGTGTTTAAGGGGTGTTTATGGTGGTAAACTTTCTGGATTTGCTTGAGTTCTAGAGAGAAAATGTAGAGAGAGAGAGATGACTATGTGTGTGTTCTGTTTGAAATGAGATGAAAATGAAAGTGAAGGTGGGAAAAGGGGAAGGTACTGGCCTTGGGAAGTGCCTTAGGCAGTAATGGTCCAATCCCCGAGTGGGAAGTTGGCCATCATGTTTCATACAATTATGAGTCATCAAGCCACAGTCAGCGGCCTTTCAGCCGCCGGCTGACCACATCCAGCCGCCGGCTGGGCTTCAGCCGTCGGCTGAAAGGTTTTTCCCAGCTCGGTGACGTTTAAGTTTCCATATTGTTAGTTGTGGGCTAGAATCTTAGTAGTTTCCGTTATGAACTTAGTCAAGTTCTTTGTGTAGTTTCTTGGTGTTAGGATTTATAAGTTGATTCCGACTTTGGTTTCGACTCATAAAGACTCAACAAGTACGAACTAGAACAATATGAACATGAAAAAGTAACTAGAGATTCGAACCGTAAAAACTGAGAATCACCTGAATTTTTTTAGACGGTTGTCACAAAATGTAAGTGGTCCACTTGCCTTATGACGATTGGACCTTCACTTCTGCCAGAAAATGCAGTCCCAATGCCTTATTATCACAATTCCTTTCCTTTTCTTTCATTTTTATAACAAAAACACACACACTTTAGTGTTCTTTGAAAACTCCCTCAAAACCTCCCAACCTTCCTCATTATTGGCTTTAAATCCACCATATAATCACCATAAATCGTCACAAGAAACTGGTTTTAACATCAAAGGGAACAAAGGGTGGTGATTCTTCCGGTTGGATACTTGGGTTCTCATCGTTTTCGGCTTATATCTCCATCAAAACATCATCAAAGCTTTTCCATCCGAAAAACTCTTCTAATAGTTATTACTACTCTATAAACTCATTGCATGTATCATCTAACCATAAAAACAAGTTTTTATGAAGTTTATAACGATTTTTAAACAAAAACGGGTTTTTATAATCTCTTACATAAATCTATATATTTGTGGCTAAAAATCCAAAGAAACTGAGATTTGAACATATATATGTACTCTTGATGAATATTCAGTTACATGTCGAAATCTAGCTCAAAACACCTAAATCGCGAAAATGGCAAAAGAAGAAAAGCTGTCACGACCATCCAGCCGGCGGCTTTCAGCCGCGGGCTGAATGCTGTTGTGCACAAAAATGGTATTTTTAACGTTTAACGGAGAAATCGAGACACATATACTTTTCACAGTTTATAAACATAATATAACATATTACATATTTGTTTTGAATGATAAGATGAGGTATTTAAATAACTAATTCATCATAATTATATAATGATATATATGAATCGTATTAAGCGGGAAAGTGGATAGAAAATTTTGGACATAAATTTTATAGCGCGGAAGCGCTGCCCAAATTTCATTGGACATACTTATAACACTAAACAACAAACTATTCGTTGACTACGAGTTTGAAATCTAACAGTGATATACTACACGAAAATTGGTTTATACTAGGATTCCGGTGATTCCGAGCACCTTCGAGCATTCCGAGCACGCTGAAATCTTCGCAACAGTGAGTTACAACCCCTACTTTTAAATGCTTTTAAACATATTTTTGGGGTGAATGCGAGTCTTAGGCTTAAACACTACTTTTAAGCTGAAACAAACTTTGAACGCTTAACGAAACGATTTGATACTTTGAACACTTTACGAAACGATTGATGCTAGAATATTAGAAACTATATTTATGCCAGCATTGTTGATGTTTTGCCAACAATGCTGAGGATACAAACACTAGATTGCCAATGACTAAACATCGATCGTCATGTTGCGGACGTTGTACAACATGGACGTGAGATACCATTAAAATTCCCATACACTCCTGCATAATAGTTGCTATTAATCTCTGGGAGAGGACCGATAGAATTTATGGATAGCGCTATTAGGGTAGTATGACCCTCACCACAACGATAACAACAGATGGTGCATAGTTCTAGTGGGTAGGCATAAGGCTTAGCAACGAACGATCATTGGGCAATACCTAGGATTGTCACATAGTCGCGCTATGTGGTCAATGCCTACAAACATGAATACTATACTTTACGCATGGTTATGACAACTATTTGAAAACTATTTTTACGCCATCTTATGTGCGTCGATACTTGTAGCTTTTACTTAAACTTTGTAGCTCACTAACTACGTCTCCCGTAGTTAACACTTGACTCGTATTTTCAGGAAACGAGTAAGCTTGCGATGATGACTTTATGCTTTGGGCTGATGACTTCAAGAATGGGAAAGTGTTCATAGCCAAACCACCCGAACCCTTTCCCATTCTTGAAGTCATCAGCCCCAAGCGTAAAGTCATCATCGCAAGCTTACTCGTTTCCTGAAAATACGAGTCAAGTGTTAACTACGGGAGGCGTAGTTAGTGAGCTACAAAGTTTAAGTAAAAGCATACAAGTATCGACGCACATAAAGATGGCGTAAAATATAGTTTTCAAATAGTTGTCTCATAACCATGCGTAAAGTATAGTATTCATGTTTGTAGGCATTGACCACATAGCGCGACTATGTGACAATCCTAAGTATTGCCCAGTGATCGTTCGTTGCTAAGCCTTATGCCTACCCACTAGAACTATGCACCATCTGTTGTTATCGTTGTGATGAGGGTCAAACTACCCTAATAGCGCTATCGATAAATTCTATCGGTCCTCTCCCAGAGATTAATAGCAACTGTTATGCAGGAGTGTATGGGAATTTTAATGGTATCTCACGTCCATGTTGTACAACGTCCGCAACATGACGATCGATGTTTAGTCATTGGCAATCTAGTGTTTGTATCCTCAGCATTGTTGGCAAAAACATCAACAATGTTGGCATAAATATAGTTTCCTAATGGAATTCTAGCATCAATCGTTTCGTAAAGTGTTCAAAGTATCAAATCGTTTCGTTAAGCGTTCAAAGTTTGTTTCAGCTTAAAAGTAGTGTTTAAGCCTAAGACTCGCATTTCACCCCAAAAATATGTTTAAAAGCATTTAAAAGTAGGGGTTTGTAACTCACTGTTTGCGAAGATTTCTAGCGTGCTCGGAATTGCTCGAAGGTGCTCGGAATCACCGGAATCCTAGTATAAACCAAGTTTTCGTGTAAGTATATCACTTGTTAGATTTCAAACTCATTAGTCAACGAATAGTTTGTTGTTTAAGTGTTATAAGTATGTCCAATGAAATTTGGGCAGCGCTTCCGCGCTATAAAATTTATGTCCAAAATTTTCTATCCACTTTCCCGCTTAATACGATTCATATTATATCATTATATAACGTTATGATGAATTAGTTATTTAAATACCTCATCTTATCATTCAAAGTACAAATATGTAATATGTTATATTATGTTTATAAACTGTGAAAAGTATATGTGTCTCGATTTGTCCGTTAAAACGTTAAAAATACCATTTTTGTGCACAACATCATTCAGCCCGCGGCTGAAAGCCGCCGGCTGGATGGTCGTGACAGCTTTTCTTCTTTTGTCATTTTCGCGATTTTAGGTGTTTTGAGCTAGATTTCGACATGTAACTGAATATTCATCAAGAGTACATATATATATGTTCAAATCTCAGTTTCTTTTGGATTTTTAGCCACAAATATATAGATTTATGTAAGAGATTATAAAAACCCGTTTTTGTTTAAAAATCGTTATTAAACTTCATAAAAACTTGTTTTTATGGGTTAGATGATACATGCAATGAGTTTATAGAGTAGTAATAACTATTAGAAGAGTTTTTACCGGATGGAAAAGCTTTGATGATGTTTTGATGGAGATATAAGCCGAAAACGATGAGAACCCAAGTATCCAACCGGAAGAATCACCACCCTTTGTTCCCTTTGATGTTAAAACCAGTTTCTTGTGACGATTTATGGTGATTATATGGTGGATTTAAAGCCAATAATGAAGGAAGGTTGGGAGGTTTTGAGGGAGTTTTCAAAGAACACTAAAGTGTGTGTGTTTTTGTTATAAAAATGAAAGAAAAGGAAAGGAATTGTGATAATAAGGCATTGGGACTGCATTTTCTGGCAGAAGTGAAGGTCCAATCGTCATAAGGCAAGTGGACCACTTACATTTTGTGACAACCGTCTAAAAAAATTCAGGTGATTCTCAGTTAATTTATCGGTTCGAATCTCTAGTTACTTTTTATCATGTTCATATTGTTCTAGTTCGTACTTGTTGAGTCTTTATTGAGTCGAAACCAAAGTCGGAATCAACTTATAAATCCTAACACCAAAGAAACTACACAAAGAACTTGACTAAGTTCATAACGGAAACTACTAAGATTCTAGCCCACAAACTAACAATAATGGAAAACTTAAAACGTCACCGAGCTGGGAAAAACCTTTCAGCCGACGGCTGAAGCCCAGCCGGCGGCTGGATGTGGTCAGCCGGCGGCTGAAAGGCCGCTGACTGTGGCTTGATGACTCATAATTGTATGAAACATGAGTGGCCAACTTCCCAACTCGGGGATTGGACCAATTACTGCCTAAGGCACTTCCCAAGGCCAGTACCTTCCCCCTTTTCCCACCTTCACTTTCATTTTCATCTCATTTCAAACAGAACACACACATAGTCATCTCTCTCTCTCTACATTTTCTCTCTAGAACTCAAGCAAATCCAGAAAGTTTACCACCATAAACAGCCCCTTAAAACACAAAATCGACCATCCAAACTCACACAAATCGTCCATAAGAAAAAGGGAAACAAAAGGAAGCTTAAAAATCGGGTTTTGAAGAAGGTTTACACACTTTTTGAAGCTAGAATCACATCCAACCGTCACACAACCTTTTTCCTTCGGTAAAACTCCTCTACTTTACTGTTATTTTACGAATCTTCACTTGCATGGACGATCTAAAGGTTGGAAAATGGCTTTTATAAAAATCTAAAACGTTTTCTTATTTAAAAACAAGTTTTTCTAATAGATCTACATTTTGATGATATAAATCCGAAAGAAACTGCGACTTTTACTCTAAAATGATTATAATCGACCTAAAACAGTTTGCATGTTCGAATCTAACACTAAAAAGGGCTAAAAATTGAAAAATAACGAAAACTAGAAACTGGACGAAGGCCTCTGGCCGGCGGCTGGAAACACCCAGCCGGCGGCTAAGGTCCAACCGGCGGCTGAGTATCTCCAGCCGCTGTCTGGATCCTGCTGTTCACAAAAATCATCGTTTTAAGAACTTTAAAAGTAAAAATAAGTCCAAATAAGTTACCACAGAATATACTATTTTGAAACTTACTGTTTTTGTAAATAAAACTGTTGGGAAAGTTTGAGGATTTGAAACACTTGTAATATGGTTTATATCGACTTAAAATGGTTGTTTAAAGCGGGAAAGTGGTTTGAAAAATGGATTAAATTTTTATAGCGCGGAAGCGCTGCCCAAATTTCACCGTAAACTTATACTCAAACTCAGTAACTTAATGTTTTCGGGACTTATACATATTGACTTTGGACATTGACTCTTTTTGGACATAAATGGACTAATCGGACCTTAAATCGTACACGAACACGTAATATCATGTAATCTTTCCGTAATAAACTCTTGGGACAGAATCTAAAGTATATGAATTTGAGGCTTAAAATGTTGAAATGGAACTTTAACATAACTTAAAACATACTAATAATACTTATACAACATTTCGGTGTTTTAGGTTATCTTTGATTCCCGACGCGTTCCGCTCCGTCCGTGCTTATTCGTATCTTTCTACGCGACCCGTGAGTTACAACCCCACTATGTTTTTACTATTTTAATTACTTATTTGGGGGAAACATAAGATTGTATGTTTATGTAACTTTTTGAAGCTATGTGCAACACTTTTGAAACTTATGAAACTTGGAAACTCGTGAAACTTTGATACTTTTGAAACATGTGAAACTTGGAAACTTGTGAAACTTGTGAAACTATTATGCGTATAATGTGTTAATGCCCCTTAAATTGGGTAAACTAAATTTAGGATACTTGTTAGCGAGACCAATCCTTGATGAGAATATAAACTCCGTAAGTGCTTACCACTATTTTTAGAAACAGAGTTCAAATTGCCCCGTTTTTAGTTCGGAAACTTTATACACTATTAGCAATAGCCGTTAGTACTATGGGTATCAATACTTAGAGGAGGTCACTCCTTGCTTGTGGTTCGCGTCCTAAGCACATACTACTAGATTCAGGTGGAAACTCAATGAAACATTTGGGGCTAGATCTGACCAGACAATCGGTTTAGTGTAGACTTACTTTTATATTATGCCAAGTGATTGATACAAGTTACTAGTTTAGTTAAGCACATATTACTTACGCATATACTTTATTTTAGCGATTGATTCCGCTACAACTTTTATGATACGAGTTTTACTTTACTTGCGTACGTTCGAAACTCTTTTAATAAATATATATGTTTTAGCGCCGTTTCGATTCTTTTCATTTATGATACTTTTTATATATATATTTTCACTTGGGAAACTTTTATCGAGAAACTCAAAACTGTAACTCACTCACTACTCAATGTAGTTGACACTTTATCTTATGTTTCAGGAAATTAGTGTAAGTGTCGAGGTGCATGGCGAGGAAGGGTCGGTATGGTCACGTGAGGCGAACCTTTGGGAAAGACCTTTCTTTTTATTTTGGGAATTTGTGAAATTGAAACTTTTCATTATGTATTCGTACTAAACACTTAAGTTACTTGGTTGTTTTCGGATTATGAACTATTTTAATTTAAATGCAATGACTTGAACCGTTTATTTTGCTTATAACCGTGTAATGATATTCCAGCTCTCACATCTGGTGTTTCCGCTATAGCGGGGTGTGACAGACTTGGTATCAGAGCACCGGTTATAGTGAAAACGGTTTTAAAAAATTTTCAAAAAGTTTTCGAAACCAAAATATAACCAAGGCTTTTCGGAAAATCATTATGGGTTCAAAACTTTAGGGAATTAATTTCGCGATTGCATGATTGTTTTTAACTACTCATGGCCTGATCACCCATGCCTAGTTCAAAATGACTTATGCAAGGACGGAACGTAATTACTAATGTTAAACGGTTTTTGAGTCGAAAATTCCCGGTCTTATTATTCCCGATCTCACGTGATTGACCCTTACATGCATTTCCTTTCACATTTTTCCTTTAATATTACCTTATTCCCGTACTTACGAAACTCCTTGTGTCGCAGATCCGTCATGTCTCAGTCGTCTCGTTCACGATCCCCCTCGCGATCCCAATCCCGATCACAGCAGAGAGCCGCGTCATCTCATGAGGCTTCTGAGGGCCATACCGCCTCGGAGAGCCTCCACCACCAGACTACCGACCCCACGGAGGATACCTCCATGGCTGTGTCAAGCAGCATCGGGTCCAGCCCGAGGTCGGTACTACCACCACCTCCACTGGCACCCGTCGCCGCACCGCCCCAGCGACGTGGACCCCGTGTCGTTATGACGGCACGCAAGCAGGTCGTCCTTCCAGGTCGACTACCTGACAGGATGGCGGCTCAGCAGGACGGTCCGTCAGGACCCGCACCTTCACACCTTCCATTCGGGCACCCACCTCCCGAGGCTCCACGCACCTCGATGATGGACCACTACACGTGGGAGCGACAGCTCCAACGTGAGGAGATGCAGCGGGCCCGAGACGCTAACGCAGCTAGGCAGCGGATGCCGCCTACCCTACAGCCTCCCCCTCCTGCCGCTTTCCTGCACCTTCACCGCGAGGTAAGGGGACTTTCTGAGGAAGCCCAACAGCAAGGGTTGCTCCTCTATGAGGTCTCCGATTCCGCGCATCGGTTGTCGGAGCAGGCGCTGCGACACCTCGCTGCAGTTCAGGCCACAGCTCGGACGGTGCAGCGTTTGGTAGGAGTTTGCTTGGTCATGGGGACCCTGTTAGGGGTCATCATCGCCAAGATGTTCCTGGAGAGACGCCGTTAGTTCATTTCCTTTATTATGTATTGTAGGCCGAGTTGTAATTTTCCATGTACACAGCTCCGAGCCATTTTTACTTATTTCCTTTTGTATTGTACTGTACTTCATTTCCATTTGAACCCTGTACTCGACTTTATTATTATTAATGAATGAAGTTTCTATCTTTTATTAACTATTATTGTTATTTTCGTATGAATCTTGTTCTATGGTTGAATTATTCTCTTACGTGTGAATCTCTGTTGTGTGAATCTCTTGAATCCTTGTCGTGCGTGTACTATCTGTTCTGTTATATTACTCTTGCTTGATTGTTAACTTGTTCATTGGATTATATTCTTATCATACTCTAATCGTGCGTTTCTAAACTGAATCTGTTGTCTGTTGTAGAATCATGGCACCTCGTTCAAACGCCAGTATCATCGCTGAACAAGTCGCTGCTCAGTTGAATGCAGCGATGCCCAACATGATCGCTCAGATCACGGCTGGGATCAATGCTAATGTCAACAACCATCACCAGCAACAGCAACAGAACAATAACCAGAATCAGCAGAACAACCACCAGAACCAGCAACAACACCCGAACCCTCCTGCTTGCACCTACAAGAGCTTCATGGCCTGCAAGCCCAAGGAGTTCCATGGCACAACTGGTGCCGTAGGACTGGTGTCCTGGTTCGAGAGCATCGAGTCGGTGCTGCACATCAGCAGATGTGCCGAGGCTGATCAAGTGCAGTACGCATCCTGCGTGCTACACGGTAAGGCATTGACTTGGTGGAACAGCGTGGTCCGCAATAGAGGACGCGAGACCGCCTATGCTCTCACCTGGGAACAATTCAAGAACCTCTTGATAGAGGAGTACTGCCCCAAAGGGGAAATCAAGAAGCTCGAGGCCGAGCTCTGGGATCACACGATGGTCGGAAACGACATCGAAGGGTATACTACCCGATTCCATGAGTTGGCTCGACTGGTCCCGAGGCTAGTAACTCCTGAAGAGAACAAGATCGACCACTATGTTTCCGGTCTTGTTCCTGAGATCAGAGGAATGGTCATCGCAGCGGAACCTCAGACCCTTCAGAGTGCCATCATCCTAGCTCACCGTCTCACAAGCAACCTACTCACCGCTCCTACATCTTCCAAGAAGGAGTCGGGTGAGAAAAGGAAATCCGACCAGACCCCAAGGCGAAGTGAGAGGAACAAGAAGAAGAAGACCACCCGAAACTTCGTCGTAGCAGCTGTAGCACCACCACCGCCACCGCCACCAACTGGAGCCCGAACCTACACGGGGACGAACCCCAAGTGCAATAAGTGCAACTTCCACCACCTCGGTAACTGCCCCGTGTGTTTAAAATGCCAGAAGGTAGGGCATTTCGCTAAGTACTGCCCGGACAGGATGGTAGTCCCAGGGCAGAAGCCGGTGTGCTTCGAGTGCGGAAGTGACCAGCACTTCCGGAACGCTTGTCCAAGACTCCGAAACGCCCAACCGAACCAAGGCGGGTGAGATCGAGGACGTGCATTCGCACTCACAGCTGAGGAGGCTCGACAGGATCCGAACGCGGTGAACGGTACGTTTCCTGTTAATAATCACTATGCATCAGTTTTGTTCGATTCAGGGGCTGAAAGAAGCTTTGTATCCTTAGAATTTAGACCCCTCATTAACTTAGGATCTAAGGTTCTTAAGGATAGCTTCACCATAGAGTACGCTAACGGTCAGGAGTTCGAAGCTAAGGATATAATCCTAGGATGTTCCATATGCCTATATGATAAAATCTTCCCTATTGACTTGATTCCAATCGAGCTGAAAAGCTTTGATGTGATCGTCGGAATGGACTGGCTCTCTCGTTTCCGAGCCGAGATTGTCTGTTTTGACAAACTTATCTGCATCCCTCTTTCTGACACCGAAACTCTAGTTGTTCAAGGAGACAAACCCGGACGACCACTCCGTATCGTGTCGTCCATGAAAATGCGCAAGTACCTCGAGAAGGACTGGGACGCATTTCTCGCTCACGTTGTCGAACGTAAACCCAAGGAGATCCGTATTCAAGATATTCCAGTAGTCAAGGATCACCCTGAAGTCTTTCCTGAAGATTTACCCGGGCTACCTCCGCATCGACAAGTGGAATTCCGGATAGACCTAGTTCCTAGTGCAGCACCGGTCGCTAGGACACCGTATCGTCTAGCCCCACCGGAAATGCAAGAGCTGTCGAAACAGCTGCAGGAACTCTTGGATCACGGTCTTATTCGTCCAAGCTCGTCCCCCTGGGGAGCCCCGATACTCTTCATTAAAAAGAAAGACGGATCCTTCCGCATGTGCATTGACTACCGCGAACTGAACAAGCTGACCGTCAAGAACCGATACCCACTCCCGAGGATCGATGACCTTTTCGACCAGTTGCAGGGTGCAACTTATTTCTCGAAAATCGACCTCCGTTCGGGTTCTCATCAGGTTCGTGTCAGTGAGGCAGACATTCCTAAAACCGCTTTTCGTACTCGTTACGGTCATTACGAATTCCTTGTCATGCCATTTGGTTTAACAAACGCACCAGATGAACAGGGTGTGTAGATCGTATTTGGACAAATGCGTGATCGTGTTCATTGATGACATCCTTATCTACTCGAGAAACAAAGAGGATCACGCGAAACACCTGAAACTCATTTTAGAACTCCTCCGAGATCAGAAACTGTACGCCAAATTCTCTAAGTGTGAATTTTGGCTCCGGGAAGTGCATTTCCTTGGTCATGTGGTCAACCAAGAAGGGATCCATGTAGATCCAGCTAAGATAGAAGCGATCGAGAAATGGCAAGCCTCGAAGACTCCAACGGAAATTCGTCAATTCCTAGGGTTGGCCGGCTACTATCGAAGGTTCATCGAGAATTTCTCGAAGATCGCTAAGCCACTCACCGAGCTCACTCAGAAGGACAAGGATTTTGTTTGGGGTACGAAGCAAGAAGAATCCTTCCAGAAACTTAAACACCAGCTCTGCCACGCACCGATTTTGTCCCTAGAGGGTACGGATAACTTCTTGGTATTCTGCGATGCATCCCATCAAGGACTTGGGTGTGTCCTTATGCAGAAGGATAAAGTCATCGCCTACGCTTCGAGGCAACTCAAAGTACACGAACAGAACTACACTACCCACGACCTAGAGCTGGGAGCGGTTGTGTTTGCCCTAAATATCTGGAGACACTATATGTATGGTACTAAGTGCACGGTTTTCACGGATCATAAGAGCCTACAACACATTCTAGACCAGAAGATGCTCAACATGAGACAAAGGAGATGGATCGAACTGCTGAGTGACTACGATTGCGAGATCAAGTACCACCCGGGTAAGGCAAACGTAGTAGCAGACGCCCTGAGTCGGAAGGAAAGGGTAAGACCATCTCGGGTTAGAGCATTGGGTATTCAGATTCAAACAAATCTTCAAACACAAATCGCCGAGGCTCAGCGAGAAGCGTTGAAACCTGAGAACTTAAAGGGAGAAACATTGCACAATCATGAGAAGGAGTTCGAACTCAAATCCGACGGTATCCGTTATTTCAAGGGCCGTGCCTGGATCCCGAAATCTGAAGATCTTCGCAAGCTAATCTTGGATGAGGGCCACCGTTCTCGATACTCCATCCACCCTGGATCCGACAAGTTGTACAAGGACCTTCGGGAGTATTATTGGTGGTCGGGCATGAAGAAGGATATCGCCTTGTACGTAGCCAAGTGCCTTACTTGCTCCAAGGTAAAGGCGGAATATCAGAAGCCCTCAGGACTACTGCAGCAACCGGAGATTCCTATGTGGAAGTGGGAACAGATCTCCATGGATTTCATTACAAAGTTGCCCCGGACGGCGGAGGGTAACGACACAATTTGGGTAATTGTGGACCGATTGACGAAGTCTGCTCATTTCTTACCGGTACGAGAAACTCACTCAATGAAGAAATTCTCGCAAATCTATATCAACGAGATCATTTCTCGCCACGGAACACCTCTCTCCATCATCTCTGACAGGGATAGTCGATTCACGTCCCGCTTTTGGAACGCGCTTCAGAAATCGCTCCGGACGCGACTACCCGCAGACCGACGGTCAAAACGAAAGGACGATCCAAACCCTTGAGGACATGCTAAGAGCGTGCGTAGTTGACTTCGGAGGAAGTTGGGATACTCACCTCCCCTTGGTCGAGTTTTCCTACAACAACAGTTACCACGCTAGCATCAAGTGTGCTCCGTTCGGGGCCTTATATGGACGTAAGTGCCGGTCGCCGCTTTGTTGGCTAGAAGCCGGCGATCGAAAACTCACAAGGCTCGACATCGTCCAGGAAACCATCGACAATATCACTTCTATCAGAGAGCGACTGAAGACGTCCCGTACCCGGCAGAAGAGCTACGCTGATAACCGAAGGAAGCCCCTCGAGTTCCAAGTTGGCGATCAGGTGCTTCTTAAAGTATCGCCATGGAAAGGGGTGGTTCGCTTCGGGAAACGCGGCAAGCTAAGCCCAAGGTATACCGGACCATTTGAAGTTATCGAGCGTATTGGCCCAGTAGCATATCGACTCCAACTCCCGCAAGTTCTTTCTAATGTTCACAACGTGTTTCATGTCTCGCACTTGAAAAAGTGCTTATCTGATGAGACCATCGTCATTCCACTCGACGAGGTCAAGATCGACAACAAGCTCAACTTCATCGAGGAACCGCTTGAAGTTGTGGACCGCGAGGTCAGACAACTCAGACAAAGTCGGGTTCCTATTGTCAAGGTTCGTTGGAACTCCCGACGTGGTCATGAATTCACATGGGAACGTGAAGACCAAATACGTCAAAAGTATCCGCATTTGTTCAAAGATACTTCTACCTGATAGGACGAGTCAAATTTCGGGACGAAATTTCTTTCAACCCGGGGATGATGTGACAACCGTCTAAAAAAATTCAGGTGATTCTCAGTTAATTTATCTGTTCGAATCTCTAGTTACTTTTTATCATGTTCATATTGTTCTAGTTCGTACTTGTTGAGTCTTTATTGAGTCGGAACCAAAGTCGGAATCAACTTATAAATCCTAACACCAAAGAAACTACACAAAGAACTTGACTAAGTTCATAACGGAAACTACTAAGATTCTAGTCCACAAACTAACAATAACGGAAAACTTAAAACGTCACCAAGCTGGGAAAAACCTTCCAGCCGACGGCTGAAGGCTGTCAGCCAGCGGCTGGATGTGGTCAGCCGGCGGCTGAAAAGCCGCTGACTGTGGCTTGATGACTCATAATTGCATGAAACATGAGTGGCCAACTTCCCAACTCGGGGATTGGACCAATTACTGCCTAAGGCACTTCCCAAGGCCAGTACCTTCCCCCTTTTCCCACCTTCACTTTCATTTTCATCTCATTTCAAACAAAACACACACATAGTCATCTCTCTCTCTCTCTACATTTTCAAGCAAATCCAGAAAGTTTACCACCATAAACAGCCCCTTAAAACACAAAATCGACCATCCAAACTCACACAAATCGTCCATAAGAAAAAGGGAAACAAAAGGAAGCTTAAAAATCGGGTTTTGAAGAAGGTTTACACACTTTTTGAAGCTAGAATCACATCCAACCGTCACACAACCTTTTTCCTTCGGTAAAACTCCTCTACTTTACTGTTATTTTACAAATCTTCACTTGCATGGACGATCTAAAGGTTGGAAAATGGCTTTTATAAAAATCTAAAACGTTTTCTTATTTAAAAACAAGTTTTTCTAATAGATCTACATTTTGATGATATAAATCCGAAAGAAACTGCGACTTTTACTCTAAAATGATTATAATCGACCTAAAACAGTTTGCATGTTCGAATCTAACACTAAAAAGGGCTAAAAATCGAAAAATAACGAAAACTAGAAACTGGCCGAAGGCCTCTGGCCGGCGGCTGGAAACACCCAGCCGGCGGCTAAGGTCCAACCGGCGGCTGAGTATCTCCAGCCGCTGTCTGGATCCTGCTGTTCACAAAAATCATCGTTTTAAGAACTTTAAAAGTAAAAATAAGTCCAAATAAGTTACCACAGAATATACTATTTTGAAACTTACTGTTTTTGTAAATAAAACTGTTGGGAAAGTTTGAGGATTTGAAACACTTGTAATATGGTTTATATCGACTTAAAATGGTTGTTTAAAGCGGGAAAGTGGTTTGAAAAATGGATTAAATTTTTATAGCGCGGAAGCGCTGCCCAAATTTCACCGTAAACTTATACTCAAACTCAGTAACTTAATGTTTTCGGGACTTATACATATTGACTTTGGACATTGACTCTTTTTGGACATAAATGGACTAATCAGACCTTAAATCGTACACGAACACGTAATATCATGTAATCTTTCCGTAATAAACTCTTGGGACAGAATCTAAAGTATAAGAATTTGAGGCTTAAAATGTTGAAATGGAACTTTAACATAACTTAAAACATACTAATAATACTTATACAACATTTCGGTGTTTTAGGTTATCTTTGATTCCCGACGCGTTCCGCTCCGTCCGTGCTTATTCGTATCTTTCTTCGCAACCCGTGAGTTACAACCCCACTATGTTTTTACTACTTTAATTACTTATTTGGGGGAAACATAAGATTGTATGTTTATGTAACTTTTTGAAGCTATGTGCAACACTTTTGAAACTTATGAAACTTGGAAACTTTGGAAACTCGTGAAACTTTGATACTTTTGAAACATGTGAAACTTGGAAACTTGTGAAACTTGTGAAACTATTATGCGTATAATGTGTTAATGCCCCTTAAATTGGGTAAACTAAATTTAGGATACTTGTTAGCGAGACCAATCCTTGATGAGAATATAAACTCCGTAAGTGCTTACCACTATTTTTAGAAACAGAGTTCAAATTGCCCCGTTTTTAGTTCGGAAAGTTTATACACTATTAGCAATAGCCGTTAGTACTATGGGTATCGATACTTAGGAGAGGTCACTCCTTGCTTGTGGTTCGCGTCCTAAGCACATACTACTAGATTCAGGTGGAAACTCAATGAAACATTTGGGGCTAGATCTGACCTGGCAATCGGTTTAGTGTAGACTTACTTTATATTATGCCAAGTGATTGATACAAGTTACTAGTTTAGTTAAGCACATATTACTTACGCATATACTTTATTTTAGCGATTGATTCCGCTACAACTTTTATGATACGAGTTTTACTTTACTTGCGTACGTTCGAAACTCTTTTAATAAATATATATGTTTTAGCGCCGTTCCGATTCTTTTCATTTATGATACTTTTTATATATATATTTTCACTTGGGAAACTTTTATCGAGAAACTCAAAACTGTAACTCACTCACTACTCAATGTAGTTGACACTTTATCTTATGTTTCAGGAAATTAGTGTAAGTGTCGAGGTGCATGGCGAGGAAGGGTCGGTATGGTCACGTGAGGCTAACCTTTGGGAAAGACCTTTCTTTTTATTTTGGGAATTTGTGAAATTGAAACTTTTCATTATGTATTCGTACTAAACACTTAAGTTACTTGGTTGTTTTCGGATTATGAACTATTTTAATTTAAATGCAATGACTTGAACCGTTTATTTTGCTTATAACCGTGTAATGATATTCCAGCTCTCACATCTCGTGTTTCCGCTATAGCGGGGTGTGACACATTTCATGCAAAAATGAGTCACCAAAGAGCTGTCCAGACCCTTTCAGCCGCCGGCTGGAGGTTCTTAGCCGCCGGCTGGAACCCAGCCGTTGGCTGAATGGCTGGTTCAGCAAAAATTCCGATTTTTCGTTCTCGTTTAGGCATTTTCGTCCGTTGAGGTTCCCGATTGATTTCAAATGAACTTTGGAAAGTTCTTTGTATGTATTATTGGTATTTTAGAGTTCAATTGTTGGTTTGATTCCGATTCCGATTCCGGTTCCAAGACACACACGTTTAATGTTTAAGTAACGTAACCCTACTTTAAAAGTTTTGTGTGAGTTACAACGAGCTTAGATTAAAGAGTGATGTCTACGTAACCACGTAACACATAGAGTTAGTTATAGCAAGTATCAAACATACGTATCGAGGTCATAAGTTAGCGTTCTCGACCTGAGTTTTTGACGGTTGTCACAATGAGAGATGATGTAAAATGGTCAAGAATCCACAATTTACTCATATCACACCATTTTGGGAAGGTTTTGGGCAGAAATCACGTGTAGGCATGTGGGGTGGGATCTCAAGGAGCTTAAAGTCGTTTTTTTCATAGTCTGCCCAGAGGACCAGTGCGTCGTCCTCTTGGAAATTCCTGCTCCGTTAGTTTGTCCGTTAAAAGGACTGAATTTGTAACAGATTCCGTTAGTTCCCGTTAAAGGACTAACCTTGTAATAGATTTTTAGTTAGAGGACTAACTTTGTATTATTTTTAACGTTAATTTTTCTCGAAAAGACGAAGGCTTAAAGTACCCATAATAATCTACGGGAATACTTATATTTGCTAGGCACTTAGGTACTATAACGTTTACGTCACGAAGGACGAAACGATAATATAAATCCCGACTAAACCAGTATCGCGTGAAACAAAATAAATACCAATAATAATAGGGTCAAAATAAAATCAATAAAATAAACCGTAGATAATAAAATGCAAAAGTGTTCCGAAATTTGCGGTTGTCATAGTAATACCATTACGAAACAATTCCTAACTTTCCTAATTAGATAAAAAAAAAAAAAAAAAAAAAAAAAAAAAAAAAACTAAAAATATAAAATAAACCTTGAAAATTAGAAAAATGTCATTCTGACCCCCTAAACGACATCGAACAGCTAAAATTCAAAAAGTTTCTCAGAAGTAGAAATCTTAATCGTTGACCCGTTTTACATTAACCATGCGAAATTTGTCCCATTCCAAGTCAGAAAATCAATTCGGCATTTTTGGATGATGATGTCATCAAAATTTTATTCATATTAGTGATGACATTATCATTGCATCATCTACGTTTTCTTCTTTCTTTCGCGTTTTTTGTGCTCCATTTGATCCATAAATACGTAGACTAACTCATTAATCTTGTCCTCATCACAAAATTATATGCCACACAAAATTGCAAAGACACATGCAGCAAAGGAAGGTTATAGAAATCCAAGGTATGTCTGACGTTCCACTAAGAATGACTTCCTTATCATTCATACCGTTTGGTAGTGCTTAAAAGAATACCTCAACCATGTTAGAGGAGGAATGCACTTGGGATAATTATTTTTAAAGATTGGAGTAAAGATAAACTGAGTATCATTTTCTTAAGGAATGAACCTTTTCATGTAATCACTCAAGTATTATGGCAATTAAGTAAGGGGTGAACACGAGTTGAGTCTAGTCACCTGCTAACCGAACCCGATAATTTGATTATGTTAATAGATTATGTTCGAGTTAAGTAATTTCAATCCACCAATCCAAACCCAACCTAAATTATCACCCCTAGTTTTTGCAAACAGCTCATCATTCTTTTGCATTGCATAGTTACTGAGTCCTCTTCTTGATAAAGGGTGTATGTTATGGTTCTATATTCAACAGATAATTTTAAACTTTTAATAACTAACTCATTATGAGTCATCTTCTCATAAAAACCACAAACACACATATACTATCTCATTTAGTATATATATATATATATATATATATATATATATATATATATATATATATATATATATATATATATATATATATATATATATATATATATATATATATATATGAATGGGTTCAAATAGAAACTATTAAATATTTAGTAACCATAAGAATACCACTAATTTAAAACTCACTTTAAATTAATAATTAATTTTAAACTGATATATCTAAAGTATAACTAAAGTCATAAAGGGACGTTGAATGCAATTCGTCAAGGGCGTTACCACAAGAGGCTTGTGCTAAGCGAACGAGCCTGAAAGCGCTTCTCCTAGCTTGATCTAATTACACCATTAAAACAAGCACTTAATTCTCTTTCCAACGAGTACCCACTTGATATATTTTTGACGACTTCTTTTTATTGTGTATATACTAAATAAACACTGGTGTATATACACATTTGAATCATATATTTACTAGTGGATACATATGTATACACAAGTGAATACACTTCTATTCACCGGCATATGAACTAGTTCATGACGTATATTCTAACCATATATTCACCACTGAATACATACGTATACACAGGTGTATAAGATGGTATTCGTCAGTGTATATACATAGTTTTTGAAAATTTCAAAATTTGTATTCTATACACCAGTGAATATAAAATAAATAAAAAATCGTCAAAATTAAAAAGTTTATATTTTCTTAAAAAGAATTAAATACTCGTTCTAGCGATATAATTTTTATTTCGTAAAAGTTTATAATTTAAAAGATATTTACTTTTGAAAATGAAGTGAGTTTTGTTATATGAGTGGTTAAAAAGTGGTTTTTATGTTTCCTAAATATTTAGGTGGTTTTCATTTGAAACCAAATATATATATATATATATATATATATATATATATATATATATATATATATATATATATATATATATATATGGTTCATGCGACAATAATTTTGTGAGAATTTTAGGTGGTTCTCATTTGAAAGCAAACTATATATATATATATATATATATATATATATATATATATATATATATATATATATATATATATATAGTGAATGGTTCATGCGAGAACTCTGATTTTTGCGAGAACTGCGAGAACTAAATCTTAACCCTTAATTTATTGATCCATGGTTAAAAAGCTATATAGCAGTTTCGTAAATACATTTAAAATTGATGTTAATTGATAAAAGACTTTAGGGGTATTTTGGGAAATTACTATTAGACAATATTAATTTTATATTATTTAACCTAATACGTCTTCCCCTTCTCTTGTTTTCTCCAACAAAACCGCAACAAATCAAATCAAACCAAACCTGCATATACTCAATCTTCTTCATCAACAACCGAAATCAAAAACATGCATATACTCCACACGATCGCCAATTTCGAAATCAAAAACCACCAGCGGCTCATCACGCGCAATCAAAAGGTAGATCCAACAGATTATGATGATCAGAAACACGACCGCGGTAATCGAAAGATGTTTCAAGGTTATTCAAAAGGTCTGAAGATGTTTCAAGGTTATTCAGTATTTTCCTAGGCTTTATTGTTGTTTGGCGTATAATGTGTTTTATTTGAGATTGATTTGAATCGAGATTGATTTGTTTTTTGGTTTCTGAATTGCTTGATCTGATAATTATTTGGAAATTTACAGTAATTTTGATATATTTAGCTTACTGATTTTGATTTGTTATATTATATCGTTATCTTATCGTCATGGTGAATGTAGTTACTGTGGTTAGCTTTAATTAGCTAAAATAGTAGTAGATGTCTCGTGTCGGTTTCTTCTATGAAATAAGAATTTGAGTATTTCACTTTAAGATTACTCATTCTTCGATTAGGCTTAGTTCAGGTCACTGATTGTTAGTTTTACTGTAACTTACTCATATCATTATCGATTTATCGTGTTGTAAGCTATGAATGCAATCAAATATTGTAATTGTTTTCAACTTGATTTAGTTATAAATATAGAGTAGGAACTAACTACATTTAGTTTTACTGTAATTTTGATATATGTAGTTTACAGATTGTGATTTTTGATGTTATATTGTTATCTTATCCTTTTGTAATCTATGAATGCAATTACATTTTGTAATTGTTGTTAAGTTGAATCTGTTTTAGCTATAGATTAGGAGCTAATTACAGTTAAATTTACTGTAATTTTGCTATATACAGTTTACTGATTTGATTTTTTATGTTATATGGTTATGTTTCGTCTGTTGTGTTGTAAGCTATGAATGCAATGGGATTTAGGAAAGTACACTTCTATGTAGATAATGTAAGTGTAAGCTATACTTGTCTTGAATGAGCTAAAATAGTAGTAGGATGTGCTATATGTATATAGCTATAGAGTAGGAGATAATGACAGTTTGAGACTACTCGATGGAAGTTACTTTATGTGCTATATAGTGTGGATTTCACCATAAGGAGGGAATTACAAATGGTAAAGTTACTTTTTAATTGATGTGAGTTGAGGTAGTTTAAAGTCTGAATCGATTCGGTTATAGTCATAAGAAGTATGGTTAAGAATGGATGTTATGACCTTTAAATAGATAAACCATATATGTTTATAATTTGGCATGTACGAATTCAAAGTGTTGTATGTAGCGCTCAACGGTTGTTTATTATTATCTTACAAAAACCTGTTTTATACTATTAAGTAATTATCAACAACATTTACAATGAAATGGTATTCGTTTAGTTAGAGGACTTGGGTGGACATCGAGTGATGTGTGTATTGTCTACATAATGGTCGATTATTTTACACTCTATAGTTTAATTATTTTGTGGGTCTCTTTTTAATTTTTGTTTGACCAAATGTTTGTGAATTTTCATTTGATTGTTCAATGGTAATAATTTATTACTAAAAAAAAAAATACCGCCTGATCAAAGTTTTGAGATAGAAATAAAGTTTGTGGAAGATTAACGATTTTCTTGAGAACATTACATCTTGGTAAACCTAAATTTAAATGCAATAATTTTTTTATATGTTATAACCAACTTTTGTAGTATGTATAACTTTATATGTTTATGCTAACTCTTTTTGTTAAATATGTAACTTTGAATGATGTTCATAAATTGTATTTGGTTACTTTGGTTGTGATGTTTTTGTTTTTTCATTTGCAGGTCTATTTTGTTAGGTTTGAATATTTGTTAGATTTGCAAATGGTTTTCGTATTATGTCAAGGGTAGTTCGGTTTTGATCTCGATATACTACTTGAATAATTATAGGTACCGTTATCTCCATATTTTGTTGTTATTTTTATGTGTTTGATTTTGCAATAATTGTTTGTCTGGTTTCTAATAGCTTTTATTTGAATAGTAGTGGTGTTGCACTTAACTTCTTTCAATTTCAGGTATGTGACTTTTATAATCCGCTTTGTGACTTTTATAATCCGCTTTTTTTAATTCCAGCTTCTTTCCAAACAATGTTACTTTACTTTCGTGCGTGTCTTATGTTGTATTTTATTTTTTAAATTTTCTTTCTAATTTTATTTCTCTTTCCAGCTTAGTGTCTACATATGTGCGTTTTATGTTTCATTGTTTTCGCTGGATTGTGTGTATTTGTGGGTGTGTGAGGGTTTTGTTTAGGGTTCTATTTGGTAAGTTTTTGATTGATTATTTACATGTTTTTTGGAATGCTTTACGCTACTGTTTGAAGCTTATTAAAGCAACTTTATGGTCTATTTATTTGTAGCTTATTTGGTTAGCTTTAGGTTGCTTATTTGCATCTTTGTAGCTTACTTGGTTAGTTTTAGACTACTTAAACAACACTGTTTGAAGTTATACTTTGCAACTTAACATTTTGCTTGTAATTTTATCATATGATATATAGTGCTTTTTTCGATTCGTTAGAGGTGGCATGATAGACATGTTAGTAGGTTGGCGGGCAGGTTTCGGTTAAAGCATGTCACTTTTAGAACAAATAGAACCGACCATGTCATTTTTTTAACAAAATTTCATTTTTTATTTGATCATTTTTTAAAAGTGGTTAGCAATATATCATCTTATGACATTTTAATTCACCTTTTTAGCTCGAGATTCTTTAACCAAGTTTAGTAGGTTGGGTAGTAGGTTATGTTTTTTTGAATTGACAATGTGACAATATTTTTAAAAAATATTTTAATTTTGCTTTGCCACTTCACCAATCAATATGTGTGACAATTTATGCTATTTTTTGCTTAATAGCAATGTGCAAGGCATGGTTTTGCAGCCGTGATATATGCTGAAAATGTGACAAGATGATTCTTGCCAATTTACTATCTTTATAAGTTGATAGTCCTAGATTTGTTTTATAGCAACGGAGGTGAAGTGAAAAGGTAAATCAAGTGGAAAGAACCAGGATTGCATGCTACCTATTTTGTATAAATATGAAATTGCGTGATGTGTTGCACACCCAAGTTGTATACAATATGAAAAACATATGATATAAATATTTCTTTATTGAAGTGACTTAATGAGTTATTTCTTATCTTTTCATTCATTTGTGCTGCAGTTACGGAATGTTAATGTCAAAATCAGTTGAAAAGTTCGAAAGAAAAGATGATCATGTGAGTGACTTGGTGAAATAAGAACAACATCTAAGGTAACAAAAGTATTTGCCGTAAAACCAACAAACTACGAGCAAAAATATATTTATTCATGATCTGTAATGAACAAACTACAAGCAAAAGATTATGCTTTGTACTTGAAGTATTATGCAATTATTTTTAATTTTGTGGGTTAACCTTATAAATTAATTGATCATATCATATATCTTCTATTATGTATATTTTTTTCTAGCTAATAGCTATCGCTTAACTATGCTAAAATAGTACTGCTACTGAATATTACTTTTCCAACTATTTTATCATAACTTTTAATAAATTCCGCGTAACACGCGGGTACTAAGCTAGTTATCTAATAAATGGGAGTTATCGCTGTCATCATTTAGCTGATGTGGCGAATTTTAAGGCTATCCACCTAGGATTGCTTATATCAATAGTGATGTCATAATCAATTAAATAATTTTAAATATTTTAATATAAATTTAATGCAATTGATTTACTCTTGGAAAAAGAAAAAGTCCCATGGAAGAAGATTATGCCACCGATTTTCCTATCAATAGTGTCAAAGAGATCTTAATCTTACTTTAATTTACGGTTAATCAATATTCGCCCTTTTGTCTCTCTGTAAATTTAAAATATTTTTGTTTTATTAAATCTCGGATTGATGTCGAAAGTGAGTATATTTTTATTCGTTTAATTTATTTTTGCAATAGATTATAATAACTTCAATGTATGTCTCTTAAAATACCGACGCATTGCAAGTATATGTTTACTCTTTTAGCTCATTTGGAAATAATTAAAATGCATATTTCATGATTAGTTGGATTGTTTATTTAAACAACTTTCTGATATATAAAAACACCATTAATATATTGTCTACTTTACTCGAGTAACCGAACTTTCTATATTTTCTTTTATAGATTTTGGTATCTAATACCGTGTATCACACGGGATTTAAGCTAGTATATATAAAAAGGATAGGAATGATTGTAGGAATGCCATGCGGCAATTTTGAAATTTCTTTTGTTTAATAAAAAAAAATATTTTTAATAAAAAAAAATATTTTTAATAAAAAAAAAAAAATTAATAAAAAAAATATATTTTTTAATAAATAAAAAAAAATTCGGGGGAAAAAAAGTTTGGGAAAAAAAAAAATTGGGAAAACTGATGCACAAGAATTCATTTTTTCAAAAACTGATTTACGAAAAATATTTTCTAAACGAACTTATGCACCAAAATCACCTTATTTGTAAAATGATACACTAAAATTGTCATTTTTTTATAAAATGATGCACCGAAAATCACTTTTTTAGTTGGTGCATCAATTTTTCGTGTAAATAAGTTCAAAACTTGTGCACGAAAATGATTACGTTATCGGAAAAAAAATTAATTTTTTTTTTCCACCGAATTTTTTTTTCTTTTATTAAAAAAATATATATATATATATATATATATATATATATATATATATATATATATATATATATATATATATATATATATAGAGGTGGGTTCATTTAGGAACCATCAATTATTTAGGAACCATTAGGAACCATTTTTAGGCAAGGTGGCAATTTTGTAATTAAGTCAAATCCCCAAATTGGAAATCAATTAAAACCCACTTTAAAATACTAATTAACTTTAAATTAACATATCTAGAGTATAACTAGGTTTTAGGAAAAACTAAATACACCATTAAAACAAGCATTTAATTATCTTTCCAACGAGCACCCACTTGATATACTTTTGACGACTTTTTTTTTTTTTTTTTTTTAGTGAGTTTCGGTATATACACTAGTGTATATACTAAATATTCACCAGTGTATATACTAATTCACCAAAAACACATCTAAACCATATACACTATACACTAGTGTATACGAATCTTTATATTAATTTCCTTTTAATTGTGAATACGCAATATACAAAAGTGAATATACAATATATATATATACACAAGTGAATATACAATATACACCAGTGAATACGCAATATACACAAGTGAATATACAATATACACCAGTGAATACCATGTATTCAATAGAGAATACATCTTATACATTAGTGAATATAGTGTATACACTAGTGTATATTGTATAAATACACTAGTGTATAACTATACATTAGTGAATATAGTGTATACACTAGTGTATAAATACACTACTGTAGTGTATAAATACACTAGTGTATAACTATAAATATAGTGTATACACTAGTGTATAATATATGTGGTTCAGATGTGTTTTTTGTGAATTAGTATATACACTGGTGAATATTTAGTATATACACTAGTGTATATACCGAAACTCACTGTAAAAAAAAAAAAAAAAAAAGTCGTCAAAAGTATATCAAGTGGGTGATCGTTGGAAAGATAATTAAAAGCTTGTTCTAATGGTGTATTTAGTTTTTCCTAAAACCTAGTTATACTCTAGATATGTTAATTTAAAGTTAATTAGGATTTTAAAGTGGTTTTAATTGATTTCCAATTTGGCTCTCAATTTTGACTTAATTACAAAATTGCCACCTTGAGTTTAATTACAAAATTGCCACCTTGCCTAAAAATGGTTCCTAATGGTTCCTAAATAATTACATGGTTCTTAAATGAAACCAAATCTATATATATATATATATATATATATATATATATATATATATATATATATATATATATATATATATATATATATATATTTTTATTAAAAAAAAGATAAATGTCACATGTCACTCTCACATTCCTTCTTATCCTTCCTATTTTTAAACCTTTTTTATAATATGCTACTTCATATATATATATATATATATATATATATATATATATATATATATATATATATATATATATATATATATATATATTGTATTTAGGAGCAGCGCCACTTTATCGAGTGTGAGAGGTTTTTCACTTTTCTACGAATAGTGAAATATGTAGTCTCGTAGGTTGTATTGTATATTTATTTTTATTTTATTGTTTTTGTTAGACTACGCGGAGTGGAGGTGTTTAGGGGCGTTATAGGCCCAGTCAGCGGCTATAACGCCCCCTATAACGCCCTCCACCACTCCTACAGCGGCGTTATAGGGGCGTGATGAAGGCGTTTTGGGCGGTGGCGTGTTTCTGCTCACGGCGTGTTGAGCGAGAGAGAGAGAGATGCAACGGTCATGAGACCGTTTAAGATTTAAAGCAACGGGCAAAAAAAGAAAATACCCCCACCACTCCACCCATTTTCTATCACTCCACATCATGACACCCTCTTTCCTAAAATCACACTCTCTTTCCTACAAATCACATCTATCACTCCACATCATCATCACTTACCCTTAACCACTCCGCATAGTCTTAGTTGTTTAATTTTTGTTCTTTTTCTTTTTGTTACTTTCATCTCTAGAATTTTAAATTTTATCGTTCTATTTCGATTAGGCTATTTAATTAGATAATTATGTATGTTAAATTTAGGTTATGATTTTTCTTAGCTTTTAGTTCATAGTTATTTTTTTCTTTTGAATAGTTTTATCTTTCTAATTAAGTTATAATTTTTCTTTTTGGGTAACACTATTAAGTTAGGTGAGTACGTCTTCATTTTATTTATTTATTTATTATCTTTTTGAATTTTAGGTTTTAGTTTCTTCTTTTATAACTTTTTGAATCTTAGATTTCGTCCTTTTATTTTGAATTATGTATTAAATTAGATAACATCTGCTAATTTGAGGATAGAACTTTCTTTTTAGGTAACGCCTCTCAAATCCCATTTTTTTGATTCGCTAGCCTCACAAATCCCTTTTTTCATGTGGGTGAATTCCAAGGTTCCGCAACGCGCAGACACCCCTTGGTTTTGCATATTTAACAATTGTATTGCTTTAACGCCAACTAAGAATACATATCTTATAATTTAAGTAACATCACTTAAGAAAAAAGTACTTCTCTAGCAAATCAACAGTAGGTCAGCTTCAACCGAGTCAGTCATCAAAATACAGTTACAAGTTACGCTTAATATAAAATCAACAATACATATAAGCTATGTTCGATAAAAGGTTCCAGCATTTAAAAAAAGAACATTATCCATCTTTTGGGCATTAATTATCATATAGTTCCGACTTGGAAAGTGATATCTATACAAAAAGTTGTCCATAAACAACAATTCAATTATATACAAATAACATTTACATCCCCCGGAACTCCGGATGTAAAGAGGAGTTGTATTGATCTAGAGAATGCACTGTTTATGTATAAGATCTGGTAGCCTCGTTGCAGGATGTATATTTGGATTTTTGCAGATCCAAATAGTATTCTGATTTGAAAAGGAATTACGAGTAATGCAGTGATGCACAAAGGTACATTCTTCGGTTTGGAATAAATAAAGCGATCATCACAGACATTCAAAAGGTTAATAAATATAGCTCATAAAACTTAAGAAGTTCTATATTCCCACTACTAGTAAGATTCAACAAAAGAAAGACAAACAATATCTGAATACAAATTTAAGAGTTATCTCAATTGGCCAAAAAAGACTCGTAAATGCCAACTATGCTCCAATTTGTTGAGACTTGTTGAGAATAACACCCTCATATTTTGCCTGAAAGAACTTCATGGCGTCGTCTTTTGTAACTCTATGTTGGATACCAACACGGGACTTGCAGCGGCGACGACGGCCAATACGGTATCCTGGGCGTTCAAGAACCACGAAAAAGTCCATACCGTAGATACCAGTAGATGGATCGTACCTGTAATCACAAAAATGAAAATATTTAATTTTGTTTTATTATTACTTGACGAAAATAATCATCAAACTTCTTATCAATTTAAATAATAATAAGCAAATTAATAATTGTTTATGACAGAAATAATAACTTACTTGATACCCAGATCAATGTGTTCCTGAATACCAAATCCAAAGCAGCCAGTGTCACTAAAGTTACGTCTTAGCAACTCATACTCCTTGACTTTCAAGCCACTTTCCAAAAGCTGCATTGCCTTGTCTCCCCTAACGGTTACATAACATGCAATCTTCTCATTACGCCTAATTCCGAATGATCTCACAGTGTACCTTGCTGTATAAAAACAAATTTATAAACAGTGAGCTTGAAATTAAATTTCATGTAAAAAAGGTGATACACTACAACCCACAAAATGCACGATTTATTCAGAGAATCAAATACAAGACTCATTAAAACCAAATAAAAGATAAGACATCGTTCCTGCCGTTCTTAACTTGCAACTTATATCGGATCTTACTTGCGAATTAATTGTGATTTTATAATAAAAACGGGAGAAAGAGAAACTAATTTTAAAATAAATATAAACAAAAGACAAGCAAAAGATTCTAATACGTAGAAAAATATATATAGGAGACGATTACTATGTTAACACCAAATCTAATATAAGCCTCTCAATCAAAATGGCAGTTCCTTCTCTCAATGTTAAAACTATGTACATTATCGCACATTTTTTAGCTCTAACAAATTTATTAATAAATGACGTGCCATGTGTCTTTAAAAGAAAGCAATCAGTTTATGCACACCCACCCCTGCAAACCTTGGATGACATTAACGCTTTGTAAACAAAACAAATACACCAGCAACATAATACAGATTCAAACCAAAAAAGATACTCTTTGAAGAATTTAGTGTTTTAGGAATCGTAAGACGGATGAAAAATAAAAATGTATCACAAAAGGACACGTACTATAATCTGTTTTCAGGATTAACCGTAATCAAACTAAAAACAAATCAATTTTTAAGCTCTTACACATCTTTATCATCTTAAAGTCAAAGAATTAACAAAGTGTTATTTTATGTTTAATCAAAAGATCAAGTATCATTTATCTGAATCATAAAATCACTATCTCTAATAATAATGTATATTAACGAAGAGATTGTATACCCTTGGAAAAAACGGGAGACTGGCCGCTAAGTTGCTCCAAAACCTAATTACCATTAATCAATAAAAAAAAACAATTAAGAAAAATATATGAAAAATTACATAAACAGAAAGATGTATTGACCTTTGCAGCACGAGTGAGACGATCACCGCTTTCACCAACAGAGATGTTAAGAACAAGTTTCTGAACCTTAATTTCCCTCATTGGATTCGCTTGTTTCCTCTCTGATGCCTAAAATAATACATTTTCATTTTCATTTTCATTTATTATAAACAAAAAACAAACTATGTTAACAAATCATTAATCTTACCATTGCTATAGCTGTTGCTGTTTCTGTTAACAAACTACGGCGCCTCAGCACTGGAGAAGAAGGAAGGGTTTTATTATTATTATTGGATCTCTTAGGGTTTACTTTTCTTAAGTTTAAGTCCACAAACAATAATTTAGCCCAATGGATTGGTCATTACTCATTTTTATTATCTATTTCTATTTCTTTTTATTGGTATACATAATTTATATTTTATAATTTATAAATTGTAATTTGTAATATATATTAAAAGATATGTATTAAAAGCCGTATGACGAAGACTTTACTATTAGATGAGTTTTCAAATTAGTTTTAAATAAAATTAGTTTGATATCTTTATTTAAAATCTAAAATATTTGTCATATATTAATTATTTATTTTCATAAAGATCGTTAGTTAAACTTAGCTTTTAACATGACATTTTTTCTATACGGTTTTATTTTCTAATAAAATAAACACATATAACCAAGAAAAAAAAGATACATAGTTAAATTTCGAAATGTATTACAAAGAAAAAAACGTTATATAATATGTTTTTCTTAACTTTTTTATTGAGCTCTCATTTCATAACATACATATAATTAACTACGTTTTATATTTTTATATCTTACTTGGACAATAAAAACTAAATTTAACCAATATCAATAGGAATTATATATGAAAACCTAATATGTATAGTTCATTATTTTTCCCATTCTTTAACCAATATCAATACGAACATAAAAGTTGAGTTAATTTCAACCACATGTTATAAATGAAACTACATAATATTTAATAACACGCTTTAATACACATTTAAATACATTTATAAGTTATTATTGCATGATGTATATTTGATAGAGTTCTTTACGTATATAAATTTAAAGTTGAAACTGAAAACACTTACATATATAAATGAAACGACAAATAATTGTAATAACAACTCATATTATCATACATTGTTAATAACACTCATGGGCTGTTTGATACCTGCAGACTGAGTTGGAGCTCAGACTGAGTTAGGTGCAGACTGAGTTTGTTGTGTTTGATTATGATCGGACTGGCTAGGCTGACTGGGAGAAATGACTATTTTACCCTTCTGTTTATTTTTATATTGAATATCGTACAAAATCCAAATTAACCATAAATCCAAATGTCTTACAAAATCCAAATTAAACAAATCCAAATTAAACATAAATCCAAATGTCTTACAAAATAGCAAATGACTAAATGACAGTACGAAAAAAACAAAACTTCACTCACTTTCTAAGAGACTTTTGGTGCAAAATGAGGCCCAATCCCAGACCATCGATCCCTGCATACAATAACAAGTTAATACTTTAATCTCGTATTAGGAGACCATCTGAATTTGTAGACTGCATTGCAGAATGAAATCAAGGACCTAAGATAGAACTGTAATGGAAACGAGATTGAATTTCTCTCTTTAAAAGATTAAATAATACTAAAAAGCAGCTTAAAATACAAGGAAACTAAAGGCAGTTTGGTTACTTCAAAAAATTAACGAGGATCAGATCCTTAATGAGATCAAAGCACATAGAGAGAATACGAAGGAAAGCAAATTGAATAATTATTAAATCTATCATAGATTGAATCTCACTACACCAGAAACTGGATTTTGGGACTACGTCTGTAGTCCCAAAACACCCTGTTTGTAGTCCCCAAAAACTTATCGGGACTACATGTTGTCCCGCGAAGCGTAATCCCAACTGCTCCGTCCCATTAAGTTGTCGGGACTTCAATTTTGATTTATCGGGACCGCGCGTTGACCGGCCACGTCGATGGTTTTTGTTGGGACGGATCTTTCGGGACTACGTCTTGTCCCTTGAAACTGTTCAAAAACGTCTTGTGACATGACTTTCGGGACTACAATCTGTCCCAACAATTTTGCTTCAAACCTCTAGGGACATGGTTTCGGGACTACAAGTTGCCCCAAATTTTTTTGCCCAAACCTATAGGGACATTGTTTTTGGGACTACATTTAGTCCCAACAAATTTGGACAAAACCTTTGGAGACATATTTTTGAGGACTACATTTTGTCGCAACAACTTTTGTCAAAACCCTGTTGGGACACACTTCTAGGGGCAATATGTAGTCCCAATAGGTCTTGCCAATCTTTTTTAAAAATCAGTTTTTAGGGACATCATGTAGTCCCACTATGTATTCACTTTTAGGGACTATACATAGTCCCTATTGGTCCTGACAATATATTTCTATAGCATTTTTTAGGGACAACATCTAGTCCCTAAAAGTAGCAGTCGGCTAAAACTTATCGGCCTGTTTTACGGCATTTTCCCAGGTATATAATTACCCATTATTCCCTAATTTTGCAAAAAAAAACAATCAAAGGTATATAATTACCCATATATTAACTACAAGTATCAATCCGTAGATAAAACGACCGTGGTCATCGAAACATTTGTCCAAAACGAGAAAAACCATAAAGTAAAACAATGTTCAACATAAAGTCCCGAAAAACCTAACCCGGCACCTACTCTCCTCCTTCGACGGAAGCTTCATCCACTTCAGCATTGTGGTAGGCAGCTTCATCCACTTCAGTATCTTCCAAAAGGGCGTCGGGGTCGATAGGATCAGGCAATGTGAGCTCAATGTTTTTATCGGCCAATTGTACATGCAAATCTTTCATTTGCTGGTTATGCGCCTCCACAAACCTCCTTAATGCAGATTTGGATACCAATGGTTCGGGAGAGGGTGAGTAGTTGCATATAGAAGAAGAAGAACTAGTCTTCGGCAGTTTCCTACCTCGTCCGGGTTTAAAACCTCGGCGTGATCCCAAGACTTTGTCCATAATCTCATCATCGTCCATCTTCTCCTCTAAACCCTCTTGACTCGCCTTCAGCTTTACCATCTTGATTTGTAGTCACAAGATAAGGAATTAAAGTCACAATACAGCAACATTTGCATTTGAAAACATGGCATAATAACATAGAACAATCTATAAACATCAAACATTTATGATTGAAACCAGGATCCCCTGTAAATAAAGCTAACCATTTAATCCCTGCTAATTTGAGCATAACTTTCATTTCAGCATAACTCGATCCAATTCAAGACGCTAACCTGTCGATGTTTATAGAATGAATTCTTTCCCAAGGAATGGATGGTGGTGATTTTGAATACATTTTGAATCTAAATAAACAATTTCAAAAACACATACATCACCGAGAACAATATGATGTGCAAAATGAAATAAATTTTATAACAATGCACATCATGTTGTTTCGGGGAGGTTTGTGTGTCTGACCTATTCATCAGATTCAAAAATTATTCAAAATAACCATTACCCATTCGTAGGGAAAGTTTTCAATCTATAAACATCAAAAACTTGTGATTGAAAGTTTAAGATAGAAGTATGTTTTTATATATACAGAATAGGACTTTGAAACGTGTAAATGTAGATAAGATAAGATAGGCACTTGTTTTAGAATCTGACATGTGTAAATTAAGATTAGATAAGATAGGATTTTTACAATTGAAATGTGTGATGTTTATAGATAAGGGAACTATTGTGGCTGCCGACTATACTAGCTAGATTGCAGTAGAAATTTTACTACAAATTACTTACAGATTTTGCATATTTTCGGTTAAAACTTAGAATGATTTACTTACGTATTTGGTTTCAAAACAAGGCTTGACCCACTTTCCCTCCTTCTGATGAGTTTTCTTGTAGTGCTCGATAAGGTCAGGAAATAAAATAGTGGTCTCCCACTGAAAACAAGTTAAACAAGTTACAATAATATTAAAATATATTAAACAACAAGGTCAGGAAATAAACCAATCACAACTTACCTCCTCGTGTCTGCTAGCGGCGTATGCTTTACTCCCTTAAGTTGAACACTGAGGCAGCTTCGCCCTGTTAGCCTTGTTCTTTTCAGAACTGGCCACATTCTTTTCAAAAGTGAAATTATCACATAACTCGTGCCATTCGGTCAAAGACTTGCCCGACGGAGGAAAGTTCCGCATCTTCTCTGGTTGCTCATACCCACCACGACTCACAAACATTTCATCCTTAAACTTGTTTTTTCTGTTTCTGTATTGTCCTTTCAACTGAAGTTCCATGTCTGTCATAATTTGTTTAGCATTTGGGCCCGAAAAATGTTCCTTCATATCAAAGTACGTCTACAATTCAAAAAATTATGCCATGAATGACTAATGCTTATAATTTTAACAGATCTAGTAGAATTAAGAATAAAACACTACATTGATTTGAGACCATATAGTTCCCTTGTGCTTATCAGGTACCAAATCCCACGATTCGTAGCAGAATGGAACTGATTTTTCAATCTCGTTACGAATCAAGCCCGTGAAATGTCGACGATTTGGACCTATTGGTTTAGCAGTCCTTTGATCATTAAGGTTAAATTTGATGGATAGCTTTTTCTTCCCACCCTGCTCAAATTTTTTATGGAGTGCAGCGTCACAACCTTTCTTTCTTCCCTTAGAATCTAGAAATGAAAATTCCAGTTCACATATTAACAGTACATCTATTCAATCGAATAAAGTTAAAGTACAATATAACACACACAAGCTATTCAAGTGTAATTGCTTACTCTTTTGTATGGGGTTAGGTTGCCATGTGTCATCGGCGGGGGGATCCTCTCTAACAACTATCGCCATCGCCTGGAATGAAACACATAAATTAATATTCAGAAACAGACATAATTGTAACAAATATAACATGAAACACATAAATTATAATGTTCACAACCATCCTCTCTAACACATACAGAAATGTGAAGGGGAATGTGGCCTTTTAACGACCTCGTGTTATGTGTTCCTAAATAAAAATGTGTATGTCAACACATTAAGTGTATGTGTGTTTATCTCCATTTTTAAGTTGTGTTTATGTTTGCACCATCGGCATTTGTACTAAATGCATTATTATAAATGGTTTATGCATTGTATCTTCATGTATGTGATTTAAGTTGTAGTGTGTTTACCTATGCTTTTAAGGTGTGTTTATTGTCATACATATCCATAAACATAAGAACTTTTATTAAATAAAGGGCAAAAACATAAACCATTACATCCTAAAATGGTTAAAACATGGAAACCGGGGCATCCCCTCAATCTCCTTTATTCTAGCACATTCAACCTAACACTAACTACTACTACACATGAAGATTGGTCATTTCATTTAAAAGCTCATGAAGTATTGCGCTGACTCACACGGGTGGTCATCGGGATTCTTCTCCATGGCTTGTCTTGACTCCATTGTCTTTATCTTCAACTTTAACAGCTTGCAGTTTGAGCACTTTGTGTTTTTCGGAGTAAGTGTAGCTCTAGAGGATCCTGAAGAAGAACTTGCACACGAAGAAGAATCTGAAGGTGTTGTCTGTCTCGGAAAAGAACTTACATTTTCAAAAGCGACCTCATCCTTCCATGCAAAATATCCAGACCCATAGTGTTTTTCAAAAGGCTGTAAAACGGTAAAAAAATTCTAAAGAATGTCATTTTAAAAAATAAATTATTTATATACGGCATATATAAAAAAATAATCAGTTTGTTGACCTTTGAATCGGGGCACACATAGTAAAGTATACCAAAGCTACCTTGTCGATGCGATCGTCTCACCACTACATTTGAGCGTTTTTAGGGACTATATGTTGTCCCCTAAAGTATTTAGACATGTTATTTTTTTTTTCATAAGACTTATCGCGACTACATATGTAGTCCCCTAAAACTTCAGTTTAGGCACCAATATTTCCTCCATTTTTTCACTTTGGTGCCATTTTAGGGACAACGACCGTAATCCCTAAAGCTTTGTCGAACTAGAATTATTTAGGGGTTGTCCCGTAAGAATTGTTTATCGGGACAAACATGTAGTCCCCTGAAGTTTTTTTCCCCAACACATTTATCGGGACAAACATGTAGTCCCGTAAAGTTTAAGCGCCAATTTTTCCCTCCAACTTGACCAATTTTGTTTTTTTTCATCTTTGACTCTTTGTTTTCATCATGTTTTTTTAGGGACTACTGGTAGTCCCGATAAATAATCGTCAAACGCAAAAAAAAACATGAGACTCATGTTTTGTCACGTAGTGAAGCTTTCGGGATTACGCGGTGTCCCGATAAATGAATGGTTAGTCCCTATACGCTATGATCAAACTTTGGGGGGGGGGGGGGGGGGGGGGGGGGCCGTGGGGGGAAGTACATTTTTTGTCGTCTAGTGGACTTAATGGGACGGATTTCTGTAATCCCGGAAAAATTTAGTCCCGAAAACCATGATTTGGTGTAGTGTGATCTATTATATAGGTATGATAAAAAAAAATGAGCAATTTAAATGATTACCTTTATTAGTGATGATATAAGATGGTAGGATCACGATAACCTAACACTAATGTAACAATGACCACTAACGAAGATCAAGTAACTTGTTTATACAAACTTCGATTCAGGTCATTCGAATTGGCGAGGAAACTAGACAAAGAAACTACATCTATAATTTTGAAACTCTCTATGTAAAGTCCACCGGGAGGATAAAACCGCTCACAAGAATGATTAAAAATTGATATTTAGATTTTGGCTTGTCATTTTGACCTGGAATCCCTGGAGGGTGCATTATTAGGAGACTTGATGGACATGGAGACCGGGGACACTAGTCGGAAAGGGTTTTGGTCGTCTGGAGATCACCTAATCACGTAAAATCATTTCATTGACTGTATTCTTGATCCCACGTCTTTTTGGAATCATTTAGGAGAGTATATTGGTTAATCTTATCTGATTTCTAGATAGCTAATTTTTCTTTTAAGAGTTAAAGTGCATTAAAATGTAAAAAAAAAAAATAAAAAAAAATATGTTTTCTATTATAAAGCTCTCACAACTTCCATTTTGTATATTTAACTCTTATTTTTTTTTTTTTAACAAATGATGTAATAAAGCAGATTTTTTCAAACGTGTAATCGGTTTAATTATTAGATGTTTCGCAAATAAAATCCAGTTCATACATCATCTCTCAAAAATTAAGAGTTGCATACACACAATAAATGTTACGAGATTTTGATACACACAATAAGACAAACGGGCAAAGTTCGTTACATTTTCATAAATTCAACCTTTCTTTAACCCATCCATAGTGAATTATTTATTATGTTTGTGTGTTGTAATTAATTTGTACATTTTACGAACGTTAGGGTTTCGTTTGTAGCGTTGGATTTACGTTTTGAGTAGGTATAAAAGTTACAACAAAAATCAAATAAAAAGTGTATGACTCTCCAAAAACATGATACATTATTAAAATACCCTCAAATAAAAAGTGTAGGATTCGCATAATTATACCGATGAGGTATAAAGTTGAGCTACATTTGATGATTGTTGAGAAGATTCTGCGGAATTTTTCGACTTTTTAGTGAGTTTGTATTCTCCATAGAAATAAGAAACAAATCCCCACAAAGACAAAACCAGTGCAACACCTTTTTGGGCTTGAAACTTCTCTTTGAAAATTATAACCGCTAATACTTCTGTTATTGGAAGTAAAGCGGCACTTATTATCCCTGAGAGTAACGAAGATGAGCAGAATACTACTCCCAAGGCTCCCAAGTAGTTGCATTGCCAAATTACAGCACTAAGACATAGTATTATGTAGTATTCGGTTTTCCCTAATTGGAAATCTCTTGCTTCATTTGGAATAACCTACAACAATTGATAATATTACTTTTCAGGGAAATCCTTTTCATTGAACAACAAAAGTTTATATATGTTTTTTTTAACTAATTCAATTCAACTAAAAAAAAAAATGATGTAATGAGTTTGTACGTACCTTGAAGTCACCATTAACAATCATTCCGACAATACTAAATATAGATGCAAACAAACACAAAACCATCTGAAACTCCAACACAAGTGTAAATGTAATCGTCTGTTTTGCCTTGTTGTACGCTAATTCTATCAACGGCATCATAAACCCAATCAACAATGCCGCCCCAACTGTCATCATAAACCCCAGCAAATACTCATTCTTCCTCTCTCCCTCAGGTTGGTCACTACTTGTACCCAATGCCAAAATACCCGCCCCAACCGTCAATAGGACCAACGCGTTAATCGAATATGGTGTAAACTTCTGTTTCACAAGAAGGTAAGCGAAAAACGCCATGAAACTGAGCTGGGAAGATATGATTAAGGAGGAAGTGGACACGGGGAGACGGGCAACACCATAAGTATATAGGTAAGTATCAAGACCAATGAGAATGATACCAATAAATGCCGCAGCGAAGAATAATCTTGGTTGCATGTAAATGAACGGGGTGGGTTTGGTTTTGTTATCATCTTTCCGGGTTGCTAGACGAATGAAGTAGAGAACTATGAGAACAATAACAATGAGTGGAAATCCCGCAGTTTGGATGAACGAGGACAACCAGACGCTGTTGCCCCCGTGGATGAAGTAGAGCCGTGTGATTAATGGACCACCGCAGTTTCCTATAAAGTACAAGATGGAACTGAGGATTAAAAGTGACCTTTTCGCGGTCGGGCTGACTTTAGCCGTCATAGGTACGCTGGTGGTTTCCATCGTATCTGAAGTACTAGGATTTGTTACTAGGGAGAGAATGTTATTGTGTGGGATACATTATATGGAATGCATGTCTACTTATATATAATGTGTTTAAGTAAACATGCGTTTTTGCTGTTAACAAAAAAAAACAAGTAAACATGCGTTTGAAATATAGTGGAGGTCGTCCACTATTTTTTCTTAGTATTTCAATAAAGTATGTGATGGGGATAAATATAATATTATATCACACAGGATTTTTTGAAACGAGAAATGTTTTTGGCAAATGTATAAACGCAGAATTTTCTTGTTTTTAAGTTATTAAAGATATCTGATTAATAACAATATTATATCACAGGTTTTCATGATTAAATTATGTTGAAACTAAGTCTTTACGTCCGAAGAGATTTTCTTAAAACATATAGTCAACAACAAAGTAAGAAGAAAACTTAAACTTAATAGACCCCAGCTTTTTTATGAAAGATTTATGAAAGTACCATGTTTTTTTGAAACGATTATTAATACTGTCGATCAGTTTTTGAACGAGGTCCAAAACTACTCCAATCGCATCTACTACGTGCGATCCCTGTAAAAAGAAAGAAAATGTTACGTGGATCAGACGTACTAGGTGCGACCCATGTAAAAGTTACAAAAAGAAACACTGTTGTGTTGATAGGTTGTACCTGACAGGTGCGATCCATCAACTACTGACACCCACATTTCAATGGCTACTTTTTTAAGTACAATTAATTAAAAATAGTAGAAGGATCGCACTTGCCAGGTGCGACCCATCTACATACCCGCTTGCCATGAATGCAACGTAAAATCTGCTTATATATATACATATTACAACACAAACACAAACATTTAAAAGCATTACAACAATTACATCTTTATCAACTCAAACACTTACACACAACATACTTATCAACTTAATATTTCGATGGAAAACTCACGACTTGCACAACTTCGTGAACAACTAGTTAGACTCGACGAGCAAAGAAATAGAGTGCAAAATGAAATTAACGAGATTCCAAACGTTGGGGCAGTACTCGATTACTAGCAGCTCCTTGAATCTTGCCCATGACATGTTATACGCAGCTTCCGGACCTTGGACCTGAAGCTGGCTGTTCCACCAGGTTAGTGCTCGCCCTTGGAGCATGCATGATGTAAATTCCACCTTCTTGTTTTCAGCACACTGGTTGATTCTTAGCACAACCTCCATACTATCGATCCAGCGCGATAGTGTGACAACCGTCCAATTTCTGGTGCATTCTATACACTACGTCTCTCTTATGGTCTGCCGTTGTCTCTAACTGTTCATTTACCGAAAACGCGTCATTTTCGGAATCACACCCGTAATCGATTTATATAAGTCCTAATACCAAGAAAACACCTAATGAACTTTCCTAAGTTCATAACGTATCATATTAAAGAACTTTAGATAACGAAAAGGTCCAACGAAACAATAACGCAAAAACAACAAAAACTCAAAAATGTTTACAAAAATGGTCCAGGACGTCGCACAAAGGCCTTGTGCGCCGTCCTGGAAGGACCAAACCCGAAATAATTTGAATTTGTTTCTTGTCTCGGTTTCTACAATTTTTGACCCAATCAATCTCGACCTAGGCCATCATTTACTGTCCAATTACAGTCCCTAAACACCTTTTCATCACTTACTGATATTTTCCTTTCATTTTTCTCCTTTTGTAAACATAAAACAAAAACACACACACGCTTCTCTAAAACTCTCTCAAGGAAACACCCCCACTCCAGTGATTTCAGCCATCAAAACCTAAGTTTTTTTAACCACAAAAATCGTTCAAATAATCAAAGGAAGCAAGAGGAGTCAAAACATTTCGGTTAAGGATCATTTTCGTCGATTTTGAAGCTCAAAACACCACCAAATCATCATCCAAGCTATTTCCTCCGGTAGATTTCTTTTAACTTACTGTTTTTACCTAAATAACAACTTGCATGGATGATCTATGGATTAAAAACGAGTTTTTATAAAGATTTGTAAACATTTTATGGACAACAACGATTTTTAACCGAAATAACATTTAGATCTATGTTTTTATGGATAAAAATGCTGTAGAAACTGTGAAAATGAAGTTTTATTTAGTTTGGACTTATTGCATGTCAGAATCTATGGCTAAAAATAAACGTTTTGCTCGAAAACCACCAAAAACCCACATGTGCGCCGTCCTTAAGGACCAGGACGACGCAGCGGGTGAAAAATGGCGTTGTGCGTCGTTCCCATGGTCCAGGACGGCGCACAGGTCTGACCAGATTCCCGAAAAAGTGTCGTTTGGACGTTTTAAGCTAATATACTCCGCTGACTTTTTGACATATTATGTTTATGACTGAGTTTGGTAAAAATAATAACAATAGTGACTTGTATGGAGTATTTGGACTCAAAATGAACTCGTTTAAATATGTTATCGTGTTATAAGTATTTTGTGAGCGGAATTGAGTTTGAGTTTTGGGAATGAAATTTGGGCGCGAAAGCGCTGCCCAAATTTCATTAGAAAAACTCAAACCACTTCAGCAACCGAAGTTACTCGTGACATTACGATAATAAGCGTTAAATTGGATTTTCGGACCAAAATACAACGTTAACGGTTTCGGACTATTTTCTTGGACAATATTAACCATGACACTTAAAGTTTAACTAAAAACTTATCTATTATATTACATATAATAACATAAAAAGATAATAACACTTGAACTATCTTGGTATTATTAGGCCGCCCGTGATTCCCGGCTCCCGTTCAGACCGATTTCCGAGTTCCTTATCTTCGCAATCCGTGAGTTACACCCCTCTCTACTTTTGTATTTTTAAGTACTCTTTTTGGGGGAAACATGAGATCAAAATCTTTTTATGAACTATATCTTTTATGTGAAACTGCTTTATGAACTTGAATTTGCGTTCAATGGTTTTATGATCTATTGTTTTTGGAAACCTTTATGAACTTTTGCAACTGTATGAACTTTTGGAAACTTTGTGAAACTTGTATGAGTAGACGATATCATTTGTCCCGATTGGCTTACTTTAAACTATTTAGGCTTGCCCCCTTTGACATTTGATTAGACTAAGATTGATTGATTGTATTTTCGTAAACACTTGAGGAGAATATAAACACCGTAAGTACATACTTTCAGATTTTTTTGTTAAAGATTGCAAAGTGCCCCGCTTTTAAAAATTAATTCATTACACACTATTAGCAATAGCCGTTAGTAAATATGGGTATCGATACTTAGGAGAGGTCACTCCTTACTTGTGGTTCGCGTCCTGAGTACATATTACTAAGTTCTCACGAACTCCATCTCTATTGAAACTTTGGGGCGTGTTCTGACCATTAATCGGTTTAGTGTTAAATCTTACGTTATATTGAGCCTAGTGGTTGGTACAATTCAAAAATCTTATGTCATTATTATTTACGCATATACCTACTTATCGTCTTACACATGTGGATTAATCCACCGCTGAGGTAATGACAACCTATTTTATCGCCTTGTTATACAACTTGAACTTTTACAAATGTTGAACTTTTGACATTGAACTACTACGAAAGTATATATATATATACATATTTTTAAGTGACTTTTATTCGCCCACTTTCTTTTAAAGAAAACTTTATAATTATATATACTTGTCGGTACTTTTGTCGTGATCCTTTGGTCAAAATCTTATAAACTGTAACTCACTCACTACGTTTCGTAGTTGACACTTTATCTCATGTTTCAGGAAACAAAGCGTAAGTTATGAAGTGCATTGCTCAGGCGGGTCAAGCTGGTTATGTGAAGTGTAATTCGGGAAGAAGACCTTTGTTATTTGGGAATTTTATTTAAAACATTTTATTATGTACTTGTTATCTTAAACTTATGGATGTTGGTTGTAACTTTTGAACATTGGTACTTTTTCAACGTTATTTAAAACGACTTGGACCGTTGATTTTAGTATAATCCGTGAAATGATTCTTTGCTCTTCACATCTCGTGTTTCCGCTTTAGCGGGGTGTGACAGATAGTCCTATGGCGCCTTCAGTGTCGTGGAATTCATTTGGCCTACAAGACATGAAGGTCTTGTAGCTACACCCTTGGTTGTTCCTTTGATTATTCCACTGGTTGTTCCCTTGGTCGTTCTCTTGGTTGTTGTTTCCTTGATTGTTGTTTTGTTGGTTGTTGTTTCCTTGATTGTTGTTTTGTTCATTGTTATTATTATTCCCCCTTGGTCCTCCCTGGTGGATACCAGCGTTGATTCGGGCTATAAGGCCAAGTATTGCCTCGTTCAGTCGGGCATTGACCCTTTGAACGATGTGGTCATCATTGTGATCGGCCATTTTCCTACACAAGAGAGAACTCGGGTTTAGGGTTTTGATACTTTTCACTAGAATCAAATAATGATAAATAACAAGAACACAAACAATTGTAATTATAATCCGACCATTTTATATATCCCTTCAAAATTTGATGTTCTTACAAAATCCAACATCCTCGACTATTGTCGTACATCATCAACTAACATAAACTACTACGCTTAGAACCATCCATAAACTACAAGTTCGACTTACAACCCAAATGACATCATCCAACAACCTCTAAACTTTAAATACAACCAATACAACCATAAGGGATACTAGTACTAAACAAATCAGCATCCAATTTCGTGTTGCTCGAACTGCCCTGCGAGCCATCATCTCCGCGCGCATTACTTCGATATGCAGGTCTTGTATCTGGTTGGTGTGTTCCAACACAACCTGTGTGTATCCGCGGAGGTCGGCAGACATGTTGCACAATGCGTGGATTTCGTCGGGAGTCAACCCGCGAGTAGTAGGTGTTTGTGGGGTAGCTCTCCGAGATCTCGAGTGATGATTCGGTGAACGCCGAGCATGATGTGTTGGGGGTCGCGAGCATCCTTCTCCGTATCGACGGAAAGGAGGTAAAGGCGTAAAAGGTGATGATTGCTGACTCCGAGAGCGTGATTGGGATTCGTAAGAAGGTTCGGTCTCGTCGTCAGACGTAGTTATCTCTTTTCCTCTCGACATAACCTAAATCGGTAACGAGTTAAATCGATGTTACAGCTCATGTTAGTGTTAGTAATAAGCTGAGCATATAGAGTATCTTAAGTTTAGCATCTAGGTCTGTGTGGGTCTGACTTCAAGAATTTCCGGGAAGGTTCGTTTAATGTTTACCAATCCCGTTCTGGCATAATTTAGTCCAAATTATTCGTAGGTGATCAGGCTCCGAATAATTTAAGTTAAACAATGCCTTCACGTTTTGGGTTAAATAAAATCTTTTGTTTAGAAACTGGTTATAGTTTGATTTTTGAAAATCGGTATTCACTATAACCTTGCGCTCTGATACCAATTCTGTCACACCCCGCTAAAGCGGAAACACGGGATGTGAAGAGCGAGAGTATTCGATACACAAGTTCATAGATAATCACCAAGTTATATTAAACAAAACATAACTTCAAGGTTTACATAGTAGTTTAAAACATGGTTTACATATCCAAATACAATAATAAGGTGTTCATAACCAAACCACCCGAACCCTTCCCATTCTTGAAGTCGTCAACCAAAAGCATACAAGCATCGTCCCCAAAGCTTACTCGTTTCCTGAAAATACGAGTCAAGTGTTAACTACGGGAGACGTAGTTAGTGAGCTACAAAGTTTAAGTAAAAGCATTCAAGTTTTCGACGCACATGACAATGGCGTAAAGTATAGTATTCAAATAGTTGTCGCATAACCATGCGTAAACTATGAGTATTCATGTTCGTAGGCATTGACCACATAGCTCGACTATGTGACAATCCTAAGTATTGCCCAATGATCGTTGCTAAGCCTATAGCCTACCCACTAGAATTATGCACCATCTGTTGTTAGCGTTGTGGTGAGGGTCAATCTACCCTAATAGCGCTATCCATAAATTCTATCAGTCCTCTCCCAGAGATTAATAGCAACTGTTGTGGAGGAGTGTATGACAATTGTAGTGGTATCTCACGTCCATGTTGTACAACGTCCGCAACATGACGATCGATGTTTAGACATTGGCAATTTAGTGTTTGTATCCTCAGCATTGTTGGCAAAAACCATCAACAATGCTGGCAAAAATAGTATTCGTAAAAGCATTTATGTAACAAGCGTTTCGTTAAGCGTTCAAAGTTTGTTTCAACTTAAATGTAGTGTTTAAGCCTAAGACTCGCATTTCACCCCAAAAATGTGTTTAAAAGCATGTAAAAGAAGGGGTTTGTAACTCACTGTTTGCGAAGATTCTAACGCGTGCTCGGAATGTGCTCGGAGGGTGCTCGGAATCACCAGAATCCTAGTATAAACCAAATTTTCGTGTAAGTATTATTATTTGTTAACTTTCATACTCGTTAGTCAACGATTGGTTTTTCGTTAAAGTGTTATAATTATGCCCAATGAAATTTGGGCAGCGCTTCCGCGCTATAAAATTTATATCCAAAATTTCTTATCCACTTTCTAGCTTAATACGACACATATAATGACATTATATAACGATATTACAAATTAGTTATTTAAATACTTCAACTTATCATTTAAGTTTCAAAACTTATAATCTGTGAGAATATGTTATTGACTGTGAAAGATATATGTTCCTCGATTTCTCCGTTAATATGTTAAAATAGTTGTTTTGTGCACGCCGACATTCAGCCAGCGGCTAAAATTATTCAGCCGTCGACTGGATGGTCGTGACAGCTTTTTTGTTTTGCCATTTTCGCGATATTAAGTGTTTTTAAGTTAGATTTCGACATGCAACTAATAAATCATGATGAGTACTTATATATATGTTCAAATCTCAGTTTCTTTTAGATTTTTAGCCACAAATACATAGATTTATGTAAAAGATTATAAACACCCGTTTTTGTGTATAATCGTTATAAAACTTCATAAAAACATGTTTTTGAGTGATGGATCGTACATGCAATGTGTTATTTTTGTAAAAACAGAAGATGTAAGAGTTTTTACCGAATAAAGATAGGTGGATGATGATATGTTGGAGATACTAACTTCAAATGGATGAAAAACGTTTCCTTGACCCAAAAGATGAATGCTCCTTGCTACCCTTGATTATTAGAACGTTTTTAGTAGTGAATTTAGTGTGTTTTTATGAGGTTTCTACTGGAATTTATGGTTGTAAATGAAAGGGGGTGAAAGAGTTTCTTGAGTGGGTGTGTGTGTGTTTTTGTTGAAATGAGAGAAAGTGAGAGAATGAGTGTGTGTAAGTGTGGTGGTGTGTGTGTTTGATGTTTGTGTATTGTAATTTGACCCCTAAATGGGTCATTCTCTACATTTGTGAGCTTGAGCCACGTTTAGGACAGGTGGCGGGTTATGGTTACATGCAGAAATGACTCACCAAAAAGTTGGTGGCTGGACTAGCGACTTTCAGCCGCCGGCTGGGCCTCAGCCATTGGCTGAATGGCTGTTCTAGCTAAAATTCGTTTTAAGTTTTCTTTATCGTTAGGCATTAGTCCAGAGTTTTACGTTCGATCTTGTTATGAACTTAGGCAAGTTCATTATGTGTTTTCTTGGTATTAGGATTCATTTTAAGGTTTGATTTCCGATTCCGATTCCGAAACACACACGTTTAATGTTTGAGTAACGTAAACCTTCGTTAAAAGTTTTTGTATGAGTTACATCGAGCTTAGCTTAAAGAGTTATGCTTACGTAACCACGTAACACATAAGGTTAGTTATAGCAAGTATCAAATATACGTATCGAGGTTGTAAGTTAGCGTACTCGACCTGAGTTTTGACGGTTATCACAAAATAAAAAGTAAAACCAACAATTTGAAGAAACAAAATGAAGCCCAAAAAAGAAAAGAGTTAAACTAAAAGTTAGCGATTAATCAAAATGAATAAGTAGTAATCCTATATAATATTGTGATAAAAGAGTTACATAAAACTTTAAGTATACAAGAAAAAAATAGCCAAAAATCAAAACTCAAATAGAATGAAAAGAAAATTAAGCAAACAGAGCGACTGTTGTGAACAGACAACCTAAATGATTAACTATTTATCAAAAAATTTATTATAATTTTATAAGTTGATAAGTATAAGCTTTGTATAATGTATAATATCTAAAGGGCCACATACAATGTGTATAATAGAAAAGTACCAAAAATGGAGTATCAAACAACCCTAAAAAAAATTAAACTTTAAATTGACTGAGGCCACTTGCACCACAATGCATAAAAATTAATATAAATAAATTGCAACTACTTATATTATAGAACACATGTATCATATGGCTATCCAGCACTAAACACCTAATTTATAAAGAACTTATATGTTTTGTTGACTATCTCCGACCTCTGGTGGAAATTGAAATTTTAGTATATAAACATATTTTATTCTAAAAGGTAAAGTAAAATCTCAAAAGTTATGCTATTTAAGTTTCTTTTTCCTTTTTAATATCCTCACATATAATAGTTATGCTACTAACCTATATGATTAAAATCACGAAGTTATAATGGCAATGGTTATTGTCACCACCCCTATTTGGTTATCCCCACCTCCCTGGTCCACTTATGTCATATTTATGACACACATGTGTCATAGATGTGACTTTTTTTTTTTTTTTTTTTTCTTTTTTTGTCTTTTGTTCCTATTTGGTTATCCCCACCTCCCTGGTCCACTTATGTCATATTTATGACACACATGTGTCATAAATGTGACTTTTTTTTTTTTTTTTTTCTTTTTTTGTCTTTTGTTTGTCTTTTTTTTTTTTTTAATTTTTCAAGTATCGTAAAATAACAAACATTATACATAATTTAACGAAAAAATAAATTGTGTATTAAAATGCAACATTCGTATTCTATTATTCACATATTCGGTATAATAAAAAACAGTATAATGATGTAACGAACAAATAATTTATGTATTAAAATGCTACATTCGTCTTCTATTATTTACATATTCGGTATACGCAATCTGTCGACTTAAATATAAGTTTTCCCATTCGAACGCGTTCCCAATTGCGAACCTTCTCCATTGTGGATGATTTTCAGGGAGTGGACTATTTTCATCTAACGTCAAATTAACAAAATGATTATCCACCACATGTAAGATCACTATTGGACCATTCGGTTGTGGCCAGTTTGGACCGTGCAAGAGTGGAAAACACGTATAACTTTGTCTCATCTTATCTTAATATATAATAAAAGAGAGGCCTAACATGTCAAATAACAAAGTAATAGCCATTAGATGAATATTAAACTTTAAGTTGGACCATTAGATCATCTTGATGATGTCATCATTACTAATTTCATTTTAAACCTTTTAGTTTAACTAATTTAACCATTTATTTAATTCAATGCAAATAACAAATTAACTTTTCTACGTTAAATATTATAACACTTCGATCTACTTTAAATTAATATCTAAAAATATACGAAGCATATCTCTCTTTAAAATATTAGATTTATTTTTCCTTTATTTAAATACAAATTATTAGTATAAAGAAGATATAATTATTTTTGAATGTTTGCGAAGAAAAATAAAAAAGTTAATGAACATATATATTGACTGTTAAGTGTATATTTATTTCTCTTTAGTTTGTTTTTCTTAACTTCGAGTCTATTTTGACAACATTCACGAATTGTATTACAAAAATCGTCAATAATATATGATATTTTGAGGAATAAATAATAATCTCATCTTTAACTCCACATTTATTTCTTAGAGACAAATGACATAAAGTCATTTATGTGTAAACGAAACATCTTAGAAACAAATGACATAAATTTGGAGATAAAGTAGTTTAAGTATAAACGAAACATCTAAGAAACAAAATACATAAATTTGGAGATAAAGTCATTTACGAATAAACGAAACATCGTAATATTTGCTAAAATAATCATTTTGTCTACAGGATAAATAGTTCTATTAATATTTCTATATAGATTATGTTTTTTGTTTAACATTATAGCTATACGCGTATTACGCGGGTCAATAAGCTAGTTGATATAGATATAACTGGCCGATTATATGATGAAGCAATGATCAACCCTGTATGTGGCATACTCATCCATTTGTCTGGTGGCGCAAATCCAGATAAAAAATGACCGCTATGCTCCGACACTTATACCTATGCCCCAGCCTGAAGGTTCCAATGTTGCCTCTGTACTGAATAGACTCAAGTCCATCAACGTACCACAATTGGGGTAAAAATACCTATTAATATTTATAGCTTGCAACAAGTTTTGTTGAATGTGGCTACATATCCTCATCGAGATTAAGACCGGTGGCAACCGCACGAAACCCACAATTTCCATCACCTCTAACATTATTTAAACTCAGGATGTGTCGACGGAAAACCTCTGGAATATGACTCATCGGATCATTACTTTGAGTCGAATACCTTGCGGGTTCTTTGACGTATGAACTGCGTCTAGCCGGTTCTTGTATGTATGAACTGTGTCTCCGACGTTCTTTGTTCAGATTTGTGATTTTTGCCGATGAATAGCTGTGACGACGAGGATCTACATCCGGTGGAAAAACTGGTTTGTTTGTTTCTTTTTCTCGTTTGCGCTCGGACGTCCTCGAGTATTTTTTGGAACAACAGGTTCCCGAATTGATACTGATTCTGGTTCCTACATTCCTTTTAATTTTGTTAACAATCTCTTATTAACAAAATTCGTCGCTTTGGTAAATGTACTCTGGAATTTCCGTACCTCGACCTCACAGCTAAGACCATATTCAGACGTACCATGCCATGAAACATGTAGCGTCCTCCAAAAAAATATCAATACACTCTAATGGAATGGGACGACCTGTATTCATTAAAAGTTGCTAATACGAGAACTGTTGTTTATAAAAAGTTAACTTGATAGATATAAATCTATGAATCTAAAATAATTACCGTGATGTTTGTGGTTGTGATGTTTGTGGCTGCTTCTAGTAAAAAAAGGTTTGATTTTTTTTTTTTTGAATCTGAGTAATTACTTTTTTTTTTGATATTTTTGGTGATGATTTGAATCTGTTTGAATGTGGCTGCTGGATGTTTATGGCTGGTGGACATTTGTGGCCGTGATGTTTTTTTTCTTAATGTGGTTGCTGGTTCCAGTAAAAAAAGGGTTGATATTTTTTTTTTTCTGAATCTGAGTAATTAAAATTCGTGATATTTTTGGTGATGGTTTGAATCTGTTTCTTGCGGATCTTGGTTTTAATTTTAAAATTCGTGATATTTTTGCAGAATTCGAGTTGGTAAAAATCTAGGCTATGATGAATTTTTATAAATTATTTATCGTTTGGTAAAATCGAATGGACGATAAAACATGATTTTTCTGTTTTGCAACCTTCGTTTTTACCAGAAATGATATAAATAAATTTATGAGCCTTTCGTTATTATTATATGTTTATTAACAAAAAATTAACATGAAAATAATAATTAAAAGCTTGTATGTGTAAAAATAAAATAAATGTTTTGTGTGAAATGAGGAGTTACTCATATTGTTGAATAATATTAAAAAATCCGACATTATTTGTTTATAAAACCTAATAATTTCACCTTTTTTTTTTATAAAAGTTAGTTTCTATTTAGTAGAGTTTACCCAATTTTATGTCATTATATCTAAACGCAAGTTACTTGAAGTTTGACATGCAAATCTTTTGTTATATGTCTCAAAAGTACTTGATTAATTAGCAAGAAGCTTCTATTTATATGATGTGGAGGCGCTAGAGATATAGGTTTGTTACTTATGACATATATTTGGAGATAAAGTCGTTTATATATGAACGTCACAACGTAACATTTGCTAACATAATCTTTTTGTCTACATGACTTATAGCTTTCTATAATCATTTTATATAGGTTATGTTCTTTGTTTAGCATTATATTGTTTTCGATATAGTTTTACACGGGCCAATAAGCTAATTAAATAATATATGTGGAGTCCCAAAAATTTTACTGCTCGGTAAACGTTGGTAGTGGTCAGTCAGTTTCACTATTTTTTAATGTCTGCTAACGTGACACTTAGCTGGTAATAATTGACCAATCGATTTTCAATCACTGTTGAGAGCATTCTAATTTAACCATTGACTTCATAAATTAACTTTCACCATGAAGATAGCCCCGTGAACATGCCATGTCCTTCACGACGTTATCAAAAGTTCAAAGAAAATAATCACGCAAGTCACATTTGTATTACGTTATTGATTGTGCATGATATTTCGTTGGCCAGTTTGTCCTACAAGTGTACATGTCAACATATCACAAACAATTAATAGATATGCTATCCTAGTCGTTCATAATACCCGCTCCAATCAACGCCTCCTATTTCATGCCTATAAATTGAAGGCATTTTGCCTCACAATGTAAGTTTTGTCGACCATAGTTGCGCACTTAAACCAACACATCTTATCATATGGATGACTTGGGAATTTAACAATTTCACCCTCATCACCAATGTTAGACGCTCTAATTTTTTACACTTGAACCAACCTTATTACGATCAATCATCAATACCCAACTTAAATTTTGCAATCAAGCCAACTTAAAAACGATCTTGTAAATATGTGTTCCAATTTTTGACATTATTTTCATAATTATCATAATTATCAAAATACTTTTTCTGTTTATCTTTAAGATATTATAAATTAGATCATGTGCAAAAAAGTTTTTAATATAAAAGTTTTTACCGGCAAATTATGTCCGCTACTTTTTATGAATTAAAAATGATTTAAGAAACGTGGTTCAAAGAGTCTCACACGTTTAGTGTTTGTTATGATGCCACTAATCAAACAATGTATTAAATCCATTATTATTGGTCACTTAAATTAATGGTAAATAATTGTTGATGCCCAATATCCATGTTTCATATTGATCAAATTAATTTAATTTATATGCTTTGTCTTTAAGTGAACAAATATGGAAAATGAAAAGGTTTTATTATGCATTATTATATATATTAAAAATTGTATATTGATTTAAAAAGAAAGTCGAATCTGAGTTTCATAAAGCATTGTGATGCACTAACTCCATCGATTTCCTCTTTACTTTTAACGAGTTTTTTTCAACTCGCGCATTGCGATGGGGGTTTTAAAAATCACATATTTGAAAGTAAAAATAAAATTAAATAGTGATGTTTAAGATATTAGATGTATGTAATTTAGAATTAAAAAAAATGTTTTGAAACACCCAAATTTCTGTTATATTTTATGATTTAAAAGAATATATATTATTAATTTGAATTATACATTATTAATTTTGTGAGATAAGTTAATAGTTACTTATATAAAATATTACTTTCTTATTATCAAACAAATTAATAGGTTTTTACTTAATTTCTTCCCATGTAGAAACATTTCTTTTTGAGTTGAACTCTTGACTACCCATTTCCCTGTACTAAAGACCAACCACTTTCAATATATCAAATTATGTTGAAAATTGATACACAATAGGTATAATATGATAAGTTTTTATAACTATTCATTGAATAGTTATAAATATCCTAGTAAATGTTGGTGTTTTTAATTTTGCTACAAATTATGTATGTGCTAATTAGTTTTATTTATTAAGATATATATTATTGAGGTATGTGGCCCGACAACCGAAAACGACTCAAACAAACGCTTCGGAAACCTCGAGCCATCCCGGAAACTGCCCAGGCAAGTATCTCGAGTACCGCCCAGACCAGGCCCGAGCAAACAAGCCCCGCTGACGAGACAACACGCCCCACCCCGGATACCGCCGAGGTTCTCAGGGCAGTCCTCGGATATCGCCCTAGGTACCTCGGACACCCCGGACACATGACCGAGTCATAGCTGGTATCCCGGACACACCTCGGATACCTTGGCCCCGTTACCGGGGTAAACAGCCCCTGATCGAGCAACCGCCCTGGAACCTCGGACACCTCGGGTAAACCAAGCCCCGTTACCGGGGTAAAGAGCCCCGTGCTCGAGCTCACCCCGGTACACCTCGGGTAAACCAAGCCCCGTTACCGGGGTAAAGAGCCCCGTGCTCGAGCTCACCCCGGTATACCTCGGAAACCGCCGAGCATTTTAGCCCCGTTACCAGGCATAGCCTACCCGGTTGGCCTGGCTGCCCAGTAACGCTAACTTCTACCCGATATACACTTAAGTTGACTTAAGTTGACCTGACGTCGCAAGCACGCATGCTTACGTCACTTACCCATTTGTGGATCATAAAGTGACGGCCCATGAGCGTAATCATGGGCCGCAACCCATAAATGGAAACCCTAATCTCAAGCCTATAAATACCCCTCTGATCAATGTCAGAGGGTAGGTTGTCAATCATTTGCATCACTCACACATATACGTTCAAGAGCAGTTTTCCCACTCTCTTACGTCACACCCGCTAATCATACGTCACCTTAGGCTCGTCAAGAGCTTGGTAGGTTTGCACTGCTCTCGCAGGAGTTCGTATCGATTAGCCAACACCCCAAACCCTTGAGCCCCGTCAATCGTTGCTCAAACATTGGCGCCATCCGTGGGACCGTTATAGAACAACGGTTTTTCACTAAGTTTTCTCCTTAACCCTTCACCCTCAATGGATTCAGGCCCTGCCATGAACCCCCCACCGAGCAGAGAGGATCCTCTTCCCTCGGTAGACATCAACACCACCCCCCCAAACTCCCAAGTCACTGGAATAGGAGAGGGGATGGGAAATGCTAGAAGGATCAGCGAAGAAAACCTATCTGGTGTTCGGACCAGACTTTACCCTTTCGGGTCTAACGACACAGCCGAAGTGGAAGTGCCTAGCACGGGAGAGGCAGGCCAGTCCAGTTATCAAGGCTTCCAGATGGGAAGGCCTCCAAGTATCACTCCAACCCATAGCTTCCCACAACTTGTTAGCTTGGAAACCTCCACTCTAACCCAACAGCCATCTCCCACTCCCACTCAAACCCCTTCCAGGGAACAGCCATCAGTAGAAGAAGCTTTGGAGATTTTGAAGACAGCCTTGTCCCAACAACAAACACCTCCACCGACTCCACCTGCACAAAACGACCTCTTAGCCAGGCTCATAGAAACATTGAAGCCCAAGCCTGCACCACAACCAATCCCTGAGGTCAATGCGAGTGTCTTGCTCGGACAGTTGGTTAATCAGTTGCAAAGACAAAAGGCACCAGAGCCTACTCCTCCTCCTCCCCCACAAGATACCACTCAAGAATTACTCAGTTTGTTGAAGGGCCTCGTGGGAGAGAGGGAAGGACCATCTCGGATAGCAACCATGCCTACCTCTGTGGTGAACTCTAAGTTTTGTGATTGGGTGGCAAGATATCCCATCCCAGACCGACAGAGAGTTCCCTCTATAGTCGGCACCTATGATGGAACAAGAGACCCAGAGGATCACTTAGCACTTTTCGAACAAGCTATCATGACAGAAAAGTGGGTAGACCCGGTAGCTTGCCACATGTTTCCAGGAACGTTGCAAGGTTTCGCTAGAGATTGGTTCACAAGCCTCCCAAAGAAAACCATCTATGATTTCTACGACCTTAAAGCCAAGTTTACCTCCAACTTTTTTCAACAGAAAAAGCAAAGGAGAACCCATCTTGAGGCACATCTCATACGCCAGCGAGAAGGGGAAGGCCTGCGAGAGTTCATCCTCCGTTACACACAAGAGTGCCAGAAGATACCAGGCCTACCCGAAAGCCAGCAAATATCCGGGTTCACACTCTCACTACTCCCAGGCCAACTCCAAGAACGACTCGCAGCACGAATCCCAGTTACCTTCAAGGAGACCACATATGTTTGCTACAATTATTTAAGGTCAAAGGAAACGATTGCTTTGGCAAGAAGTGTAACAAGTGGCAAGATAGATAAGGCATGGAGCGGACCAACTGTCGGAGGAACAAGTAGACAGGAGCCCCGACATGATAGTCGAAGAAGGGATCATCGTGACAGTAGACAAAGCAGACGAGAGGAGGAAAGACCTCCTAGAAGATTCACCCCTTATGAAAGAAGCCCGTCTGGGGGGAACCTCAGCAAGACCCCCATGGAGATTTTAAAAACTGAACAAATAGGGGCGACGTTTAAGCCACCTCCTCGTATGCTTCACCGCTCTGGAACAAAGAATATGAACAAGCGTTGTGATTTTCACGAAGACTACGGCCATGACACTAATTCATGCCGGGAACTAAAAGCTGAAATAAAACGGGCGTTGGATGAAGGAAAGCTTGAGCACTTGGTGATAGGAGCAAGGCAGCAAGCGAAAAAGTCACCCGCTAAAAAGGTCTATGAGTGGCAGAAGGCAGCTAGGAAAGACAATCACCCTGGCCCCCCTGATGGCCATGTGTGCATGGTAAG
>CAJVGC010000060.1:40364564-40410227 GCA_910822075.1 Senecio squalidus | reverse complement strand
AATACCGGTGAAGATGATTTCTACTGGTCATCAGTTATTGAAGATTACTACTGGTCACACTATTACTACATCTGCTGCATGGAATGCATGAAGTTTCTACTGGTCATTGTTTCTACTGTTTAATTGATATATCTTAGCGCGTTGTAAGCAGATAATTATGGAGTAGATTTAGATAATTATCTTTGTAGATTTCGTTAGAGTTGTAACCCGGTTATGTTTAGGGTATTAGCCTCAAGGTCTATAAATATAGGTCCTTGTATCGTAGTAAATACACGTCTATTTAGATACATAAATTCTAATAGATTGAGGCTGTTGGTGGAATTCTTGTGTTCTTAATTATTAACGTTTATTCATTCGTATTCATATAAATTGTTAATCAATTGATCCTTGTTAATATGAAAGTGTTGATCCGCTGCAACCTCTATGATAGATCTAGATCTACACGTTTGTTTAAATACAACCTAGTTCGACAGATCCTAACAAGTGGTATCAGAGCACAAGGTTGCTCTAGATCTACGATTAACAAGGCGTTTTAACAAGTTTTTCACAAACCAAATCAAGATGTTTGATTTTACAGAAGGCGTTCAAGCTAATAGGGTTCTTGTACTCACATTAACAAACTATGACATGTGGAAAAGTCGCATGTATCAATACATGCTTCAAACCAATTACTCCATGTGGCAAGTTGTGAAGAATGGTGCTAAAATTGTTCCATTACCTGGACCAGATCTCAAAAAAAAAGGAGAAGAAGGTTTATCTCAACCAGTTACTGAGCAAGAAAGAAGATATACTCATAACGAATGTCAAGCATTGATTACCTTACTTATTGCTATTCCTAATGAGTATCAACATCAGTTTAGAAACTATACTGATGCTAAAATACTATGGGAGGCCTTGGAGAAACTATTTGGAGGAATAGAGAGCACTAGGAGGAATCAAAAGGATCTGTTAAAACAAGAGTTTGAGAATTTCACGTCTCTGAAGGGTGATACTCTATCTCAAAGTTTTGACAGATTCAACAAGCTAATTGGTGAATTATCTAGCATGGGAGGTAATACTGCTCAAGATGACATCAATTGAAAGTTCGTTAGAGCTTTGGGAGAAGAATGGACGATGTACACAGTCAGCTACAAACAAGGAAACACACTTGACACTATGGAGATTGACGAGCTATACAATGAGCTACTTGTGTTTGAACCTGAAATAAAAAGACCAACAAGTTATTCAACACAGAATGCAACTTTTGTTTCTACTGCTGGTACTCCTTCTGAACTGGTTTCATATCTAAGGAATCAAAAGGAAATCAGAATGATGGAAGTGTTATAGAAGCCTTATTCGCTAGTCATGGAAATTCTGGACTAGTAATTGAAGACTTGGAGCAAGTGAATGCTGATGATCTGGAGGAGATGGATCTAAAGTGGCAATTTGATATGTTAAGTGTGAGAACAAGGAGGTTTATTCAAAGGACGGGAAGGAATAACTTTGCAGTTAGAGTAAAGTGAGGTGCTATGATTGTAAGAAACTTGGACACTTTGCCAGGGAATGTCCAGAAAGTCAAGATGATAAACAAAAGCAGCCAACTCAGCACAACTCAGTAGGTTCAAGCAACAATTATCAAGGTAGAACATCCAACTCAACTGCTTTGGTTACTCAGGATGGATTGGGATTTGACTGGAGCTTTCAAGCAAATGAAGAAATCACAAATCAAGCTCTCATGGCTGATACAGTTAAAGATGACATTCCAACTGAGGTACTTACTGAACTTTGTACTCCTGCATGCATTAAACAAGTTAGGGATTATAGAGAACATAATAAACTTGTTTATGAGTCGTTACATAAGTTAGAAGAAAGGAGAAGAGAGTTGTCTAAAATAATTGCTAGTTATGAACAACAAGTGAAAGCATATGTTAAGAATGAGTCAAAATACGAAGAGGACTTAGCAATTGTTAAATGGGAAAGGGACAATGCTCTAGCTAAGGTGATCAAAGCAGAAGAACATGTTGAGGAGATTAAGATTGAAAATGATCAAATTAAGCTTAGTATTAAGAAGTATGAAAATGCTTCAAAAACAGTTGATCAAATTCTTAAATCTCAAGTGCATGGGAACTCTAAGAATGGGATTGGGTACAATAGTGTGTCACCACCATATAACAACATTTTCATTCCTCCTAAGGTAGAGTCTAGTGAAGAACTTAGTGAGGATGAAATAGAAGTCAATACACACGCTAAAGCAGACCCAATGAAAAGTAAAATTCCTTTAACCAAAACTAAAATCAATGAAAAAGTAAACGAACAGCCTGTCCAACAGGAGAAATCAAGTGATTTTGAGTCTAGTCAAGGTCCCACTTTTCATAAAAATCTCAAAAACAGACCACAATTTTATAGAGAAAGAAACTGGCACTACATTGGTCAACAGGTGAAAACATGCAACTGCATGTGTCAAAAGGGAAGCTCGTCAACTGTGAGGGGTAATGTGAGAAACTGGAGTCAAATGATCATTCATCAACGAGGTCAAAACGTTTTCAAAAGCTCTGATGTGTGTGGAAAGACAAATCACCTGACTGAGGACTGTTTCTATAATACAAATTACCGTAATGGAATTGGATTTCATAGAAACAGATCTAATAAATCCAACACGAACACAACGCATAGATTTGGTAGAACAACTCAGAAATTTATGAGCAAAAAGAATGTGCATGAAAAGAAACAAAAACCTAATTTTCAAAATACTACTGCCAGCAGAAACTACTGGAGAGTCACCAGTAGTAACTTTACCAGTAGAAACTCTACCAGTAGAAACTACAGGAAATTCACCAGTAGTAATACTGACAGTAGTAACTCCTCAAATGCACAAACTAAGAATCCTGCTTATTACTTCAAACGTTTTGATTATGTAAATGAAAAAGGTAAACCCAAGACTACATTGACTTGGGTTCCTAAAAGAAACTAACCTCTTATTCATGTGCAGAGCAAGCCAGGTGTCAAGTAAGGGGATACGTGACATGTGGACAGTGGCTGCTCTAGGCACATGACAGGCAACAAGCTGAAGCTGAATATGATGGAGGCTATTTTGCATTTGGAGGAAATCCAAGAGATGGAAGTACAGTTACATTTGAAAACGTTTTCTTTGTTCAAGAATTAAATTATAATCTGGTTAGTGTCTCTCAAGTTTGTGATAAAGAAAACAAAGTGCTTTTTACTAAAACTGAATGTATCATTCTTGATCCTAAGTTTAAGGTAGTTGACGAAAGTATGATATTACTAAGAACACCTAGGAAAGAGAATGTTTACTGCTTAGACATGGGTCATAATAATTCTGAAACTAAAGAAATTATTTTTTTTATGTCAAAGGCTTCACTTGACGAATCATCTTTATGGCACAGAAGAATGTGCCATATGAATTTCAAACACATGAACAAACTGGTGAAAAGTGGTTTGGTCAGGGGGTTACCACAAAAGGAATTTACATGCAATGATCACTGTGTTGCATGTATTAAGGGTAAACAACATAAGTCTTCTCACAAAATCAAAGATATCAATTCAAATCTGCCCAGTTTAAACCTACTGCAAATGGACCTTTTTGGTCCAACACATGTTATGAGTCTAGGAAAGAAGTATTATTGTTTAGTTATTACTGATGACTTCACAAGGTATACTTGGGTTTTCTTTCTTGGCTCTAAAGATGAAACATGTGATATTCTGAGATCGTTCATAACCAGAATTGAAAACAAGACAGAGAAGAAGGTGAAGATAATCCGTTGTGACAATGGCACAGAGTTCAAGAACCAAAAATGGATGAATTCTGCACAGAATAGGGGATTGAGAGACAATATAGTGCACCTAGAACTCCTCAGCAAAATGGAGTGGCTGAAAGAAGAAATAGAACCCTTATCGAAGCAGCCAGATCAATGTTAGCAGATTCCAAGCTTCCTATCACATTCTGGGCTGAAGCTGTGAATACTGTGTGCTATGTCCAAAACAAGGTTCTGATCGTCAAAGCACATACAAAGACACCTTATGAGCTCTTTAATGAGAGAAAGCCATTCATAAGCTTCTTCAAACCGTTTGGGTGTCCTTGTACCATTCTGAATACAAAAGAACATTTGGGGAAGTTTGGCAGCAAAATCAATGAAGGATTCTTTGTCGGATACTCGACTCAGAGCAAAGCGTTCAGAGTCTACAATATCAAGACCAGAATAGTGGAAGAGAGCACAAATGTTACATTCAACGAAAAGAATCTGAATGCTACTGGAGAAGGCCCCAATTGGTTATTTAACATTGATGAACTAACCAAATCACTAAATTCCTACTTTATGGAACAACGGGAAAAAGAATCTGGAAATGGAGTTACACCTGGCGCTCCAGTTACTACGGGTGATTCAGTTAGTACTAGTGAACCAGTTAAAACTGGTAACAAAGTTAAAATTGGTCAATCAGTTCCTACTGGCAACTCAGTTAAACTGGTCAATCAGTTCCTACTGGCAACTCAGTTAAAACTGGTCACTCAGTTCCTACTAGTAATATAGTTAGAACTGGTACATCTTCAACTAATACTGATGATTTTGTTAAGACTGGTCCATCACTTTCTACTGCCACATCTACACAGGCGGACAAATTCATCTACTTTCCATACGTTTCCGCTGACCCTCCTGGAATCTTTCAGACTACAGAAGATAATATCATCAATGACTTACAACAAGATGAAGATGATAGTGAATCAAGCAGTAATAAAGATGAAGAAAAAAAACTTTCAGAAGATGAGGAACTAGTTACCAGTAGTAATCCAGACGAAATTGTTCCATCTCCACAATCTCGTTCCAATGACCCCCCTGAGCAGAATGATACAAATTTAGATGACGAAATGACTGAAGATCCGTATCAAACACAGAGAATCAACAAGAATCATCCGTTGGAACAAATTCTTGGTGACTTACATTCAACTGTACAAACAAGGAAAAAGCTGCACCAAAGTTTCAATGAGTGCTTGTTTGTATGCTTTCTCTCTCAGTTAACTCCAAAGAAGATAGAACAGGCCATTAAAGATCCTAGTTGGGTCGAAGCAATGCAAGAGGAGTTACTACAGTTCAAGTTACAAGCAGTTTGGACACTACTTCTGCTTCCTAGAGCGTGATTGGTACAAAGTGGATCTTCAAGAACAAAACGGATGAAAGGGGCATTGTAATCAAAAACAAAGCAAGATTGGTGGCACAGGGGTACACACAGGAAAAAGGAGTTGACTATGATGAGGTTTTTGCTCCAATAGCCCGAATCGAAGCAATTCGAATATTTTTGGTATTTGCCTCTTTCAAAGGTTTTAAGTTGTACCAAATTGACGTAAAGAGTGCCTTCCTGTATGAAAAATTTGAAGAGGAGGTATATGTTTGTCAACCTCCAGGCTCTGAAGACCCTGATCACCCCGATATGGTATACAAATTGGATAAAGCTTTGTATGGTCTACAACAAGCTCCACGAGCTTGGTATGATACTTTATTTGTTTACCTTCTTAATCATCATTTCAAGAGGGGTGACATTGAAAAAAAGCTCTTCATCAAAACAGTTGGTAGTGATATTATGCTGGTACAAATCTATGTCGACGACATTATCTTTGGCTCTACTAATGACAAGCTGTGTAGAGATTTCGAGCAAATCATGCATAAGAAGTTCAAAATGAGTTCAATGGGGGAACTGACCTTTTTCATAGGTTTACAAGTGAAGCAGAGTCCTACTGGTATCTTTATTCATCAAGCAAAGTATGTCAAAGAAATTCTTGAAAAATTTGGCTTTCAGGATGCTAAACATGCCAGTACACCAGTAGAAACCCACAAGCATCTAGAGGTCTATTCTGAGGGGGAGGATGTGGATGAACATCTCTACAGGTCAATGCTTGGATCATTGATGTACTTAACTGCTTCTCGTCCAGACATCATGTATAGTGTGTGTGTGTGTGTGTGTGTGTGCACGTTACTAGAATCATCCCAAGATCTCACATCTGATAGCAGTAAAAAGAATTTTTAGATACTTGAAGGGAAAGAAAAATCTGGGTCTGTGGTACCCACGAGATTCTCCCTTTGAACTCATATCCTACACATACAGCGATTATGGAGGAGAAAACTTGGACAGAAAGTCAACGTCAGGGGGATGTCAATTCTTTGGATCATGACTAATTTCTTGGCAGTGCAAGAAACATACTAATGTGTCCCCTTCATCAACAGAAGCAGAATATGTTGTTGCATCAAGTTGTTGTGCACAAGTGCTATGGATTCAGAATCAAATGATGGACTATGGTATCTCTTTCTTACACAATCCTATTTTTATTGATAATAAGAGTACCATAAGACTGGTAGTTATTACTGGTGAGGGTACTACTGGTAGCATTAATACTGGTAGTTCCTACTGGTGCTCATTACTACCGGTACATGTTTTAGAACAGTTACTACTGATATTTTCTACTGGTGGCAGTTACTACTGCCAGTCGTTATTACTGGCGGGATTTTCTACTGCCTGTGGAAAAGTGTTTATGTTTCTACTGCAGGGACTGTTTCGTATATATGGCAAAGACATTTGGGAATATTTAATTTCATTCAAATTGAACAGTTTTTCGCTCTTTCTAAACAGAAAACCCTCATCGAAAGAAATCTTTTTCTAAAGAAACCCTCTCAACTTCAGCGAACCCTAATCGCTTATAAACGACGATTAATCACTCCTAAAATCTTCAAATCTTGTCAATGGCGAATCCACAAGAACTAGTTTTTGGCATCTCTCATAACATTGTGGCTGATTTAGCCCTACACAAAGAGGCCGCTGATTTTCATCCTATAATCAATTTTCTTCGCCAATCATACATTCGTTATGCTTTAACGGTAAACCCATAGGTTAATGAAAAGCACATTCGTGAGTTCTGGACGACGGTTCTTGAGAAGGAGAACGGACAAGAACGTATTAAAGCTGTAATTGAAAAGAAGGAAGTGATTGTAACGGAGACCATCATCTGCTCTCATCTTGAACTTCAAGATGACTCAGGTATTACATCCCTTCCTAATGACGAACTCTTTGGGATTTTTATAAGAACGGGGTATGATGGAAGCCTGTCAAAATTTACTTTTCAAAAGGCGCTTCTCTCTCCCCAATGGAGGTATTTTGTTCATGTTTTACAGTAATGTATCTCCAAAAAGAGATGCACCTGGAACGAGTGTAACACCACCATAACTACTGCTATGGCGTGTTTAGCTACTAGAAGGGTGTATAATTTTTCAAACATGATTTTTACTAACCTGAAGTGGAATCTTGCTCACCTTGAAAACAAGTTTATAATGTATCCACGATTTTTACAAATCATCTTAAACAAGGAGCTTGATACACTGTCCACTGAGGGTGAAGTCCTCCTCATGGATGCTCATTCCAAGAAAACCTTTTCAAATATGAGGAGGCAAGTTAACAAGTTTTCAGGAAAGGTGACTCCACTATTTTCTACAATGGTGGTTGTCCCTGCTTCAACTAGTGAAGGATCAAGTAATCCACTTGATTCCCAACCCACACCATCTGTTTCTACTTCTACTCCTGTTACAGAAAAACAAACCAGTACTCTTGTTACATTCGCTCGTTTTGGACAACGGCAATTTATGAGGATGTTGACGGAGTTCAGCAAATTAGGGAACGGGTTCATAAAAGAGAGGTTCTTGTTACAGAGTCTACAATTCGATCTCATATGAAACTTCAAGATGACTCAGGTATAAAGTCTATTCCTAATCAAGAACTTTTTCAAATCTTTCAAAGAATGGGGTATGAAGGAAGTTTATCAAAACTAACTTTTCAAAAGGAAATTCTTTCACCTCAGTGGAGGTTTTTAGTACATATTCTACAACAGTGTATTTCAAAGAAAAGATATACCTGGAATGAGTTTAATAAGACAATAGCTAATACTATGACTTGTTTAGCAACATGAAGGGTATTCAGTTTTGCAGACATGATTTTTAATGATTTAAAGTGATCTCTTGCCAATCCAGATAATAAATTTTTAATGTATCCACGTTTTATACAAATTATTCTGGAAAAGAACTTGGTGAGTATTTTACTCAAGGAAAAATTGTGGACATAGATTCTCATACTAAAAAGACTTTTTCAAATATGAGGAGGCATGTCAATGCTTTTTCTGGAAAGATGACTCCATTGTTCTCTACAATGGTGGGTGTCACAGTTCCTATAGGCGAGGGATCAAGAACTCCACTTTAATCCCAACTCACACCTCCAGTTTCATCTTTTGTTCCTTCTACTGAACAACCAAGTGCTTCAACTGTACCTTCATCTTCATCTAAATAACCTTCACTGAAATAATATGTTAGAAAGGATAAGAGGGTTCCTTCACCTCTTGGTCCAACATAACAAACCAAAAGCTCAACACATAACTTCCAAATCAGTTTCTACTGATACAAAGAAAATGGGTACAACTGAGCCCTCACCCAAGCTCAAAAAGAAGGTGGTCCATAAGGAAGGGGTAGACCATGTTGGAAGGGCTCATCCTACTGTTGTACCACTAAGTGGTGCACAAGACAGTATGAAAGGCACTAAGACCCAACCAACGGAAACTATAGATGATGATGATGATTCTTTTGAATCATTGTTAAGAGGACCCAGGTGCCAAGAGACCATGGGGGAGGGTGATGCTCCTGCTAGGCAAGAGGCACCTTTTAAACCTATTTCCAAGGAACCACCAACTGTTGGTACTCAACAGAAACGTGGGGAGGATAGTTATGAATACTCTAATTTTGAATTGACGTTACACTGTCTCAAATATACTGAAAAGGTTCTTGCTCAAACTGAGGAAATTAAACAGCTCAAGAAGTTGGTATTTAAGCTTGTTAAGGAAGTCAAACATTACAGATTTTCTATGAAGAAGCATGTTAAAGTAGCTGGGAAAGGTGCTTCTAAGGGGGAGCATAGGGGTAGTAAGAGAAGCTCCTACAAGTTTCCAACTCCATCTAGTTCTAACTCTAGTTCTTATGATATGTCTGACCAGAATGCTACCAAAAAGGGGGAGAATATAGATGACCAAAAGGAGCAAAAAGAAAAGAATGAAGGTGAGCAGGTTAAAGTTCCTACTGATGCAGAGGAGGTGGATGTTACTACTGATGTGCAAGATGGCGATCCATCTGTTATGACTGATATGTATACTGAGACAATTGTTTCTACTGATGGTGAGAGGATGGTTACTAATGTTGAACTTACTATTGGTGATTACACTGAAGATACTGATACTCAGAAGGTAGATGAAATAATGTTGAGAGATGAAGGGGATGAACAGGTTAACACTGATGTGCATGAAAAGGTTGAAACTACTGGAAAAGAAAATGAGAACAATGAAGGAGAAGATACCGATGTTACAAAAGATCAAGAAACTGATCATGAAAAGAAAGATTCTACTGATCAAGAAGTGCATACTGATCCTCCAGTAGTTCCATTAACAGATGAAGACATTGTTTTGGCTGCTGAATTAGAGAAGATGAACAAGAAAAGTTGAAACAAGAAGCAATCATAAAGATTGAGATAGCTGCTGCAGTTGAAAGACAAAAAAAGGCTGCTGCAAATACACAAAAAGAGAAACTAGTTACATTTAATACTGGTGAATCTGTTGGAACTACAAATGTGCATACATAGCCTGTTATTCCTCCAAGAATTGAAACAATACATGTTGGTCTCTACATGGGGAAGAAAGAAATAAAAAAGGTATTCCAAGATGATGATCCAAACTTTAAAAGCAAAGGAAAAGAGAAATAAAGAGCAAGGAGGAAATACAGAGAGAAAAAGAAGAAGAAGAAGAAGAAGAAGAAGAAGAAGAAGAAGAAGAAGAAGAAGAAGCAAAAGAAAAGGAGAAGAAAAGAAGAAAAGAATTTGATGATGCTATTGCTGCTGAAAGAATGGCTCAAGAACAAATTAAGGATGAATTAAAAAGAAAGGCACAAGAAAAGAAAGATGATCAAATAGCTCAACAACTGTTAGAGTCAAATCAAGCAGAGCTTAAAAAGAAAGAAGAAGCAAAGGCCAAAGCACAAAGCAGCAAAGCCATAAAAATGAACATTAAAAGGTCTGAAGATAAAAAGAAGTATATTGACTTTATAAAGGCTACTAGGAAGTATAGTGGAAAACAACTAGGGCTTATGAAGTTAGATACAATGCTTTACTACTATGTCAAGGAGAAAAGGTTGTAGAAGGAAGCAGCAGATAGAGCTCAGTTTGAAAAAGAAAGAGCCTTGAAGGCTGCTTTGGATAGAGGTTACAAAGTTGTTCACTTTGGAGATGAACAAACAAGAAAGGTGAAGGTTAAGAGGAAAGCTACTAATGAACCTAAGTCTGAGTCCTTGAAAAGAAATAAGCACCAAGTTGGTAATGTTTCTCCCGTCAAAAGACCAAAAACAACAGTAGAACCATTTACCACTGGTAAAAGGAAAGACAGTACTAATAAGGAAGATAATATTGGTGCAAAAAGGATAAAATCAGTTAAAAAGAAAGTGGAATCTACTGAAAAGGAAACTCAAGAGCGAGAAGAGAAAAAGCCTGAAGTAATGCAAGTCAAGCTAGAAGACATCTCTGGAAATTTTGAATTTGGGTGTGTGCGATGCTCAAGTTCTTGAAGCTGCAGACATAAATTTTGATCACATGAAAGATTTTATAATTCATTATGAAGATATCAATTGTGCTTCAATGTTTACTAAAATGCCTATTATTGGTTGGTATGCAATTGTGGTCAATGGTAAGAATGCTTATAATATTGTCAGAGCTTCAAAGAATTTCAAGGTTTACAACAGTTCATTGGAAGTATTCAGATATATTAGCAGACAAAACTTGGTTGATATGTTCTTGAATGGAAAGCAGAAATATTCTCAAAGACAAGGTATTGTTCCAGATTTTAATGACTTATTGTTTGAGTTGTTAGAGATAATGTTTGAGCCAGAAAATTTTCATGGGAAAATTGCAAGATATACTCCTGATTTGGAAAGGATTCAATATGAAAATTATGGAGTGTATTCTCTCAGCAGAAGTGATGGGACTATAGAGTATTTCTTAGTTGAAAAGAAGTATAAACATGGTATAAATGAGATGATCAACATATGTAATGTGAAGTTGAAAGCTCATCAAGATTCTGAAGAAGCAGTTCAACTACTCTAGAAGATTAGATGCCAGATCATTAATCATAGAAACTCAATGTGAAGAACAAATGAAGTTTTGGCAGCATTCCCTTGGATGATTATTGAAGAAACTTATGTTTATCATGAAAAACAGAAGTTTAGGGGGGGATTGTTGGGTTTGGAGTTGTTTTAGTGACTTATTACTGGTGAAGATGGTTACTACTGGTCATCATGATAATTACTACTGGTGCTGCATGGTTTGCATGTGAATTTCTACTGCTGATTAATAGTGTTGAGCTGATAATGTTTATCTATTGCGATTTGTTAGCAGTTATATTTGTAAATAATATAATTGATAAGTATGAAGCAGATTCTGTTAGATATTGTAACCCAATAATATTTAGGGTTAGTTAGGCTCACGGTCTATAAATATAGATCCTTATATCATTGTAAATATTCGTCTATTAAAAAACCCCAATTCTAATAGATTGAGGCTGTAGGTGGAAATCTTGTGTTCTTATTGTTTTATTCATATTCATAAACTGTTAATCATAATCTTGTAATATCAAAGTGTTGATCCGTTGCAACTTTTTTGATAGATCTAGATCTACACGTTTGTTTTATACAAACCTTGTTCATTAGATTCTAACACCGACCCTAATTAGGGTTTGGGTCTTACAGTGTCGGGTCTAAATCAGGTTGGGTTATAGCGGATCCAACTCTAGGAGTAAGAAAAAGAACTTTTTAAAGAAAGAAAGAGTAAGTGGCGTAAATAAAAAAACTTAATATGATACATATTCAATCCCTGTAGAATACACAATTCAAAAGAAAGAAAAAAAAACATAAACATAGTGGCGCATGGGAATAAAACGTAAAAAGAAACAGTAGGTTTTGTAAGCATACAATATAACCAAACCAAATTTAATACAAGCTTTTATTTGACTAGATCATTAACATTTTTGTTTTCAAAATTAATCTACGTAGTAATTTTTTAATTCTATTTGGGCTTATAAGATAGATTTTTACTAAACTAATGGACCTTTTAATAAAAAATAGATAATTAAAGTGTTATGCATAAAAGATATTCATAATAAGTTTAATTATATATGTGAGATAAGTGAAAAATTTAACAACGGGAGTTGGTGCCCACTAATAAGAGCATTGTCCCTTCATACCATCAACTAGGTTTGATTCTTATCTGAAGTGTGTGGGATTTTTATTTAAATTTTGTATCTTTATCTAATAAGAAAAATCAATATTTTCGGGTTAAACCCGAACCCGAAATCCAACCTAATTTTGATCCAAGTCTGACCCTATATACATGTTCTGGTGAATCGGGTTGACCCGATTTGTACATAAAACTCGATCAAACCCTGTTTAGCCTATTTCAGATACGGGTCAGTATTATTGATACCCCTACTACTAATAAACTTTTAGTGCGAAACCCGTTATTTTGTATATTATGAAAATTACTCTAAAAATGGGGTTTTATTTTGTGCATTAAAATTGAAAATATTAAAAATATTTGATCTTTTGAAGCCACTTTTTGATGCGGGTATGTTGTAAGACTATCCACATCAGCCACTCAACACAATCCTTTTTTTTATTATTGAAAAATAGTTTCTCTCTCTTTCACATCAACAACCTAACCTAACTCAATTTTTCACACTCATTAACAACCCAACCTAATACAATCTTTTATTAAAATAAATATATTTTATAATTATAGTAGATTTATTAAAAATTATTAAATATATTAAAAGTAATTATATTAAGAATATATAAATAAATTTTAAATTTTTAATATAAAAACAAATAAAAATACATTTTACATTTATAACACATATTTAATAAATAGATAAACGAAATTACAAACATAAATTAAGTATAAAACTTACGATACAAACTAAATAATCAATCTTCAATACCAAATGTGTGCCATATGTGCTCAATCAAATCGTTTTTTAGAACAATATGAATTTCTCTATTGCGTAGTTGTTCCCTGTTAGTCATATATCTGGATAGACATGCAATTCGTTCAGTGGAATATTCAAGAGGTATCGTCCCATTTTCAGTAGAGTGTCCAGGTAGCCGGTTTACAGGAACGTCATTCAAAAATTCTTATGGATCATAGTAGTGAAGGTATATGTCTCATTCGTCTTCAACAATCATATTATGAATTATGAAACATGCAATCATAATTCGACCCATCATATCTTTTTCCCATACAAGACATGGGTGTCGAAGAAAGGCAAAACGAGCTTGTAAAACACCAAATGCTCGCTCAACGTCTTTTTTAGCGGACTCTTGACGTTGAGCGAATAACTTATGTTTACGAAGTAGTAGAGAAGTTATTGACTTCACAAAGGCAGTCCATAAAGGATATATGTCGTTTGTGAGATATTATGCCCTATTATATTCTCGACATTTGATTATGTAACTAACATTTGATGCTCTACCAGATAATACATCACTAAAGATAGAAGATCGATGAAGTACGTTAATATCATTGCACGAACCTGGTGTTCCGAAGAATGCATGTCATATCCATAAGTCATATGATGCAACAACTTCCAAAATGATTGTTGGTTTTCCGCTTCTTCCTTCATATTGCCCTGCCCAAGCTACAGGGCAATTTTTCCATTCCTAGTGCATGAATTCAATGCTGCCTAACATACCTGGAAATCCACGTTCTTCCCCTACATGCAGTAGTCTTGCCAAATCAACGTCATTGGGACTTCTAAGGTACTCTTCACTGAAACACGAAATGACACCTTGTACGAAATGTATAAGAGAATCCCTTGTTACATTTTCACTCATTCTCAAGTACTCATCTTGTGCATCTGTTGATGTCCCATAGGCCAACACCCGCATAGACCCAGTACATTTTTGCAACGGCGAAAGACCTTTTCTACCTGTGGCATCACGTGTTTGCTAAAAATAGTTGTCATTCGGTGTAATAACATCCACTATACGAAGAAATAATGGTTTTCGCATTCGAAATAAACGTCGAAAGGTTGCTTGATCATATGCCGGGTTGTCGACAAAGTAGTCTTCCATCAAGCGTGCCTCACCCTGCTCACGATTCCGATCACGATACCTCCTTCTTTTTCTAGAAGGATGATCACATACGCTCATATTTTCCATGCTTGTGAGTAGGTCACTAATGATATGATCAATTACTTGATTTTGTTGAACAACTCGTGCTTCCCATTCCTCATATTCATTCACATTTGATGAATTAGAACCTGAATCAGAACTCTCTGATGAGTTTTCACTCTGAAACATTCTTTTAAAGATATTACAAAATGGAAAGTTTGTGTTTGATGTGAAATAATGTCAATATTATACCTTGTTTATAGATAAAGTTATGATAAGTTTTATGTATAAAATCCAAGCATCCTTTATTATATTGACATGTGGAAATTCGGATAATGCTATAGATAATGATATATATTTTGGATCATAAGTTTCATCCGTATAAAATTCAAGCATCCATTATTATATTGACACGTGGAAATTCAGATTATGCTAGATATTGTTAGATTCTTTTCTTACATATAATAATGTTGGCAATGACAATGAATAAAGTTGAATCACATAGAAATTATATAATAACATATTATATGAATACATTTAAATCTTACCGAAAATAGAAATTACATAATGACATATTACATAATAAAATAGGAATCACATTCCATACAACTTTGACAATAGGAATTGTTTTTGTTAGGATCTGTCGAACTAGGTTTGTATTTAAACAAACGTGTAGATCTAGATCTATCAAAGAAGTTGCAGCGGATCAAAACTTTGATATTAACAAGGATCAGTGATTAACAGTTTATAAGAATATGAATGAATAAACGTTAAATAATGAAGAACACAAGAATTCCACCAACAACCTCAATCTATTAGAAAAACGTATCTGAATAGACGTATATTTACAACGATATAAGGATATATATTTATAGACCTTAAGGCTAATTAACCCTAAACATAATCGGGTTACAACTCTATCGAAATATACTTGATAATTATCTAAGTCTATTCCATAATTATATGCTAACAATACGCTAACATTATCAACAAAACAGTAGAAACTTGACCAGTAGAAACTTCATGCACTCCATGCAATAGCAGTAATAATAGTGTATACCAGTAGTAATCTTCACTGGCTGATGACCAGTAGAAACCATCTTCACCAGTAGTAATACTCACCAGTAGAAACTTACATAGTGGCCAGTATAAACCCTCTTCACCAATAGTAACACCACTATAACCCAACAATCTCCCCCTAAACTTCTGTTTTCTATTATAAACAAAAGTTTCTTCATACAAAACTGGAGAATGCTGCCAAAACCTTTAACACTTACATAGAGTTTCTATTGTCTGTAAGCTGACATCTGATCTTCCATAAAAGTTGAATTGCTTCTTCAGAATCTTGGTTAGCTTTCAACTTCACATTTAGCATATTGATCATATGATTGATGCCATGCTTCAATTTCTTCTTTACCAAGAAATACTCAGTTGTTCCATCAGTCCTGCTTAAGGAGTAAACTTCACAACTCTCATAATGAATCCATTCAATCATATGAGTAAATCTTGCTAGCTTCTCAGGGACATTGTCGGGCTCAAACATAATTTCCAATAACTCCATAAGTAAGTCACTGAAATCTAAAATTGCACCTTGTCCTTGAGAATATTTCTTGTTGTCAATTAGGAACATATCAACCAAGTCTCTCTTGCTTATGTTCCTGAAGATCTCCAGATGGATGTAATATACATTGAAGCTCTTTGAAGCTCTGACAATCTTGTACCCATTCCTACCATCAACTACAACAGCATACTAGTCAACAATTGGCATTTCAGTAAATCTTGTGGGGTAGTTGATGTCCTCGGAATGCAGTATTAGGCTCTTCATATCATCATATACTCTGTCTGCAGCTTCATTGACTTGTTCATCTGAAATTTCAGGAACACAGCCAAACTTAAAATCTCCATTAATGTCTTATTTCTTTACCTGGAAGATCTTTGGCTTCTCATCTTCTTGTTCCTTTTCCTTTTTCCTTTGGCCCCTCCTTTTCACGAGGTCTGTTTTCAATAGATTCCTTCTTATCAGGCCTTGATTTCATCTTCTTCACACCAGTATTAACGTGCTCCTTGGTGCTTGTCTTTCTTTTACCACCTGTAGTAACTGTTTCTACTACTTGCTTTGTTCTTTTAGCAGTAGGAACACTACTAGGATGGCTTGCTTTCCTCTTCTTCTCAGGCACAGACTCATCAACCACCTTCTTCTTCTTTATTTCTTCCTTCTTCTGTGCAGTTCCAAAATGAACCACTCTATAACCTATATCAAGTGCAGCTTTCAGAGCTCTTTCTTTCTCCAATTGGGCTTGTTCTTCAGCTGCCTTTAGTAACTGCTTTTCCTTCACATAGAGATACAGAACTGTGTCCAGTTTCATGGGCCCAAGCTGCTTTCCACTGTACTTTCCAGTTGACTTTAGAAAGTCAGTGTATTTTTTCTTGTTTCAGCTCTTGTCACATTCCTCTGATTGTGCTTTTGCTTCTGGCCTCTTCCTTCTTCTTTTTCTGTAACAACAGTTCATCTCTTTCCAACATCTTCTGAGCAAGTTCAGCATCAGCCTTTTCTTGAGCTTTTCTTTTGAGCTCATCTTCTATCTGCTCCTGAGCCATCTTCTGTGCTGCTATGGCATCATCTTGCTCTTGTTTCTTCAATCTTTCTTTCTCAGCTTGATATCTTTCTTGTTCCTCTCTTTCAATCTCCAACAATCTCATATGTTAATCTCTTTCCTCAACCAACTTTCTTCTTCTTTCAGTATCTTCCTCCTCCATTTCCTGCTTGCTCTTCATTTTACCTTTACCCTTGCTTTTCCAGTTTGGGTCATCATCTAAATATACCTTCTGAACTCCCTTCTTTGTGTGAATGAATCCCATTGGTCTACTCTGCACAGGTGGAGGAATGACTGGTTAATTAGACTCAACAGTAGGACCTACAGAGTCACCAGTATTAAGGGTCACTGGCTTCTCTTTAGGTTTGCTTGCAGCAGCCTTCCTTTGTCTTGCCACAACTGCAGCAATTTGTTCCTTCCTTATAGCTTCAGCCTATAACCTTTCTTGTTTCAATTTTTATTTTCTCAATCTTTCCAGCTCAGTAGCTAATGTACTATCATTTTCAAACAATGGAGCTACTGGTGGATCAACAGTAGGAATGTCACCTTCAGCATCACCAGTAGTAACTGGTGGATAAACAGTAGGAAGTTCCTTTTCAGCATCACCAGTAGGAAGTTCCTTCTCAGTATCGCTAGTAGTAACTGTATCCCCAGTAGAAACAGTACCACCAGTATTAACACCTTGTTTAGTTTGTTCTTGGTGCTCTATAGATTTTACCTCTTCCTTTTCTCCTTCCTTTTCAGATTGGACACTTCTTAACAGAATTTCATCTACCTTATCCCTTGCTTGCTTTCTTTCTGCTTCTCCTTTACCCATATTCATGATCACATCCCTGATTTTTTTTATCTTCATCAGTCCATTCAGTAGATGTAACATTTGCAGAAACATAAGGTGCATGAGATGCATCAATATAAGCTTTATGTTCTGTTTTTGTTTCCTTCTGCTACTGATTCTCAGCTTCATCTACATCAATGTCAATAGTCACCACCCTTATTTCACTATCTTCATTATCAGACCATTTAAAATCAGCATCATTAACAACTTTTTCCTCTTTATCAACTTCCCTTTCACCAGCTTCTTTCTCAGTTTCTTGTTCAACATTCACATGAACCTCCTTCTCTACCTCCTGTTCAACTTCTTATCGTTCCTCTTTATCTACTTCTCTGTCAGCTGCCTTTTCAATCTTCTCCCCCTTATTGGCAACATTCTCATCATGCATACTTGAGTAACTTGAGCTTAAACCAGAAGGAGCGGGCAATTTGGAAGCTTTAGAACTTACACCACTCTTCTTTACTTGACCTTGCTTTGCTATCTTCACAGGCTTCTTCATAGACAACCTGTAGAGCTTCACCTCCTACAACAATCTGGCCACCAACTTTTTCAATTTCTTGATTTCCTTAGCTTGATTATCCACCTTTTTAGTAAGCTTAAGGCACATTTCCGTCAATTCCAAATTAGAGTAAGAAAAACTATCCTCCTCACCTTTTTGTTGAGTACCAACATCAGACGGTTCCTTGGATGATTTAGAGGGTGCCTCATGCCTAGCAGAAGCATCACCCTCCCCCTTGGTCTCTTGGCACCTGGGTCCTCGTGATAATGATTCCAAGTAATCATCATCTATAAGAGTTGTCGTTGATTGGGTCTTATTGCCTGTCTTACTGTCCTGTGCACCACGAGGTGGTACAACAGTAGTATGAGCCCTTTCAACATGGTCTCCGCCCTCCTTATGGACCACCTTCTTAGGAAGATTGGGTGAGGGCTCAGTTGTACCCTTGATAGTGGAATCAGTAGAAACTGATTTAACAGGTTTAGAAGCAGATTTAGTTGGTCTAGTTTTTGCTCCAAGAGGTGAAGGACCCCTCTTAGACTTGCGGGCATACTCCTTCAGGGGAATATTTTGATGTGTGGTAGAAGGTGCATCATAAGCACTTGTGGTTTGTTCTGTAACAAGAATAGAAGTTGAAGCAGAAGGTGTGGGTTGGGACTCATGTGGGTTACTTGGTCCTTCACCCGTAGAAGCTGGGACAACCACCATTGTAGAGAATAGTGGAGTCACATTTCCAGAAAATTGATTTACTTGCCTCCTCATATTAGAAAATGTTTTCTTTGAATGAGAATCCATGAGGAGGACTTTACCTTCAGTGGACAAATCACCAAGTTCTTTACTTAAAATGATTTTCAAAAATCTTGGGTACATTAAAAACTTGTTTTCAGGGTGAGTTATGTTCCACTTTAGGTCATTGAAAATCATTTGAGAAAAATTGAACACCCTTCCTGTAGCCAAAACACACCATAGCAGTAGCTATTGTTGTGTTAAACTCATTCCAGGTGTAACGTTTTTTTAGAGATACAATGTTGTAAAACATGCACAAGGTATCTCCATTGGGGTGAAAGAAGTGCCTTTTGAAAAGTGAATTTAGACAGACTTCCTTCATACCCCATTCTTTCAAAAATCGCAAAGAGTTCATTGTTAGGAAGCGAAGTAATACCAGTATCATCTTGAAGTTCAAGATGAGAGCGAATGTTGGACTCCGTTACAATCACCTCTCGTTTGTCTTTTAAAGCCCTAATATGTTCTTGACCGTTCACCTGCTCAAGAACCGCCGTATTACATAAATCCCTAATGTGCTTTTCATAAACCTCTGGGTTTACCGTCAAAGCATAACGAATAGTTGACTGGGGAAGAAAAGTGATAATGGGGTGAAATCAGTGGCTTCTTTATGTAGTTCTAAATCGGCAACAATGTTGTGAGAGACTCCAAACGTTAGTTGTTGATTCGCCATCGTATTGATTGATGATTTTAGGGTTAGAAAACTGTCGTCAATGATCGATTAGGGTTCTTTGAAGTCAAGAAGGTTTCTTAAGAGAATGGTTTTCTGTTTAGAGAGAGCGAAATTTCTAATTTGAATGAAATTAAATATTCCTGAATGACTTCGCAATATATACCAAACAGTCCCTGCAGTAGAAACATCAAACACCTTTCCAAAGGCAGTAGAAAATCCCGCCAGTAATAACGACTGGCATTAGTAACTACCACCAGTAGAAAACATTAGTAGTAACTGTTTTAAAACATGTACCGGTAGTAATGAGCACCAGTAGGAACTACCAGTATTAATGCTACCAGTAGTACCCTCACCAGTTATAACTACCAGTATTATCTCTACCAGTACAAACTACCAGTGATGACCACCAGTATTATATCTACCAGTATTAATTATGTACAGTAAAAACTACCAGTATTAACTTTTCAAACACCAAAGATATAACATGATTGATCAAATTCATCATTTTAAAAAGTAGATTTAAACACGATTAATCATTCTGATACTATTGATCAAGAATGTAAATCTGCCCACAGCGAAAGCTTTTGTGAACAGATCTGCAAATTGATTATCAGTATGGACTTTGACGACCCGAATAAGTTTCTTTTCATTGCAGTCTCTTATAAAATGAAAACGAATTTCGATGTGTTTGGTTTTGGAGTGTTTGACCGGATTATTGACTATGCTTATGGTACTCTTATTATCAATAAAAATATGAGTGTGTAAGAAAGAGATACCATAGTCCATCATCTGATTCTGAATCCAAAGCACCTGTGCACAGCATCTTGAGGCACCTACATATTCAGCTTCTGTGGAGGAGGTAGACACATTTGTCTGTTTCTTGCATTGCTAGGAAATCAGTTGAGATCCAAAGAACTTACATCCCCTGACGTGGATTTTTTGTCCAGATTCTCTCCTCCATATTCACTGTCTGTGTAGGAAATAAACTCAAACGGAGAGTCTTTTGGATACCATAATCCCAGATATGGCTTGCCCTTCAAAAATCTGAAAATACTCTTCACGGCTGTCAGATGGGACACCTTTGGACTAGTTTGATAGCGTGCACACACACACACACACACACACACTGAACATTATGTCAGGTCTTGAAGTAGTTAAGTACATCAAGGATCCAATCATCAACCTGTATAAATGCTCATCCACATCCTCCCCCTCAAGATCAGCCTCTAAGTGCTTGTGTGTCTCGACTAGTGTACTAGCACTCTTTGCATCTTGAAAGCCAAATTTCTCCAAGATATCTTTCACATACTTTGATTGATGAATGAAGATACCAGTAGGATTCTGCTTCACTTGTAGTCCTAGGAAGAAGGTCAGTTCTCCCATGGAGCTCATCATGAATTTCTTATGCATTATTTGCTCAGTCTTTACAAAGTTTGTCATTGGTAGATCCAAAGATGATATCATATACATAGATCTGCACCAGCATTATGTCCTTTCCCACTATCTTGATAAACAAAGTCTTGTCAATAGCACCTCTCTTGAATTAATGATGAAGAAGGTAGACGGATAAGGTATCATACCAAGCTCTAGGAGCTTGATGTAGGCCATACAGTGCTTTATCCAATCTAAATACCATGTATGGATGATCAGGGTCTTCAAATCTTGGAGGTTGACACACATACACCTCCTCTTCAATCTTGTCATATAAAAAGGCACTCTTTACGTCCATTTAATACACTGTAAAGCCTTTAAATGAGGCAAAAGCCATAAAAATGCCTATGGCTTCCATTCTTGCTACTGGTGCAAACACCTGATCATAGTCAACTCCTTCTTCCTGGGTGTAACCTTGAGCCACCAACCTTGCTTTGTTCTTGATCACGATTCCTCGTTCATCAGTCTTGTTCTTGAAGATCCATTTTGTACCAATTACTCTCTTTCCCTTGGGAAGAACCACTAGTGTCCAAACTTCTTGGAGCATGAACTATAGTAATTGCTCATGCATAGCTTCAATCCAGCTTGGGTCTTTAATAGCTTGTTCAATCTTCTTTGGAGTTAATTGGGAGAGGAAACACACAAATAAGCATTCACTGAAACTTTGATGTAACTTTCTCCTAGTTTGAAGTGTAGAGTTGAGATCACCAATAATTTGTTCCAGTGGATGATTCTTATTGACCCGTTTTGTGTTATATTGATATTCATGGATTTCGTCTATCAAATTTGTGTCATTTTGTTCTGGCAATTCAATTGGTTCAGATTATGGAGATGGTGCACTTTCTTCTGGATTACTACTGGTAACTATCTCCTCATCTTCTGAAAGTTGTTTTTCGTGGGCCTTATTACTGCTTGATTCACCATTATCAACATCTTGTTGCAAGTCGTTGATGCTATCATCCTTTGTGGGCTGAAAAATTCCAGGAGGATCAATGGAAACGTATGGAAAATAGATGAATTTGTCCTCCTGTGCAGATGGGGCAGTAGAAAGTGATGCACCAGTCTTAACATAATCACCAGTATTATTAGAAGATGTACCAGTTTTAACTAGGTTGCCAGTAAGAACTGATGTACCAGTTTTAACTGGGTTTCCAGTAGGAACTGATTCACTAGTTTTAACCGTTTGACCAGTTTTAACTGGTTCACAAGTACTAACTGAATCACCAGTATTAATTGGGTCACCAACATTAAATCCATTTCCAGATTCTATTTCCCGTTGTTCTACAAAATATGAATTTAACGATTTGGTTAATTCATTGATATTAAATAACCAATCGGGACCTTCTCATGTAGCATTTAGAGTCTTTATCACAAACTTGAGAGACACTGACCAGGTTATAATTTAATTCCTTGACAAAGAAAACATTTTCAAATGTAACAGTACCATTACTTATTGTTCCTCTTCCTGTAATCCTTCCACCTCTTGAATTTCCTCCAAATGCAACATAGCCTCCATCATATTCAACATAATCTTGAAGCTTCAGCTTGTTGCCTGTCATGTGCCTAGAGCAGCCACTGTCTACATGCCACGTGTCTTCTTTCTTCATACCTGGCTTGCTCTGCACATGAAAAAGAGGTTAATTTCTTTTAGTAACCCAAGCCAAATTAGTCTTGGGTTTACCTTTTTCATTTACATAATCAAATCGTTTGAAGTGATATGCAGGTTTCTTTGTCTGTGCATTTGAAGAGTTACTACTGGCAGAGTTACTACTCGTGACTCTCCTGTAGTTTCTACTAGCAATAGTATTTTCTTTGAAAGTTGTTTTTTTATTCTTTTCTTGCACATTCCTGTTACTCACATATCTTTGTGCAGTCCTACCAAATCTAGGAGGTGTGTGCATGTTTGATCTGTTAGATTTGTTTCTATTAAATCCAATCCCATTACGGTTATTTCTTTTGTTATAAAAACAGTATTTAGTTAAATGATTTGACTTTCCACACACGACACAACTTTTGAAAAAGTTTTGACCTCTTTGATGAGTGACCTTTTGACTCCAGTTCCTCACATTATCCCTCACATGTAATGCATGTCCCTGTGTGCACATGTAGTTGCATGTTTTGACCTTTTGATTTTGACCAATGTAATGCCAATTTCTTTCTTTGTACACATGTGGTCTGTTTTTGATATTTTGATGAAAAGTGGGACCTTGACTAGAATCAGAATCACTGCTTTTCTCCTGTTGGACAGTTTGTTCTTTAACTTTCTCATTGACTCTAGTTTTTGTTAAAAGGATTTTACTTTTCATAGGGTCTACTTTAGCATGTGTATTGACTTCAATTTCTTCCTCACTAAGTTCTTCACTAGACTCTACCTTAGGAGGATCATAATTGTTGTTATATGGTGGTGACACACTATTGTACCCTATCCCATTCTTGGTGTTACCATGCACTTGTGATTTAAGAATTTGATCAACCGTTTTTGAAGCATTTTCATACTTCTTGATACTAAGCTTAATTTGATCATTTTCTATCTTAATTCCTGAACCTGTTCTTCTGCTTTGATCACCTTAGCTAGAGCATTATCCCTTTCCCACTTAACAATTTCTAAATCCTCTTGGTATTTTGTTTCATTCTTAACATATGTCTTCACTTGTTGTTCAAAACGAGCAATTATTTTTGACAATTCTTTTCTTCTTTCTTCTAATTTATGTAATGACTCACAAACAAGTTTATTATGTTCTCTATAATCCCTAACTTATTTAATGCATGCAGGATTACAAAGTTCAGTTAATACCTCAGGTGGAATGTCATCTTTAACAATGTCTGCAATGAGAGCTTGATTTGTGATCTCTTCATTTGCTTGAAAGCTCCAGTCAAATCCCAATCCATCCTGAGTAACCAAAGCAGTTGAGTTGGATGATCTTCCTTGATAATTGTTGCCTGAACCTGCTGAGTTGTGATGAGTTGGCTGCTTTTGATTATCATCTTTGCTGTTTGGACATTCTCTAGCAAAGTGTCCAAGTTTCTTGCAGTCATAACACCTCACTTTACTCTTATCAAAGCCAGTATTATCCCCTCTTCTAATTGCAAAGTTGTTCCTGCCAGTCCTTTGAATGAACCTCCTTTTTCTCACACTTAGCATAGCAAACTGGCACTTTAGATCCATCTCCTCCAGATCATCAGCATTCACTTGCTTCAAGTCTTCAATTACTAGTCCAGAATTCTCATGACTAGCAAATAAAGCTTCCCTAACACCTTCATCATTCTTATTTCCTTTTGATTATTTAGATATAAAACCAGTTTCAGATGGAGTGCCTGTAGTAGTGTTAGTGCAATATCTGTGACAGTTGTTCTAGATTATTTAAGTCTTTAGTAGTAGTCTATTTGAGTCTGTAATGGCCCAATAACATTGTGTTGTTAAGTGGGCTATTTAGTCTGTTATGGGTGTTAATGGACTTTGCATAGTCCATGAGCCCATTAGTGGCCCAAGCCTATGAACATGTCTCTATATAAAGAGACATTGAGTTTAGGTTTAGGGTTAATCAGTTAGTTAATCATCAGAGACAGACAGAGGGAGAGAATTCTTTGAAAGGCTATTTATTGAAATTGAGTGATTCAATTAATAAAGTAGTCAGAATTCGGTAATTGTGTTTATTGTTATTATTGCATTCGATTATTACTTGTGTGATATATTTGATTACGAGATTCCGCCTCGTGATTAGTTAGTTTAATCCTGTAGATCGGACCACTGGGACCTACAATTGGTATCAGAGCAAACGCATTGTTTGCTCTCTATCGAGATTTGGTTCAGGATTGAATATCAGGTTCTAATCGATTTTGGGAATTAGGGTTCTTCAGTTTTCTGGCGGCTGTTATTAAAAATTAGGGTTTGCGAATTTTCTGACGGCTGCAGTCTGAGAATTAGGGTTTCTGGCGGCAAGTTTGTTCACCAAAAGTCAAGTTCGTTGAACAAGTTCGTCAACAATTTCGAGTAACAAGTTCGTGAGTAACTTCGTGGATTTGAAAATTAACAAATTGTTGTTTTGGGCTTTAACAAAAATTAATTAATCAAATTTGGGCTTTAGCTGGGCCTATACTCTTCTGTTCGTGGACCTGGAAATAAAGAACAAAAACAAACACACAACAAAGTGCATCTGGCGGCGGATTAAAACAAAATTAAAGCAGCGGCGATAAAACGAAAAAGAAATTCATCATCTTCGTTTGAAAAGGACTTCATCATCTTCGCCGTTTAGAAATCATCATCTTCGTCTCGCCATTTTCGTTTCATCATCTTCGTGGCGCCGATTAAACAAGGGGAAACGATTGAAAAGGGGGCGGCGATTTTAAAAACATCTTCGCCGTTGAATCATTACCATCTTCGTATCATCAGTAATCAATGCACAATAGCGGCGAACATCAATCTTCGTCGCATCTTCGTGAAGTAAATCACACATCTTCGGCAAATCAGATTCAAAATCAACGAACATCAATCATCTTCAGCAGTGACGGCGAACATCATCTTCGGCAGTGACGGCGAACATCATCTTCGGCAGTGACGGTGAACATCACCATCTTCGTTTCAGTGACGAACATCATCATCTTCGTTTGTTTATGTTCGTCTGATGTTCGTTTGATATTTAGTTCGTTTTAACAGGTTCGACGGTGCTCATCTTCGTCGGGTTTGTTAATGTTCGTTTGGCTTTTGAATTACTTGTTCGTTTGGCGGGCGATTTAAAACATCTTTGTGGCTGTTAATAAGTGTTTGTTCGTGGATGTTATCGGTTTCAAGCTCGTAGTAGTACTTATGTTCGTGACTGATCCCTATTCATCTTCGTGTTAATTGTGCTCGTGGCTGCTCAGGAAACAAGTTCGTGAAATTAGGATTGAAAACAAGTTCAGCGTAATCTATATTTGATTGAAGTTCGTGATCAGTGAACTTATGAAAAATTGATGTTCGTGAAGGCTGAACAAATTAATTAGTATGTTCGTAGAAAAATTCAGCGAGTGATGTTCTTTGTTGCCAAAAGTTTGTGAAGCAGTGGACCTTAATTGGACCTCAGTGATTTATCTTTTGGGCCTTTGCAATCTTAATCGGGCTTCTACAAATTAAACTGAATTGGGCTTTAAAATTAATTGGACTTAAAATTTATTGGACTGAATTGATTTGGACTCGTTACTTGGACTGTTTATTGGACTCGTTATTTAGACTTATTTAATTTGATAAATTGTAAAGAAATGGACTCTTTAAAATCCGATAGTCCACCTAAATTAAGTAACACGTCTCTTTATTACGAATGGGCAGACAAGTTTGAATCTTACTGTAGATTAAATGACGCTCAAATGTGGTTGTGTATTCAAGAGGTATATGAACATCCACGCGCAACTACAAACGGTGTGACTGCTAAAATCCCAGTCGCTAAACTAACACCTGAGCTTAGACGAGAATATGATGCTGAAAACAACGTTAGGGAAAATCTGGAAATGTCTCTTCCTAAGGAACTGCAATATCTCACTTCGAAACACAAGTCAGCAAATACCTTATGGAAAGCAATTGAGAAGACATGTGCAAGTTCAGCTAACCAACGAAAAGCCGAAGGAAATATATTGAAAGAGAACTTTTCGATCTTCAAAGCAACCTCAGATCATGCATTCAAGGCTTCAGTTAGTGATCAAGATACTGAGAGTACGTGTTCAGACAAAGAACAAAACGATGTTCGCAGTGAAACCAATAGTACTGCAGGTGATTCAAATGAAGAGAATATTCAAGATACTGAAAATGAATCAAAGGTTTGCAGCTGTACGTTTGATCTATCTAACGAAAACTTTATTGCAAAAATGGCTTATCTCCAAACTGAAAAGTCAAAGGTACTTCTTGACCTTCAATCTGTGAAGGAGCTGTGTAAATCTTTCACTATTTTAACTCTTCAAAATGATGAATTGACTAAGTCAGTATCTACTTTGGAATCACAGCAAACTAAACTTGAACATGAAGTGTCAATACAAAATTTTTTTAAAGATAATTTCTCAAAGAAATTTCATCAAAATGAAAAAGACAGAATGGAACTCTTGTCCACCGTTGGCATTCAAACTCTAAAAATTGACTTGTTATATGAAAGTCTTGAAAACGAAAAGAAGAGTTTTGCTGCAAAAGTCCAAGAGTTAAATGACTGTCAAATAAGATTAACTGAACAGGAAAGGAAGATCGAACAGTTTCGTACCTCTTCCAGTACTTTGAACTCCATCTTAAGTCGTCAACGCGCTAGTGGGAACACTGCAGGTTTGGGATATAATGAAACACCTCCACCTTTTAATCACAATTACAATTCTCTTAAAGCTGAATGTGACGTGAAGGAAAACAGTGTTGATTCTTCTTGTGAATCTTCCTCTACAAGGAACGATCAAACCGAGTCAAGTGCTTCAACTGACCCGAGTGTTTCGGAAACGACAATGAGTACATTAGCTGAAAACTCAAAACCCAAACAGCCTATGGATGATTTGAAGTGTTTTAAATGTCGTGAACATGGTCATGCAGCCTCGGTATGTCCAAAGAAGAAGCAAAAGCAAGCCAACAGATCGCCTTCTCCAAAGAAAGAGCAAGCTAGCAGATCATCGTCACCAAAGACTAAACAAATGGCTCGTTCACATTCATCTGTACGGAAACAGGTGCAACCTGTTCGACAATCAATGGCTCGATCATATTCACCTGTACGGAAACAGGTGCCTCAAAAGTGGATAAAGAAACAGGAACACATGGGTGTTTCTAATGATCGGTCATTTCAACCGCGTCCATTTCGACCGTCTTTTAGAACTTCTAATCCATACTGCCCGAGTCAGAGAGTACATTCCTTTTATCAGCAATCGAGATACGTTCGTCCACCGAGGAACCACCTGAATTCTAATGTTAACGCTACAGTTACTAAAGATGATGGATTCTTCAAAGAATTTGTCTACGTAAACGAAAGAGGACAATCAAGACGCGTTATGGCATGGGTTCCCCACCATAACTGATAATTGCTAGTTTAGCTGATATTTTTGTAACTTTGTAATTTCTTTTTATGAAAAAATAGAATCGACATGAAAACCTCAAAAATTTCATGTTGATTACTCAAAAAAAAAAAAAAAAAAAAAAAAAATTATTATTACTAACGTTTGTTTGCAGGTTGTGCGTACGAGACTCTACTTTTGAAACTGCTGTTTGAGACGTTGTTCATCGTCAGACAGCTCAGGGGGAGTTTTGTTGTCATTTATGGAAGCTCGGATTATACAAGCAAAAGTGATGAACTTAGTTGAGTCAACTCGTGATGAAGACTCTGATAAATAACGAAGTTCACAACAACAAAGGGAGCTGCCTAACTCTTCACAAGCATTAACGTAGAAGACTAACTCTTCACAAGCGTAAACGGAGAAGACAAGCAATCTTCACAAGCTTAATCGGAGAAGACTGAATTATTGCAACAATTCAGGGGGAGTTATTCAAGACAATGATGAGTTAGAAGAACCTGCAAGTAATACAAGGAGTACAAGACTATAAAGACTTTGAGCGTATAACAGAATCTAGAAGCAACAGTCAAGGGGGAGTTTGTTAGTGCAATATCTGTGACAGTTGTTCCAGATTATTTAAGTCTTTAGTAGTAGTCTATTTGAATCTATAATGGCCCAATAACATTGTATTGTTAAGTGGGCTATTTAGTCTGTTATGGGTGTTAATGGACTTTGCATAGTCCATGAGCCCATTAGTGGCCTAAGCCTATGAACATGTCTCTATATAAAGAGACATTGAGTTTAGGTTTAGGGTTAATCAGTTAGTTAATCATCAGAGACAGACAGAGGGAGAGAATTCTGTGAAGGGCTATTTATTGTAATTGAGTGATTCAATTAATAAAATAGTCAGAATTTGGTAATTGTGTTTATTGTTATTATTGCATTCGATTATTACTTGTGGGATATATTTTATTACGAGATTTCGCCTCGTGATTAGTTAGTTTAATCCTGTAGATCGGACCACTGGGACCTACAAGTAGTAACAAAAGCTGCATTCTGGGTTGAATAACTTGATGGTCTTTTAACTTCAGGTTCAAAGACACGTAGCTCTTTATATAGCTCATCAATCTCCATAGTGTCAAGTGTGTTTCCTTGTCTGTAGCTGACAGTGTACATCGTCCATTCTTCTCCTAAAGCTCTGAGAAATTTCCTATTGATGTCATCTTGTGCAGTGTTTACTCCCATGCTAGATAGGTTACCAATCAGCTTGTTGAATATGTCAAAAGTTTGAGATAAAGTATCACCCTTCACAGACGTGAAGTTCTCAAACCGTTGTTTTAACAGATCCTTTTGATTCCTCCTAGTGTTTGTTGTTCCTCCAAATCGTTTCTCTAGAGCCTCCCATAGCAGTTTAGCATCAGTAAAGTTTCTAAATTGATATTGATATTCATTAGGAATAGCTATAAGTAAGGTATTTAAGGCTTGACATTCATTATGAGTATCTCTTCTTTCTTGCTCAGTAACTGGTTGAGAGGATCCTTCTGCTCCTTTAGATTTGAGATCTGGTCCAGGTAATGGAACAGTTTTGGCACCATGTTTCACCACTTGTCACATGGAATAATTGGTTTGAAGCATGTATTGATACATACGACTTTTCCACATGTCATAGTTTGATGATGTGAGTACAGGAACCCTATTTTCTTGAACGCCTTCAGTGAGATCAAACATCTTGGATTGGTTTGTGAAGAAAACTTGTTAAACGCCTTGTTGATCGTAGATCTAGAGCAACCTTGTGCTCTGATACCACTTGTTAGGATCTGTCGAACTAGGTTTGTATTTAAACAAACGTGTAGATCTATCAAAGAAGTTGCAGCGGATCAACAATGTGATATTAACAAGGATCAGTGATTAACAGTTTATAAGAATAGGAATGAATAAACGTTAAACAATGAAGAACACAAGAATTCCACCAACAGCCTCAATCTATTTGAAAAACGTATCTGAATAGACGTATATTTACAACGATATAAGGATCTATATTTATAGACCTTGAGGCTAATTAACCCTAAACATAATCGGGTTACAAATCTTTCGAAATCTACTTGATAACTATCTAAATATATTCCATAATTATCTGCTAACAATACGCTAACATTATCAACAAAACAGTAGAAACTTGACCAGTAGAAACTTCATGCACTCCATGCAATAGCAGTAATAATAGTGTATACCAGTAGTAATCTTCACTGACTGATGACCAGTAGAAACCATCTTCACCGGTAGTAATACTCACCCGTAGAAACTTACATAGTGAGCAGTATAAACCCTCTTCACCAGTAGTAACACCACTATAACCCAACAGTTTTGTTTCTTCATCTTCAGGAGACAAGTTCTCCTTTGCTACCAGTGTATTGAGAAGGACAAATTGCATCTTCTTTACCTCACGCTCTTCCTTTTTTCTCTATTTCTTCTCTTTTTTTGCTCCTTTTCTTTATCCAAATCGATTATTTTTCTCATAACTTCAAGTTCATCGCCTCGAGTAAGCCAGTGCACGAATTTCTTCAACAATTTCATTAGATACCTTGGATTTTCCTTTTTTCTTAGCCATATCTCTACCTGTAGGACGTTGACTTGATGAACCACCGGTAGGTGGCGTTTCTGGGTTAGAAGGGAAACAATAGTCCCCTTCCTCACTTGTCCTTGATCTTTTTGAACTGCCACCACTTTCTTCATCACCCACTTCACGTGCGTTACGTGTTCTATCATGATGTAGCTGTAAATCCCACTTTGGATGGTTACACATAACAGTATAAAAACAATAGAGTCATTAAACTTACTCCCACCTATCTCATAAGTTTTATGAGCTTCATTCTCAACATCTTTCATACTCATTCCACTTCTTTTTTGTCTATATGCTTCACGGTATGCTGCAACCCATTTTTGACCATTTTCGTTAAGTCGTTTCAAGCGACCTTTCATTTGAGCAATGTTCCTGTTACCAAGGCCTTTTGGGTTTGGATTTTCCGTCTGAGCTATAACATATAGTTGTTTAACACGTGCCCATAGTGATGCACCCTTTTTTATTTTTGCCACAAATACTATCTTCACTAGCTGTAATCCATGCCGACATTAACGCGACAGCTTCATCGGCATCCCATTTATCGCCCCTTGGGAGTTTTGTAGTATTTTGTGATGTTTGGGTATTTTCTGTGCCATGAAGTTGATTGAGATTTGAGAAAAACTGAGAACTTTCACGGTTTTGATAATTTGGATAATCTTGAGAATCATCAAGATTGAAAACGTAATTTGGAAACGATAGATCCATGGTAGTAAAGAAATCACATTGATTTAGAAATGAAGAGTTGGGATTGAATATGAACTATGTATATTACACTTTATATATAGATAATGTTAGATTTTTAAGATGATAAACGTAATTCTATAAACCAATAGAAAAATGACACGTCATATATAAAAATCTAAATTCAGATAATGTTATATTTTTAAGATAATGTTATATATATATATTAAAATACGTAAATTTTTCGGTCAAAAAAATTGACTTTTTTAATATACAACATATTTCGATGAAACTTATACCGAAACGTAGCTAAAAATATAGGGATTGCAAATATATATATTTAAATTTTTATAAAAGTTTTTAATTAAAAGTTATTAAAGAAAAATATAAAAACTTAATTAATTAGTTCATTTATATAAAAGTTATATTATGAAAATTATGTTTGAGTGGGTTGGATTTGTACCACACTTATTTCACTTTTTATTATTGTATTCATTTTTTTTTTTCATGAGCGGACCGGCTTATACTCTCAAAGGGAGTAGTCTAAGGTATCCTCTTTAGACTTTTTTTTGTTGTTGTTGTTGTTCTTGATGTCAAATGTAACTGAAATCAGCAGCATCATATATATATATAGTCGTTTATTTCTCATTAATTTGAATTAGTGAAATGCATACTCTTTTACTTCTCGGGTTTCCCTGGCTATCTCCAGAAGCAGCCTTCAATTCTGTAACCTTGTTTTGGATGCTAATGATAAAACTTTTCATGGTCGCCGGATCATCACTCCTTAATCTCATCCCAGTACCTATTGTTGCAAAAAGTAAGTAATGATAATTAATATACCCGTAAATTTAGTCACAATGATTCAGTATCATTATACTAGTTTAATAAAAGAACCTAGAAACTAATGAAGAGTCTTACGATTAAGAACTGTCAAGATAGTGGAAATGTCAACCTCAGTCGACCGCGAGCTCAGCATCATCATGAAATCATATATTAAATCACTGAAACGACAATGAAATAGTTACTAAAACAATCCATTTTACATTTGATCATTAGTGAATCAGATCACGATCATTGACCGACTTACGTGTTTTCTTTTTAAACAGGTTGTTTATTTAAATCTGAATACCACATGAAGTCTGAATCAAAACCATATCCGTTTGTTTGCTTTTTAAACAACGTCTGAATCTTAATCAACAATGTAGGAAGTAGGATTACTTGTGGTTCATAAAAGAAGAGAAAAAGAGTATATAAGAGGTATATTTAAATCTGATTAAGGCAGACATAAAAAGAGGTTTTACCTCTGAAGGAAAGAACAAAACAAACACGCACTCAAAACTCTAAAAACATCTGGTTTAGTCAGACGTTAGTACTTTTTCAGATCTTTTCGACAAAACAAACACACAAGTGACTAACCTTGAGCAAACCCCGAACATGTACAAATAAGAGAGAAGAAGAGTCAGATTCCACAAGGAAAGATCGTCTTCTTTCTGATACTCATCCTAATATATAAACAAATAAAATGTGAAATGTTAGTCTTCGCACATTCTGCAGCCACATTTCTTAAAAACAATTTTTTATGCAAATTGGTTATAAAACTAAAAAAATAAAACTTAAAAACATCACGGACAGCAGCGAACCTCAAAACACTTTGCAAGTGAAGCAAGCAGTTTTGCACCAAAGTCAATGCAAACCAAACAACCCAAACCAAACACTAAAGATGCAAAAACAGCAGCATACCTACGTTTCGTATACAAATGTCATTTTGTCAAAAACAAAATGCCAAAGAAAACGAGGAAAAATAGCCAAATAACATTTTTCTGGACTCAAGTGTTCATTACCGCGAGGTCCCCTTGAACATGATGCCAAAATTTCTTCACTAATAATTCGAGTACCATCACTACGACTAATAGACTGCAAGTAATAACATTCATATGAGAACTGCGACTACTGATAATTATAAAAATAAATATAAGAAAATTTTTAGCGCTTACCTGGAAAATAGTGGATATATAACTTGCAATCCCTTCCACATTGGCTTAACCCATTCTGTTTAGAAGACCCGAAAGCAATCAAGATGTTTACTCAATAGCGTTAACTTTAGTATTTCATTAAAAAGATAAAACAATATCAGTGTCAATTTAGAACCCTAGTTTGCATGCCGCGTACACGTTTACGAACTTGAGAATATTCTTCTGATTCATTTTTCGACATTGATCTTAGCTGAGGTGGCGCTGCAGGTGCTTGGGTGGGATTACTTTCAGAATCCCGCTCAGCATCACTTGTCATTTCGGGTTCCGATTTGGATTCATGTTCAGGGTCGGATTCTACCTTTTGTACTAAATTCATCTTGTGTTTCTTGTTTAAAATTTTTCTCTATTAGTTCCTTCCGTGTCCGTATTTTCTTCATTTCCTAAAGAATCGAATACAGATGAAAGGCCCTCGAATAACATGATCAGCTCCACCTAATTTCCTTTTTTTCACTTTTAGCTTCTTTGCAAGTTTTCTTTCCAACGCAAGATCCTCTTCTTTAGAAGGGACACAAATCCAAATACTTGTCAAACTTCCTTGTCTTTTTTCTGGTTGGTTCCAAAGACGTATTTATCGTTAACTCCTTTGAACTTGGTTGCATTATTCACCTTCAGTTTCTTAACACGTTTTCTTTCTAATTTTGCTTCCTCCTCATCAGAAGTAATATCTTTTCGAGAACATTTCACGTTCTTAGAGTTTGAAGTCTCTAGTAGTTTCCTATTACGAATTCTTTTTCTTGATCAGTTTGAGTATCCTTCAACTTTCATTTTCTTAATTTGCTATCAATCAACAAACAAAACAAACATCTCATTACTCTATAATCAATAATCTTAGCCATTTTCAACTTAGAAACCATCCCTAAGGTGGGGTCTCGGTTGGAAGCTATAATATGGGCCTAAGAGCTGTTGGGAATTGCCCCTGTTGGGCTGGAAAAACATTGGAGGGAATTTATTGGAGGGTTTTTCATAACAGATCGTTCCTCCGATTATTTCAACGATTTCAGGTATAATCAATGATGATGAATTGTCATAGTGGGAAACATCACTTTGACGGAAAGAATTAATTTGCGATTCTTCACCAAGAATCATAGACCTTGTTTCGATCCATGAAGGAGGATTGAAGACGAATATGCATGGAAACACCTTCCCATCGACGGGAAGCTTGTTAACTGTGTAGGCAACACCGTTTGCATCAGGTATTGCTTTGTCCATGTTTGTAAGAAGATATATTGATTTTTGTGCAATAATCATTAATTGACATGTTTCCAAGTGTGATTGTCCGGAGTTGATTGTCAAGTTGAATAAATTTTGCTTCTTTGTTGATGTGAAAAAGGTTGTGGCCATTGACAAAGATGTTTTGAAGTAGAGAAGGAGTAATAGTGCCGTAGATGGAGTCAAGTTTTTGCCATTACGAATCCGTAGGGAGGAGCAAGATTCTCGTTTGCTTCGATAGGAACATACGTAGTATCAATGTGATCAGCAACATCATAGCCGGCACAATGAGTAGAGAAAGGTTTGAACCAGAGATCAAGGTTTAGTTGTATAGGGACAACTAGAAAATGATTAGAGATAAATTTGAGATGAGATATTGTAGGGATTTGATGGGGGTCGAAGTCGACAGAGGCAACAGAAAAAATTGGTATGCATAATCTATTAACAATACATAAATATATAATACAATATTTAAAGGCTAGATATAAACTAGACTAGGCTATGTCTAATTGGGCTAACTATCATTTGTTCATACTCATTCAGTCATATAATTTCTTTTGGATCATGATCAAGGCTATATTTTTAATCAATGTTCCTATGGTTCGCAGTGGTAAAGAATGTCATGGGTCGTCTCTTATGAATTCTTTTAATAGAATTCAGTATTCTAACACGGTTTTTATAAATCACACGCGTTGCGGTGGGATAAAAAGATCTTAGTCAAAAACTAATAAATACATATTTAAAACACAAAACCGTCATATCGTCTACAATATTAGTAATATAAAGTAAGATTTTAAAAATAAGAGTTGTGTCGAGAAAAAACGTTTTGTCAAAAACAATGTATATACAAAAAGAATTATATAAACCATCATAAAACTAATCATGATCATAATTATAAAAATGAAAGTTAAAAAAATAAAATAAACCTAACGTTAAGGTTTATAAAACTAAAGTAACAATGTATCAAAATAAAGAAGTTATGTAAGATTATGGGTTCTTTAGTAAATAATCTAAAGCTTACGGTGAGTTTTGGTAAGTTTTTAAGTTTGAATTTAAAATGAAAGTGAATATTGAAGTTTTGAAACCATGACCTTGCAAATTTATTCTTGGACATAGAGTCCTCACTTCGGCAAAAACATATTTGGCTAAATATTTCGTACTAATTGTATATAAATATAAGATAAAAATTGGATATTAATTGAATAGTCATTTTATCTTGCTAAATGTTAGAGATGGTAATTATCTTATATTAATTAGTTGTGTTTTAATAGATAGGCAGACTTTTGTTTGAATAAGATGGTGGTTGATCATCGATGGTAAAAAAAAAAAAAAAATTAAGAATTTGACATAGTCGATCAAGGTAGAGACGACCTAGTCAGTGTCATACAATGTTAACGCGAAAACCCGACTATATATTCCTCCAGAAATAAATTATTATACACTTTATGTTTTCATATTGTATATAAAGTGAACTATTTTTTTTTTATAGGTTGTTGATCATGCGAAATTGCTTCTCTTAAAACAGATTTGAACAATACAAGTATATGAAACAAATTTGGTTTTTTATTTGCAAACAAGTTGAAGCAATTTGATGAGAAAAATCTTAAGTCGACTTGTAGATGTCTTAAAATCGCACTCAAGAATGGTAAACGACAAGATATTGATGTTAAAGAACTTTATAAGAAGTTAAAATTGCTTCACTCGTTCTTACGTAGTGTAACTACTAAATCTACTAATGTCTTAAAAGCATTTGAAAGGCGTCAATTATTTTCCCAATGCGATAATCTGATCAATAACTTCACTCGAATTACCCGTCTGTATGCATGTGATTATGCAACTTATATTCAAGTATATTTTATGCCAATTTTGTTGATTTTTTATTACTGATTTTGATTTGGAAGTAAACATCAAGGTTCAAAGATTTTTAAATTTCATTATGATGAAAAACAAGTCTTCAAATTCTAGTAATATTTATTAAAACAATGTATATCTATTAAAAAAGAAAAGAACTAAGTGAACACTAACAACAAACACTTATGTATCACATTCTCAATAAAGAAAGATCAAAATCATGGCTTATGAAGAAAAACAAGAAGTTTCACAACTAACAGGTCATTTCCGGTTTTCATTATGTCTTTCCGCTTTTTGGACCGGATCGGACTGAAAACCTGATTTTTATAAAAATTAGAACTGAAAATTAGATCAGTTTCTGATCGGCTTTTGTCCTGGCCTAATATACTATATAAAATTATAATTAAAAGGACATGCTAATTGAAAAAGAACTAAATATTGATATGAAAAGATAAATTTAATTCGTAAAAGAAAAGCATTCAAGGCCATTGCTGTGAACCCCACAAATTTGCAGTCATGAAATGGACAGTGTTGGACCAAACACACGAAGAAACAAGATCTTTTATTACATTTGTTTTTAATTTTTGGACTTTTAGGTAGAGATATTACTTTTTTTTTATTATTATTCTGGAAAATGAAATATAAAATATCTTTCTAAACAATGGGATATGAAGAAAAAAATATAAGGAAATTGTAATAACTCAACGAAGAAAACTATATATGGACTTAAAAATAGTTAATGATAATCCCTCTTTCCGAATAATCAGATAAATAGGTAGATCTCGTGTTTTTAAATTTGGCTTTAGTGATATGCATGAAACCTTTGTTACAAAGTGAAAAATCCACCCTTTGGTATGTTTGGCTAGCACTAAAAAGTTTATAGGAGTTGAAGGTTTTATGTTTGGCTAGTATTTAAGTGCTTAGTATTTTAGTATGTTTGTAAGATAAGTATGGGTGATTTATACTTTTGATTATTTGATTAAAATTAACGTTAAAAAATATTACAAAGTTAGTCCTTTAACTAGAACTAATGTTCAAATATATTACAAAGTTAGTCCTTTAACGGAAATAACATTAAGTTTATTACAAAGTTAGTCCTTTTAACGGAAAGTTAACGAAAGTTAACTTTTGGTCAATAGCGGACTGCGAGGCACTGACTTGGTCAATGTGACGCGGTGAGTGGTTTCGGACACAAAAAGTTAAAAACGATTTTTTCACTTTTCTTGAGATTCCACAACTTTCAACCACGTGATTTCTTGGCTGGAACTTCCCAATAAGTCTAGGATTGAGCAAAATGTGGATCTAACACCATCTTGTTTCATCTCTCATCCTTTTTACATCTCTAACATCTTCCATCCATTTCACCTTTCATTTCATCTCTCTCTAACTCATTCTCTCCCGCTTCTCTCTAAAATTCCAGAAAGTTGAGAGTAATAAACACAACATTTGAGTGAGATTTTGTAACACAAAGAGTCCTACATCCCATACATCATCTTCTTTTAAATTTCTTCCATTTTGGTAAGCATTCTTCAAACCAAAATCCATCTTTTCCATCTCTTCTTTTCTTATTGTTTATAAAAAGAATACTAACATAAAGTTCACATATTCTTGCAAGGTTTCATCCACCATCTTCATATTCCATTTTCGGTTTTGTTTCACCTCATTTTAATCCTTATTTCTTTGAGTTCTTATTCTAACAAGTGGTAATTTGTGCTTGGAGCTTTGATTTCAACATCGTCACTTTTGGGAGCTCAATTCCGAGAGATTTCGAGGCTACTCCGACGGTTTTAGTTGATTTTACGGAGGTCTTCGGTACTCTCTAAAAGTTCCCTAATTTATCTTTTTCGTTTTCTTAATTTCCACTAAATTTCACCTAAGTAACTTATTTAAAAATTAGTGAAAATGGTTAAAATGGAAGAAAACATAAAATTTGACATATTATACATATTAATGACATATTAATAGGTTTTGTTATCATAACATAAAAATGGTATATTATGAACTTATATGTAAAATCGGATAATTGTCATATAGGAATTATTAGTAAATTTCTACCGAAAATGATTATCTATTACTTTTGGACTTTTTCTAGTAATTGGACTAATTACACATCTAAACCTTATAAACACTCTAATTAGTATTACTAATCGTTATTATATAAAAACTTGTATATATAATGTATAAATAACTTGTATAAACATTTATATATGTAAATAACACTCTGGACATATTCATATAAAACTAAATTTAACTAATCGATACTAAAACGTAAAAAAGTTAAAAATTCGTTTTTGCCACTGTTGTCTCACTGCGCCCGCAGTAGCTATCTACTACGGTGCAGCGGCTTGGTCACAAACTCAGTGTGACGCACTGAAGTTCCTGTGCTCCGCAGTGAGCCACTGGTTTGTAACTTTGCGTAATTTGAACGAACATAAGTATATACACATATATTAATATACATAAAGTAGTATATATTAACAAACATACGTTGTTTTGCCTTAAAACGTAATCGCTATCATAAACATAATATATATATTTTATATAATCGTTAAACGTATATATTTTCGATAAAATATACTTTCTCTAAAAAGAGATCGTAATCATAAACTATTTATAATAAATTAAAAAGTCTCTTTTTTTAAACACTTTATAAAATGGTTTTCAACTTAAAATACTCGAAATGTTTTAATACAATTTAAATACGTCAAATTCTTCAAACGTTGACTTTTTAGTCGACTTTGACTCTTTATTGTAAATTGTTAACTTTGACTAAAGTCAACCCTCTCTAAACTTTGAACTCGATGAACGTTGACTAAACCATGTTAATCAATGTTCATCGTTCGATCGATATTTCTGTTTGTCATTTTGCGGCTCGAAATATCATTCCTTTCTAATCGTCATTATTGACTTGAATAAACAATAGTTTCTAGTAGTCATTATTGACTCGAAATATCGTTATCTTTTATTTGTCGTTATTGACTCAAATTATCGATATCTTCTAGTTGTCATTATTGACTCGAAATATCGTTATCTTTTATTAGTCATTATTGACTCGAAATATCATTATCTTTTACCCGTCATTTTGACAGAAATATCGTTATCTTTACTCGTCATTTTGACACAAAAATATCGTTATCTTTTACTCGTCACTTTGACTCGAAATATTATTCGTTGACATACTTTTAAATAAACTACATAATATAACGTTAATCATTAAAGGCTAAACTCTAATAGACTTATAGAGATACTTAGACTTTAGATGTCTTTTATGCTAGGGCACTTAGGCGGTGGAGCGTTATTCTCCTGATTTTGTCTACCCGGCGTATTTATCCCTGTTTCGTGAGTTATTTGTTGCCCTTCTTACCGCTATTATACTTAGGCATGATTAGCGTTATTTGAACTTAAAATATATCTTGATTATGCAAATGTAGATTATGATTGTGACAACCGTCAAAACTTCTAGCCGGCAACGCTAACTTTTAACCTCGATACGCTATACTTGCTACTTGCTATAACTAACTTTATGCTTTACGTGGTTACGTAGACATAACTCTTAAGCTAAGCTCGTTGTAACTCACACAAAACTTTTAAACGTAAGTTTACTTCATTTAAACCTTTAAGCGCGGATCGGGATCGGAATCATAAAACAACTTCGGAATCAAATTAAGTAAGTCCTGATACCAAGAAAACACCTAAGGAACTTTCCTGAGTTCATAACGAATCATAATCAAGAACTTTCAGTTAACAAAAAGGTCCAACAAAGCAAAACACAAAAACAACAAAAATCGGAAAATGGCAAAAGAGCCAGGACGACCCACAGAACACTTGTGCGCCGTCCTGGATGCCAAAATCCGAAATTTTGGACTTTTGTTGTTTGTCTTGTTTCTACAAACACAATCTACCAATGAAACCCGAGCTAGACCACTTATTACTGCATCTTTCCACTGTCCCAAGCTACCTTACCACACTTCTATCATTTTCTTTTCTTTTGTTTATTTTCTTAAACACAAACACACACAAAAACACACATACACACACATTTTCTCCCATCCTTTCTTCATTTCTGATGTGTATTTTATAACATAAAATTATTTAAAGTTTAGAAAAGGATTTTACCAAAGTAGATTAACACACAATACAGGCAGTGTACCTGATCGTACGATAATATAGATTCAGTAAGTCCGGATCGAACTCAGGGAAAGTGTATTTATATCCGTTATCTCAAATTATATAATTAAACTAAATAAAGAAAGTAAATATGGGGGGCGTTTTAGTTCTGTGAGAACATATTTCAGAAAACAAATAACTAAATTAAAATAGCAATTTAATTAACTAAGTGGAATTGCGGATGAAAAACTGTTTCGAAAAGACTTTTAGATTTAATCAATTATTAAAAAGCAGTGATTACTTGGAATTACGTTTCACCTGGATCATGAATAATAAGAATGTGTTTGATTGGTTTAACTGTGATTTCTATACTAATTAGACTTTCTGTTAGAGTTATCTAATCCTACAATTTTAGAGAAAGATCATACGACTAATCGTACATCAAGAGCTATCTTAGATTATCCACTCTAAATTGTGCTTTAACTTCACTATTATTTACAATTTAATCTGTCGACTACGAATTAACAAAAGTCTCAATTATTCAATTTTGATATAATTGTCATGTTCATTCAATTCATTAAATTACTAATATCTTAGCCTATCTCAATTAAGTCTCAAGCTACAATTATCTAATAAATTATATAATCGTAAATAACTGATAAATTTATAAGAACGCTAGTTATGATATAAATCTATCAATCACGCTAAGTAGTAAATTTAATGACTTTGAATAAACATGGATCGCGATTAAACGTAAATAATAATGGAAAAACCAATTAGTTCAAACAAAAACTTAATCAAACATAGATCCAGGTTCAACAATCCAAGCAATCACTTAAGGAGTTTAGCTCATGTTGGATTGTAACAAAATAACAATAGAATTCTTAAACATAGACATTGTATCAAGAAAATAATGAATTAAGTGCAAACCAAAAGTAGCAAACTTCAAAGATGATTAAAAGAGATTAATCAAAGCTTCCAACGTGATCAAAGACTTCAAGGACTCTCCTTGCAGCTCTCCAGGTCGAATGTAGGGTGAAAATATGGAATAAGATGTTTAAAACTCGAACCCTAGAATCCCTTTGAATAGAGTCTGAACCGCCCTATTTAGCCGGCGGCTGGCTGAATTCAGCCGGCGGCTGGAATACACGGGTGAAAAAGTTGCTTCCGCGGCACGTTTAGGAACAAATGGTGGAAATTTAATCCAGCCGCCGGCTAAATAGCTTCAGCCGCCGGCTGGTTCTCCAGTTTTCACTTTTGTTGCTCGTTTGTCTCCGTTCCGAGCCGGTTTTAGCTCCTTTTCGCTCCACTATCCAAATGTAACTCTAATCTGCAATTATAACTGAAAATATACCAGATCATAACAAAAGTTGCAGAAAACTAGAGTAAAAAATGAGAAATATGATTACAAAATATCGATTATTTTAAGCATATCAAATTCCCCACACTTGAATCTTACTTGTCCTCAAGTAAACTATCAGATTTAGAACAAAACAATCATCTTCAATAAAAATAAAATACCCAACGAATCAAGTAAATTACAAAAAATTTATTTACGAAGATGAATTTAACAATTACCAAGCCAAAATTTAAATGCATAACTAAACATCTCACGATTTGGGAAGTATAACACTCAATCACTCAAAAAGCTAATCTAAGTGTAATATATATGTGAAATCGCTCAAAGCTCAGTCATGACAAGTATTCTATCATAGGCTTGATAACGATACGCTTCTCCACCAATAGAGTCTAAGTAACTAGTTCAGAGGACTTATGGTCATATCAATGGGTGATGGGTAAAATGATAGAAAAATGGAATGAAAGTGAATTATAATGAATGATATGAAACAAATAAATTCCAATTATAATGGCTCATTCTGATGAAACTCCCAAGACCAAATTTCGCCTTAACTCTTCAACGGTTCGATTGAGAATTTTATTTCTCGCAAATTTCGTTAAATCACTTCAACAATTATTGGTTACCTAGTACGGGCTTTAATAACTATATTTTTTCTGTTTTTATTTTTTTTTATTTTATTAAAGACACCGCTCAAAAGGTCCATCAAAATCATGAATAATTCTTAAACTCACATCCACATGTAACTTCTTTCGTGAACTCAAGTAAATTAAACAACTCCATGCCATCATATATAACAATCCGTCTAATAATCAACCAAGTTAAGAAAGAGGAAAATTTTCAACAAAAATATCTGGATTAAACGACTTAGACATTTAGGCTCAATTAATGGAATATATATCTGGAAAGGGTGATAAAAGAAAAAGGTTTGGCGCAAATTTGGTATCTAAACGTCAAAAACACTAAAAACGAGTGTTTGATAGGTAGTGTGAGTCAAATAACCAGTGTAGCTACCGACTATAAGAAACGAATAGGCCAATCAACGGTTTAACAATCCTAATTCTTTTGCCTCTTTCCTAGTTACTAATAAGTAAAACTTATGCTCATTCATAGCCTCGAAGCGTATACAGTGTCAAGTTCTAAAGTCTACAAGTCACCGGCACACTCATAAAAAATGAAGATAAAAGCATATAAAATGTATGCTATAATGGCTCAAATCCTCACAAATATATAACGGGTAGGTGTGCCTAGTTATGCAACTAGTTAAAACTAATTACGAGAAACATGTCAACAATTTTTAAATTTTCACACAAAATGTTCCTAAGGACAAATAGATTCTTTCCTAACCCCTTCCCCACACTTAAACAATACAATGTCCTTATTGTAAAAAAAAATCAGCGAATAAGTGTAAAAAGAAAAAGAGAAAGGAAGAAAAAGAACTCCCCCATTTAGATGTCGAAATGCTGTGAAAGGAGATAGCAGTGGAAAGAATGTATGGCTGTAAAAGCATAACGTCCTCAAAAAATCTGCATAGCTCTCCATTGAAAATTTGAATTTTCGGCATTACTTCCACTAAAATCGGTGATATTCTAAAATGGGAAAAACACATGCACACAATAATTAAGCACCATGAATAAATAAAAAAGTACATAATAAATCCATAATACAAATTCAAACAATCCATAACGAGAAAAGAAAAATAATAGTCTCAAATAAACCACAATACATAACACCCATATCATCACATATCTGGCCACTGTCCTGTCCAGGATGCCCTCTGACGGTCCTGAATGGCTCGCTGATCCTCTTCATCTTGCTGGCGCTGAGCCTCAGTAGGAGGATAGTAGTGGGAAGTGGACCACAGATGGTGGCGATCATCAAATGTCGAGGAGGAAGGCTGGTCCTGGTCCATAGGAGTGTCACCGCTAAAAGAATGATAAGACCCGTCGTACGCCTGATAATTAATACCCTCCCGCTGATGGTACTGGTACAACATCTCATCCTGATAGCGATTCCGGCTATCAAACTCAGTCTGCAAATATCCAACCTGGTTGCTGACCATGCTAATGTTGGAGTTGAGATCGTAGTAACGATCCTCCATGCGGTCAGCGAACGAGTCGAACCGAGAAGACATCTGCCCCATGCTAGATGTCAGTGCAGCGATCTGAGCGGTCAAATCCACCCCCTGAACTGGTGGAGCATCCTCATCATCTGACTCCTCTATAACCCGACTACTGCTCGCTCCATCTCCCCGTCTAATTTCAGCCCATCTATAGGTCACATGGCCCCCTGGAGCTACAAACCTAGTCACTATACCAGCTGACTTAAACCACGCTGAACCCAAAAGGGGCATCTCCGGTGTCAAGGTGGTACAACTATCAAATCCTGCTCCACGAAATCCCAAATGTTTCCCAATGACGGTAACAAAATGACCTCCTCTAATAACACTTCCGGGTCGTGCGCCCTTCAGTATCTGAGTCATCCAACGGGCTAGAATAAACGGGACATTGACGACCCGCTTTTGCACAATGCAACCCAACCAAAATAATTCCTCCTTGTGGCATTTCTCAATACCCGACTTTCGGCCAATAACAAACAAACACACCATGGCAAAAATGGCCCTAACCTTCGGATCACGAATCTGAGTATACGATGGGGCCCGTTCGGTGGTCAAAACTCCATTAGCTATAGTGGACCAAATAGCTGCGTTCTCGGAATAAATGGAGTTTTAATCCCGGAAGCCAAGAAATCGTCGAGATCAGGGTGTGCCAAGTCAGCCTCGTCAAATAACCCAAGAGCTTCCCCAAACTCTTTCAGTGATAACTTCCTAAGCTCTCCCCCTAATAGAAACGACACCGTTTTGGCGGTTGGAACGGGGTTGGCGTGGTTGAAGGCGAAAGAGCTGTAGAACTCGTAAGTGGCCTCAATGTATATGGGTTCGTTGATGGAAAATAATTTGTCCCAGGCTCTACAAATGAATGTCCCAAAATTAACCTCTAGCATCTCCTCAAGTTCGGCAGCACCCGATTCAAAACGTGTATCATGTGGTATGACCTCGTTCAAAAACCCCCAATCAATACCGGAAGGAGCATAAACCGGGTACTGCTGCATGGTGGACAGTTTGGCTTGAATTTGTTGCTGCCTCTGTTGGTTCATGCCACGCCTAAGTGGTATGCGTAGGTAAGGGTGATCAATGTCATAAAGTGGAACGTGAGGTGGAATCTCTTGTGGAGCATTTGCTTCGGCCATATCCTGCATAAAACAATTCAGAACAACCAAATTAGAAAGATAGAACAGAGCGAAAAAATAGAAAGTCACAAAAACAGGCCGAAACAAAAAGCAATAATTTTGCAGACAGCGAGATTTGGCCGCCGGCTGGCTGAATTCAGCCGCCGGCTGGCCAGATTCAGCCGCCGGCTAAATGCCAGGTCTGGTTTTTTTTTTTTTGTTGCTGTTAATTGCTCGACTGCTGTAATTCTTACAACTACCATTCCACCGTTTAAATCCAGTATTTTTACAGAATAAGTTGCTGTTTTGTTAAACCACACAATGAATTCATCAATCCCAATTCAAATATGAACAAGTAAATCCTACCAAGAATTCAATTATCAACTCAAACTTCACTTAAACACACAATTTCCTTTCGTCAATTAGAACATGGAAATTCGATTTTAAAACTCAATATAACCAACAATTAGTAGCAAAGATAAGACCTACTAACAAATTGAAGTAATACCAAGTTACAAATTCCTAGCAAAAACCCCAATTTTTCAACAACTTCTAGACAAAATTAAAC
>CAJVGC010000060.1:40341108-40364464 GCA_910822075.1 Senecio squalidus | reverse complement strand
CATCGTTGGGTTCAGCCTTTTCCTACACAAAAGTGAACGCGGGTTTAGGGTTTGGATATTTCATTTCAGATTCATATAAAGGGGAAATAACAGAACAACAACAAGTCGGTAATATAATTCGTCCATTTATATATCGCTCAAAATTTGATGTTCTTACAAAATCCAACATCATCGACTTTTTGTCGTACATTACCACCACAATAAGTATTACGCTTACAATCCAAAAGACATCTTACAACAACCTCTAAACCTTATATGCAACCATTACAACCATAAGGAATACTAGTACTATGCTAATCATCATTAAGTTGCGTGCTGCTTGGATTGACTTTCGTGCCATTGCCTTGTGCGTAACACCTCGGTGTACAAACCACGTATCTGGTGGGAGTGATCTCGCAGTGTATCCGCGGAGAGTCGACGGACATGTTGCAAAGCGCTTTGGATTTCTACGGGAGTCAATCCGCGAACAGGGGGTGGCGGGTGGCGTAGCTATCTGAGGTCTCGAGTGACGATTCGGTGGTTGTCGTGCTCGGCGTGTTGGTAATCGTGAGCTTCCTTCCCCATCCCGACGGAGGTAAGGTAGGGTGAGTGGTGACGATTGTTGACTCCTAGAGCGTGATTGAGAATCGTGGGAGGGTTCGGTCTCGCTGTCGGACCTAGCTATCTCTTTCCCTCTCGACATATCCTAAATCGGTTAGTTCGAAGATACGGCTCATGTTAGTGTTAGTAATAAGCTGAGCACATAGAGTATCTCAAGTATAGCATCTAGGTCTGTGTGGGTCTGACTTCAAGAATTCCCGGGGAGGTTCGTTTAACGTTTTACCAATCCCGTTCCGGCATAACTTAGTCCAAATTATTCATAGGTGATCAGGCTACGAATAATTCAAGTTAAACAATGTTTGGTTAAATAAAATCTTTCGTTTTTAGAAATTGGTTATAGTTTGATTTTTGAAAAATCGGTATTCACTATAACCTTGCGCTCTGATACCAAGTCTGTCACACCCCGCTAAAGCGGAACACCGGGTGTGAAGAGCAATAGCATTCGATACACAAGATATAGATAAACGCCAAATGTCATTAAAGGAAAAACATAGTATTCAAGGTTTACAAAGTTTTAAACAAAGTTACATATCCGAATTACAGAATGGGGTGTTCAACCAAACCACCCAAACCCATCCCGTTCTTGAAGTCATTCGCCCCCAAAAAGCATAAGTCATCAGCTATCTTACTCGTTACCTGAAAATCGAGTCAAGTGTTAACTACGGGAGACGTAGTTAGTGAGCTACAAGTTTAAGTAAAAGCATAAGTTTTCAAATTGTAATCGCATAACCATGCATAGGGTATCGCATCCAAAATAGTTATCACATAAAAATGTATAGAGTATAGCATTTGTGTTTATAGGCATTGACCACATAGCGCGACTATGTGACAATCCTAAGTTTGCCCAATGATCGTTGCTAAGCCTAAGCCTACCCATTAGTATTATGCACCATCGCTATGAATCGTTGTGGTGAGGGTCATTCTACCCTAATAGCGCTATCCATATCTACTATCGGTCCTTTCCAAAGGGATTAATAGCAACTAATGTCCTTGGTAGTTTTCGGGAGTTTCAATGGTTTCTCACGTCCATGTTGTACAAAGTCCGCAACATGACGATCGATAGTTTTTAGTCATTGGCAAATATAGTTTTTCATATAAGTTTACAAGATATCAAAGTGTTTCATAATAGATTTCCAAGTAATAAAGTGTTTTCGTAATAGCTTTGCGTATCAAATCGTTTTCATTTAGCATTCAAGAAATAAAGCGTTTCAAAGTTTGCTTCAGCTTATACGTAGTGTCTAAGCCTAAGACTCGCATTTCACCCCAAAAGTATTAAAAGCGTTTAAAGAGTAGGGGTTTGTAACTCACTGTTTGCGAAGATAATCGTAAGCGGGAACGGTCGGAACGCGTGTCGGGAATCACCGAAAGCCTAATAATACCAAGTTTTGTTCAAGTGTTATTACGTTATTGTATAATATAATAGATAGCTTTTAGTTGAACTTTAGGTGTTAAGGTCCAATTTGTCCAAAAAAAATCGTCCGAAATGGTTATTGTTTGTTTTAGTCCGAAAGTCCAAAATTAGCGTTTTTATTAGTATGATATATATAATTAGGTTGCTGAAGTGGTTTGAAATTTCAAATGAAATTTGGGCAGCGCTTCCGCGCCCAAATTTCACTTTCAAGGTCACTTTCCCGCTCACTATTCACATATATCACATAATCATATTTATACATGTTCTTTTTATCTTATCAAGTCCATTAAAAGTCACCAATGTTATTGTTTTATCCAAACTCAGTCATATATATTAAGTCCTAAAAGTCAGAACGCGTAACCAAGTTTCAAACGGCCAAAACGACGATTTTCGGGAAGGACAGCAGGCCGGTGCTGCGCACCTAGGCATAGGTGCTGCGCACCTGCCCTGCTGTTCTTCCACTTTTCGAGTTTTTCTTGCAAAAATCGTTTATGTAAGTGATAGATCTTGACATGCAATCGGTATAAACCTTATTAATCATCATTTTATCAGTTTATAAGCAACTTTTAACCATAAATTTGAAGATCTAAGCATCCTTTTAATATAAACCCGTTTTTGTATAAAAATGGTTATAAAAGTTCATCAAAACTTGTTTTTATAGCTTAGATCATACATGCAATGAGTTATAATAGTAATATACGTAAAAAGGAAGAGTTTCTACCGAATGAAAGTGTTTAGATGATGGTCTAAGCGGATTTAGAGCTCCAAAAGTGTAGAAAACGTGTTGTAATCGATATAGCTTTAATCCCCTTGACTTCCCTTGTTGTTAGAACGATTTTAAAGTGGATTTTAGTGGGTTTATGTGGCTGTGTTTTCTGGAAAAGATGAAGTTCTTGAGAGAGAATTAGAGAGAGTTTAGGTGTGTGTGTGTTTTAAGTGTGTGTTTGTGTTTTTGTTAAATGAAAAAGAAAAGAAATAGGTAGAGTAAGGAAAGAAATAGGCTGCGCACCGGGCCAATTTTCAGCATTTTTTTGATTTTTAGTTTTTACATTTTTGCTTCGTTGGACCTTTTTGTTAACCGAAGGTTCTTAGTTATGATACGTTGTGAACTTATGAAAGTTCATTAGGTGTTTTCTTGGTATTAGGACTTATATAATTTGATTCCGAAGTTGTTTTATGATTCCGATCCCGATCCGCGCTTAAAGGCTTAAAATAGAGTAACTTCCGTTTAAGAGTTTTGCGTGAGTTACAACGAGCTTAGCTTAAGAGTTATGTCTACGTAACCACATAGCACATAGAGTTAGTTATATCGGGCATCAAATAAACACTTAGAAGTTATAAGTTAGTGTTCTCGACCTTAGTTTAGACGGTTGTCACACAATTAGATCATATAAATCATTACTAACAAAAAATATTACCTTTGAAGCACATCAAACATGTACTCCTCTCCTGCTACAAATAATTAGGGGAAAAAGGGTATAATCGATCAAATCGATCTCATTTGTGTTTAGTAATGTTCATGTTGGAAGGGCAAAAGGAAATCGGTGGAGGTTTCTCCTATAAGCATGTCTAAGGATTGTTTTTTATATTTTAAGGAGGAAAAAATAGATAATAGGTTTATGACATCATATGATGTAAGCAAACTGATCCAAAGGTCCAAAATCAATTTCTAAACCCATTTAAGGGTGAGATTGTGCCATGTGAAATTTCATCCCTCCTCTTTTATATATATATATATATATATATATATATATATATATAAAAGATAAGATAAGATACTCATATTTGTATTTACGAAATTACGGGTCAAAGTAATCAGAAAATACACAACTCTAAATTCGATTCGTATGATGCTTAAAGTGTTAGTATTTTATTATTCTAAAGGATAAGGGCTAACTATCTGATGAGGTTAGTAAGGACTACATATGTTATGTCAAGTTGTCAACGCCTGTCAAAGTTGTCAACGCCTGTCCAGGTCGTCAGCGTCTGTCCAGGTCGTCATCGTGTGTCAAATTTGTCAACGCATGTCCAGGTCGTCAGCGCCTGTCCAGGTCGTCCAGGTCAAATTGTTTGTCCAGGTCAAATTGGTCTGTCCAGGTCAAATTGTCTGTCCAGGTCAAATTGGTCTGTCCAGGTCAAATTGTCTGTCCAGGTCAAATTGTCTGTCCAGGTCAAATTGGTCTGTCCAGGTCAAATTGTCTGTCCAGGTCAAATTGTCTGTCCAGGTCAAATTGGTATGTCCAGGTCAAATTGTTTGTCCAGGTCAAATTATCTGTCCATGTCAAATTGTGTGTCCAGGTCAAATTGGTCTGTCTAGGTCAAATTGTTTGTCCAGGTCAAATTGTGTGTCCAGGTTAAATTGTCTGTCCATGTCAAATTATCTGTCCAGGTCAAATTGTCTGTGCAGGTCAAATTGACTGTCCAGGTCAAATTGCCTGTCCAGGTCAAATTGTGAGCGCCTGCCAAATTAACCTATGTCAGCGCCTGACAAGTCAGCACCGCTTGTCAAGTGGTCACCGCCTGTCCAAGTTGTCAGCGTCTGTGACTGCGGCGTTACATATACAGGTGATTAATGATTAAGACTGTTCATGTATCCATGATCATCATTAATGAACAACGTTCCATATACTTGACACTGGCCATATAAATACATGGTCCAAATCACTATCACCCCCACTTGATCTTATCTCATCTGAATCCACATACTGAAGCATAAACGCAGAGTTCATACACTCTTGCCTTCATCCTCAACCTTGATCACCCTAGGTTTGTCAAGAACTTGTTCGGTTTGCACTGTGATCTCTGTTCCAACATTGCACTGTGATCTTTGTGTTTGACAATCTCTGTTCCAACATTGGCGCCATCCGTGGGACTCGTTTTTTAACGGCGTCTCACTTTTCCAATTTTTTTTCCTCAGTAATCAACCGTTTCCATGGAGGCAACACATCCATCGCAAATCAGTTCTTCAGCACCAGAAATAACCACTACTGTGATTACCACTGCACCGGAAGCGGTGATGACTTCACCTGTTCATACCACAATCCCAAAATCATACGTCGATTCTGAGTATACAGTGTCGGATCTAAGGATGACACGAGGGTATCCCTCTTTAACAAGTCCCCTTTTTTCCACAAGGTTGGCTGGAACAAGTATGTTTACTTCACCACCACGAGTGACATCCATCCCTCCATTTCAGCCTCTTTTGTCCCACGGGACAAGCTCTCAGGAGGATGGCACGAATCTTGTAAGATAACCTGTTTCGATGGCTTCCCAGCCTGCTACTCAAGGGGTTCAGGAGGATCCCATTGTGGAACTGCTTAGAAGGTTGACTCAGAGCACTCAGCCACCACCACCCCCACCACCACCTGCTTCGTCAGATCTGTTGTCACAGTTAGTGGAGGCATTGTGCCCAACGCCTCAGCCAGCGCCCGTACAGCTAGTGGATCCGTTGTCACAACTCCTGGAGCGGCTAAGGCAACCAAGCACACACACCCCACCAACACCTCTACCACAGGACACATCTAACGACATGCTTAGAGTCTTGCAAACCGTAGTGACAGCAGCAGTTCCACCTCGTGCAGCCACTATGCCTTTGTCAGTGGTTAGTTCAAAGTTATGTGACTGGGTTGCCAGATTCCGACTCCCAGATAAGCAAAAAGTCCCGTCCGTTGTTGGTACTTACGAAGGTACTCGAGATCCAGACGACCACCTTGCTCTGTTTGAACAGGCTATTATGACGGAGAAATGGTTAGACCCAGTCGCTTGCCACATGTTCCCTGGAACATTACAAGGTTTCGCTCGTGATTGGTTTGCTGACTTGCCTGAGAGGAGTATTCAAGATTTCGCAGATCTAAAAGCCAGGTTTGTGACTCAATTTGTACAACAAAAGAAGCAACATAGAACTCATATAGAGGCTCATTTGATACGCCAAAAAGAAGGAGAGGGGTTACGTGACTTTATCTAGCGATACACACAGGAATGCCAGAAGATCGCCATGTTACCAGAGAGTCAACAAATTTCTGGTTTTACTCTTTCCCTACTTCTAGGACAACTTCAAGAAGAGTTAATCAAGAGAACTCCAGTTACTTTCAAAGAAGCCACGAACAGGGCATATGACTATCTAAGGTCAAAGGAAACTGTCTCCCTGACAAGAGAGGTAGGTGGCAGGTCATGGACCGACACTCGGTGAGATGAACGGAGCAACAAGAGGTTTGGCCCATACGATAAACATGCGTCTGAGCCTGCTCTTAGCAAAAAACCAAAAGAAATATTGATAACAGAGCAGGTGGGCGCTACCTTCACACCTCCACCCCAGATGGAGCATAGGTCAGGTACGAAAAACATGAATAAATACTGTGATTTCCATGAAGACCATGGACACGACACAAATGTCTGTAGAGAGCTCAAAAGGGAAATGAGGCGGGCTTTGGAAGAAGGAAAGGTAGAACGCCTTGTCCCTGGCGCTAAGCAGCAAGCAAATAAAACTCCACCTAAGAAGAATTATGCCTGGCAAAAGAAGAGGGAAGACACAGAACACCCCGGACCACCTGATGGCCATGTCTTCATGATACATGAGGGAGCCAATATGAACTGACCTATCTAGGTGCGATAGTCTTTACTGTCATTTTTTCCTTTATGTTTTCAATAAATGTTTCCAAGCACATGGAATGTCATGGTTATGTATGAAATTAGCAATAATAGCATTTGGTCTGATCTTGTATCCCAATATTATCGCACAATATCATTTTTCTATTGCATTTGCATAAACAAAAGAATATTGAAGTAAGGATTCAATACAAAAAGCATAAGGCCACAATAGACATCTCAGTCTAAAGCCAACCATGCACTTTCATTATGTACACTGTTACAACTTGAACACGCATGCGCACGTACACAACTAAGAACATAGTTCAATATAACATGTATGAAGCCAAGAAAGACAACCTTGTCTGGCCAAATAACATACAATCATATTCGTCTTTTAATCTACTTGATAAAAGATAAGCACTTCTCATTGGGAAGCGACAATCCTCACGAGTAAACAAAGTAACGGTTAACCAACAAAAGTGCCATTGGCACAGTGTCACAGGCACAATATGAGGCATACCCCAAATCTACCTATGTCATTGGCATACAAAGGGACCATGGGCCCTCAAGAAATCAAATATACACACTGTCATGCACACCCAAGACGGTGTCATGGACAACATCCATAATAAAAAGATAAAAAAACAAAAATGTGTTATTGGCTTGATCATCCAATAAAACATTATTTTTCAAAGCTAGACAACTACAGTATGCCTAATAAATAACAAGGTATATAAGCTATTACTACCTACAGGTGTAAACAAAGCAAAGCAATGACTAGTACAACCTACAACCAGTCACATGGTGGCGGCCACATTACTGCCAGCCTACCTCGCCGCCGGTGTCTGCTTGACCCCGGTCACCTCGCCGCCGGTCCGCTTAGACCCCGGTCACCTTGCACCGCCGGCCTGCTTTGATCTGGTCACCTGTCCTGTCGGTCTGCTTGACCGCCGCGCTACCTCGCCGCCGCCGGTCCTTGACAGCCGGTCCACCTTGGACAGCCGGTACACCTTGGACAACCGGTCCACCATGGCAGCCGGTCCACCATGGACAACCGGTCCACCATGGACAGCCGGTACACCATGGACAGCCGGTACACCTTGCGCCCCTACCGCCGGTACACCTTGCGGCGGTATACTTTGCGCCGCCGGTATACTTTGCACCACCGCGGGTACTTTGCGACGCCGGTGCCGCACCTCAAAAAAAAAAAAAACAAAAAAAAAAAAAAAACTAACGGGTAACGAGTGATGATAGTTACGACTTGCAAACCGTTGTTTTGGAAAATCCTAACTCGGGGGCATGATGAGGTTAGTAAGGACTACCTATGTTATGTCAAGTTGTCAACGCCTGTCAAAGTTGTCAACGCCTGTCCAGGTCGTCCAGGGTCGCCTGTCAAAGTTGTCAACGCCTGTCCAGGTCGTCAGCGTCTATTCAGGTCGTCAGCGCCTGTCCAGGTCGTCAAGGTCAAATTGTCTGTCCAGGTCAAATTGGTGTGTCCAGGTCAAATTGTCTGCCCAGGTCAAATTGGTCTGTCCAAGTCAAATTGTCTGTCCAGGTCAAATTGTCTGTCCAGGTCAAATTGGTCTGTCCAGGTCAAATTGTTTGTTCAGGTCAAATTGTCTATCCAGGTCAAATTGTCTATCCAGGTCAAATTGTCTGTCCATGTCAAATTATCTGTCCATGTCAAAGTGTCTGTCCAGGTCAAATTGACTGTCCAGGTCAAATTGCCTGTCCAGGTCAAATTATGAGCGCCTGCCAAATTAACCTATGTCAGCGCTTGATGTAACACCATGCCCGAATCCGACCCGATATTTGACTTGTAACTTTAATTCGGACTTTGTAATTGTATACATTTGACGATTTATAAAAGTTAGATTTGAGTTATGTATATTTGAGTTATCTTAATTCTAGTTAAACCTTGTTTATTATAACATGTAACATTATTAATGTGTTATCTTGCATGTGTACATTAATGTACACTAAAATGTGTTTAATACACATCGACTTATATAAATGCAAGTAGTTCTAATAATGTGTTAAGACAAGTAGTTTAATTAATACATGCATGCAAGGAACTATGTATGTATGTATGTATGTATGTATGTATGTATGTATGTTTGCATTCATGGCAAATACTTTAAACCTTCCAAACATTTTCCTTGTTCTTAGCCTTCAAGTTTGGTGGTAGACTAATAGTTACACATTTCTTATTTATGGCTTTAAACACCTCTTTAACCATTTCTTTTTGTAACCTACAATAATTAAATTTGGAGTTGATTATTAGGGGAGTTACATTTTGACCTTTCTTTATCACATTCCAAACTCTATAAATTGGTGTCTTCTTGTCAAAAATCGAACCAACACAAAGCTCCATAATAGAAACTTCAAGCCTCCCATAATCGTTTGTAAACGTTCCCAATTCTATTGTTTTTCATCATAATAATCCATAATCATGTTTATCTTTTATGTTACTCAAGCTTACCATCATCTTATTAATCTTGTCTATTCAAACTCTAATCTAGAAAACTCTAATTTCATGATATATTCTTATTCATATTTATTCTTATTTCTAGATTTGTAAAGGCAAGTTTGGTGTTCCTTTCAACGTATTCCGTATTCATAATATAGTATCCGTATCTACCTCCGTATTTAATCATGTGAGTAAACTCGATGCCCTTTTTATTATATAAATATTTGGGCTGTATCATGGCATTCATATTCATACTTATATTCATACTTTTATGTTTAATTCATACTTATGTTCACATTTATATTTTATGTCTATATTCATACTTATAGTAATATGGTGATTCATATTCATATTTACGTTTATATTCATACTTATATTTATGTGTATATTCAGACTTATATTCATATTGAGATTCATACTTATATTCATATTAAAACTTATATTCATTTTTATATACTCACTTATAATCATGTTTATATGTATACCTTTTTGTATTATATTCATTCGTAAAGTTATTTATGTTTATATGTACTTATATTCATATTTGATACTATATTTTCGTATTATGGCAAACATTGGAATGAATCAAGTGACACAATCATTATGGGATGCACACACGATAAATCAAACATTCAAACAATCAATCATTCATTATATGTATATACTAAACGGGAAACGTGATAGATCTAGTGGCCGTTATTAGACATTCCGACGTGTTACTGTGAATGTCGAGGCCCTCGACCGGACCCTATGTGACTTTGATCACATATGATATACATCATACTTGATACGAACGCGTGTTATGCCATTATACACATATTATAGTTGCTTAGAATATACAAACTTTATATATTCTTTTATTATACATTATTTGATACTACATTTTACATATTCATTTATATTACTTTTATACTATTTATTACGTAATCTTTTTAATACTTTATACTCGTGTCTTAAACTTGTTTATTCACCAATACTTTTGTATTGACGTTTACTTTTTACATGATACAGGAAATGGATAGGTTTGCTTGAAGAAAACATAAGAGCTTGGACCTAGTTAATGACATTAATGAATAATTTAAGTCTTTTGTCGTTTTTCGGTTACTTTTCTATAAAACATTTATTCATCTTTAATGCATTCATTTAAACCACTAAATGTGTCTATTATAACCTAATATAGGAACACGAGTTAAGAACAATTGTAATGCCTCAGGTGTATTCCGCTTTAGCCGGGGTGTTACAGTTGGTATCAGAGCTCGTGTTTATAGGGAATTAGGTGGTTAGAAAACGACCTAGTCTATAAGCTACCCCACACACGTCCTCGTGTGTTCATGCATCATAAAAATTGTTTTTAACTAATTTTTGTGTTCCTCTTACTAAATTCTTTTGAGAGATTCTTCATTCGTCGTTTTCAAAAAAATTATAAATACTATATATATATTTCTAAACCTTATTGAAGATTTAGTACTTGTTTGCGTAATAACTGTACGGTTTGGATGTGACTAATCGAGAGAGCGTTAACGATACTGGTTCGTAAACTCTCGACGAACACTCTTCTCCTATTCCAAAGCGCGACACTTAAACCAAATCTTTAATAATGAAATGTTTTACCCTTCTCGTCTTGAATTAAAATTCTAAAAGTTCATGCTATAAGGCTGTAAGGTTTGGAAGATCGGTAGTTCAATTTCTGTCTACAGCGGTATCTCGTTACAATTACGTATACCAAACTGGGAAATTTGAACGAGATTCATCCTCTCCTAGGTCACGATATGATTCTTTGGAGTTGGTATTCTTGATATGTCGATTTAACCGTAACCCTCAAAAATCAATTTTATTCGTATTTATACGTATTTATATATTCATTATTTTATGATTTCTTTAAACATTATACGTGAGTGATACGGATACGTTAATCATACGTGAATCAATAATCATTCGTTAATCATCCGTTAATTATTCATTACTCATTCGTTAATTACCTGTTAATCATTCGTTAAATCATTCGTTGGTCATTGTTAAGCATACGCCCAGTCAATTATCGTTACTCGTTAAAGTCTAATCTTTGAACCTTTGTTTGCTTTGAAAAGAAATAAGTTTCATGATCCCCTTAGTGTCGAAGTAGCCAATGTCAAGGTTCTTAAACTAAGTTCTATTTTGAATGATTGTACCTTAAGTCTAGGGAATCGTGATTTCGCTATAGATTTAGTGCCTATGAATTTGGGTAGTTTCGACGTTATCGTAGGGATGGATTGGTTATCCCAACATCATGCCGAGATCATTTGCTTTGATAAATCTATTCGTATTCCGTGCTGATGGTAGTATTTTTACGGTTTGTGGTGAAACAAAATCAAAGGGACTTAGACTCATGTCCTGTACGCAAGCTTATAGCTACTTGCGTAAGCATAAGAAGGATCTTCCATGTTATCCTGCGTTTCTAGCTCACATCATTGATACAAGGAAAGAAACACTCAAACTTGAAGACATTCCCATCATTCGGGATTTCCCCGAAGTCTTTCCCGAAGACGTATCTGGATTACCTCCTGTACGACAAGTGGAATTCCGTATTGATCTCATTCCTAATGCAACTCCTATTGCCAAATCTCCTTATCGTCTCGCTCCTTCGGAAATGCAAGAGCTTTCAAGCCAATTGCAAGAACTAACCGACAAGGGTTTTATTCGCCCTAGTTCTTCTCCTTGGGGTGCTCCTATTTTATTTGTAAAGAAGAAAGATGGTTCGTTTCGGATGTGCATCGATTACCGTGAACTTAACAAACTTACCATCAAGAATCGTTATCCTTTACCTCGAATCGACGACTTGTTTGATCAATTGCAAGGTGCTACTTGTTTCTCTAAGATAGACCTTCGTTCGGGTTATCATCAACTTAGAGTAGCCGAAGAAGACATTCCTAAAACTGCCTTCCGAACTCGCTATGGTCATTTCGAGTTTATGGTTATGCCATTTGGACTCACAAACGCACCTGCTGTTTTCATGGATCTAATGAATCGCGTTTGTAAACCATACCTTGACAAATTCGTCATAGTCTTCATCGATGATGTTCTCATTTATTCAAAATCCAAAGCCGAGCATGAAACTCATTTGCGACTTGCTCTAGAACTCCTCAAGAAAGAAAAGCTTTATGCTATATTCTCGAAGTGCGAATTTTGGCTCAAGGAACTTAAATTTTTGGGTCATGTAGTTGATGCGAAGGGAATACACGTTGATCCCACTAAGATTGAGGTCGTTCGTAACTGGCCTATTCCAACTAATCCTTCTGAGATTCGATCTTTTCTTGGGTTGGCATGCTATTATCGTCGTTTCATCGAAAACTTCTCAAAGATCGCTATTCCTTTGACGAAGCTTACTCATAAAACTGAGAAGTTTGTTTGGGGAGATGATCAAGAATCAGCCTTTCACATTCTGAAAGACAAACTTTGTAAAGATCTTGTTCTTAGTCTTCCTGATGGAACCGAAGATTTCAGGAAATGGTCTTGGTTGTGTGTTAATGCAACGAGGAAAAGTTATAGCTTATGCATCGAGACAATTGAAGAAGCACGAAGTCAATTATACCTTCATGATCTCAAACTTGGAGCGGCTATCTTCGCTCTAAAGTTGTGGAGACATTATCTCTTTGGTACGAAGTGTATTGTTTACACGGATCACCATAGTCTTCAGCATCTATTCAATCAAAAAAATCTAAACATGAGGCAACGTAGATGGATTGAATTGCTAAATGATTACGACTGTGAGATTAAATATCATCCTGGCAAGGCTAACGTTGTTGCCGACGCTTTGAGTCATAAACCTTATTCAAAAGTCTACAGTATTCGTGTTCTTTCGGATCTTCATTCGTTAATCGGTATTGCGCAACAGAAGATAATCAATGGTGGAAACTTGGCTAGTGAATTGGGTTGTGGCATTGAAAAGCAATTAATCATCAAACCAAACGGTTTTCATTATTTCAACGATCGTCTTTGGATACCTTCAATCAATGATCTTTGTAATCTTGTGATGAAAGAATCTCATAATACTCGATACTCGATTCATCCCGGTGCCGATAAAATGTATCATAATTTGAAGCATTCCTATTGGTGGTCAGGCATGAAAAAGGATATATTTTTATTCGTTCAAAAATGTCTAACTTGTTTGAAGGTTAAAGCCGAACATCAAAAGCCCTCAGGTTTGTTAACTCAACCCGAAATCCCGTTGTGGAAATGGGAAGGCATTGCGATGGACTTTATAACCAAACTTCCACGTTCATCAAAAGGTTACAACAGTATTTGGGTAATCATTGATCGTTTGACTAAAGTCGCTCACTTCATTCCTATTTGTGAAACTTATCGTGTCGAACGCTTAGCTCAAATCTACATTCAAGAAATCGTAAGACTTCATGGAGTACCGCTTGACATAATTTCTGACCGTGATGGTTGATTCATATCTCGATTTTGGAGATCTCTTCAATCCGCACTTGGAACTCGCTTGAATCTCAGCACCGCTTACCATCCTCAAACTGATGGTTAATCGGAGCGTACTATTCAAACACTAGAGGATTTGTTGAGCACCTGTGTCATCGATTTCGATAGTAGTTGGGACTCACACCGCGGACTTATCGAATTCTCTTACAACAACAGTCATCATACGAGTGCAAACATGGCCCCTTATGAAGCTTTATAGGGTCGTAAATGTAGATCGTCGGTATGTTGGCAAGACATCGGGGAAACGCAAATAACTGGACCCAAATTGATACAAGAGACAACGGATAAAATCGTAAAAATACGCGAAAACCTCAGCACCGCTCGTAGTCGTCAGAAAAGTTACGCCGATAAGCGTAGAAAGCCTCTTGAATTTGTCGTTGATGATCGCGTTCTTCTCAAGGTTTCACCTTGGAAAGGCGTGGTACGATTCAGCAAGAAAGGGAAGCTTGCCCCGAGATACGTTGGACCCTTCAGAATTATCGAGCGTGTGGGTAAGGTTGCGTATAGACTTGAGTTACCGACCGAACTAGAGAATGTTCATCCAGTCTTTAATGTATCTAATTTGCGAAAATGTCTAGCTGATGAAAATCTACATGTACCATTGGATGAAATCCAAATCGATTCGACTATGCACTTCGTAGAGCGACCTGTTGAATTCTTAGACCGTGAAATCAAGAAACTAAGGAGAAGTTCAATTCCAATAGTGAAACTACGTTGGGAATCTAAACGTGGACCAGAGTTTACATGGGAACAAGAATATCACATGAAATCCAAATATCCGCACTTATTCATAAATTAACCGGGTACTAGTCAACCATAATTTTCGAGGACGAAAATCTTTAAAGTTGTGGAGACTGTAACACCGTGCCCGAATCCGACCCGATATTTGACTTGTAACTTTAATTCGGACTTTGTAATTGTATACATTTGACGATTTATAAAAGTTCGATTTGAGTTATGTATATTTGGGTTATCTTAAGTCTATTTAAACCTTGTTTATTATAACATGTAACATTATTAATGTGTTATCTTGCATGTGTACATTAACGTACACTAAAATGTGTTTAATACACATGGACTTATATAAATGCAAGTAATTCTAATAATGTGTTAAGACAAGTAGTTTAATTAATACATGCATGCAAGGAACTATGTATGTATGTATGTATGTATGTATGTTTGCATTCATGGCAAATACTTTAAACCTTCCAAACATTTTCCTTGTTTTTAGCCTTCAAGTTTGGTGGTAGACTAATAGTTACACATTTCTTATTTATGGCTTTAAACACCTCTTTAACCATTTCTTTTTGTAACCTACAATAATTAAATTTGGAGTTGATTATTAGGGGAGTTACATTTTGACCTTTCTTTATCACATTCCAAACTCTATAAATTGGTGTCTTCTTGTCAAAAATCGAACCAACACAAAGCTCCATAATAGAAACTTCAAGCCTCCCATAATCGTTTATAAACGTTCTCAATTCTATTGTTTTTCATCATAATAATCCATAATCATGTTTATCTTTTATGTTACTCAAGCTTACCATCATCATCTTATTAATCTTGTCTATTCAAACTTAAATCTAGAAAACTCTAATTTCATGATATATTCTTATTCATATTTATTCTTATTTCTAGATTTGTAAAGGCAAGTTTGGTGTTCCTTTCAACGTATTCCGTATTCATAATTTAGTATCCGTATCTACCTCCGTATTTAATCATGTGAGTAAACTCGATGCCCTTTTTATTATATAAATCTTTGGGCTGTATCATGACATTCATATTCATACTTATATTCATACTTTTAGGTTTAATTCATACTTATGTTCACATTTATATTTTATGTCTATATTCATACTTATAGTAATATGGTGATTCATATTCATATTTACGTTTATATTCATACTTATATTTATATGTATATTCAGACTTATATTTATATTGAGATTCATACTTATATTCATATTAAAACTTATATTCATGTTTATATACTCACTTATAATCATGTTTATATGTATACCTTTTTGTATTATATTCATTCGTAAAGTCATTTATGTTTATATGTACTTATATTCATATTTGATACTATATTTTCGTATTATGGCAAACATTGGAATGAATCAAGTGACACAATCATTATGGGATGCACACACGATAAATCAAACATTCAAACAATCAATCATTCATTATATGTATATACTAAACGGGAAACGTGATAGATCTATTGGCCGTTATTAGACATTCCGACGTGTTACTGTGAATGTCGAGGCCCTCGACCGAACCCTATGTGACTTTGATCACATATGATATACATTAGAGTTGATACAAACGCGTGTTATGCCATTATACACATATTATACTTGCTTATAATATACAATCTTTATATATTCTTTTATTATACATTATTTTATACTACATTTTACATATTCATTTATATTACTTTTATACTATTTATTACGTAATCTTTTTAATACTTTATACTCGTGTCTTAAACTTGTTTATTCACCAATACTTTTGTATTGAGGTTTACTTTTTACATGATACAGGAAATGGATAGGTTTGTTTGAAGAAAACATAAGAGCTTGGACATAGTTAATGACATTAATTAATAATTTAAGTCTTTTGTCGTTTTTCGGTTACTTTTCTGTAAAACATTTATTCATCTTTAATGCATTCATTTAAACCATTAAATGTGTCTATTATAACCTAATAGAGGAACACGAGTTAAGAACAATTGTAATGCCTCAGGTGTATTCCGCTTTAGCCGGGGTGTTACACTTGACAAGTCAGCACCGCCTGTCAAGTTGTCACCGCCTGTCCAAGTTGTCAGCGTCTGTGACTGCGGCGTTACATATACGGGTGATTAATGATTAAGACTGTTCATGTATCCATAATCATCATTAATGGACAACGTTTCATATACTTGACACTGGTCATATAAATACATGGTCCAAATCACTATCACCTTCACTTGATCTTATCTCATCTCAATCCACATACTGAAGCATAAACGCAGAGCTCATACACTATTGCCTTCATCCTCAACCTTGATCACCCTAGGCTCGTCAAGAACTTGTTGGGTTTGCCCTGTGATCATCACAGGAGATCTAAGGTTGACATCACCTAAACCCTAATCTTTGTGTTTGACAATCTCTGTTCCAACACTATCGGAGATTCAAGAAAAAGCAAGCACTTTGTAATATGATCGAGGGGTTCTTATCGAGATATACGTAAAGAAAATAAACAAGGAAGGGGCACTGGATTTCGTTTGATCAACTGCCTGTTCCAAACTGTTGCCCAAAAGAGAAGTGGCAATTTTTTGGATATTAATTATGATGAAAGAGTTCAAACATAACCATGAGACATCTACCGACATTTCTGAACATCCATATTGTATTCGATTGCTTATAGTTTTGTTAGCCACAGATTGTAGTATTAATGTACCAGTTACAGGTTATATAGTTTGTTATTAGACATACTGTATTAATCACAGGTCATAGTTGCATTGCCATAATGCTATTATTTTTTATGTTTTATTATTCGGAAATTTCCAGATATCTAAATATTTAGTTTATTGAAATAATTGAAGTTGGTTATGTATTTCTACGTGGACAAAAATTTACTGATAATATATAGTATAAAGATAATTAAAGGTGAAAAAGACAACAAATGTGGTAAACATTAGAGCCAATTGCTTGCAGTTTTATTTTTTTAACGATTTACATCATTAAAATATTCATTAAAATGATTGTTATATTAGGTCAAAGAAAAATAAATTTTGTTAAACGACACAGAAGTGAAAAAATTGTAGCTTATTATAAAAAATTGGAAAATATGGTGTGGGCAAATGGTAATTTAAGTTAAAAATATATTAAGGGTAAGATAGTCAAAGTAATATGAAAATATTTTGTGTGGCTAAATATTGTTGTGTGTATATCATTTTCCTATAAAAAATTTAATTCCTGTTCTAAGATTTTCGTATTGCTGAGACCCCCCTATACATTTGAATATATTCCAAACCACATTATCTGCATACTCAAAAACGGCTTCAAAAAAAATCTTAAAATGCATAATCTTTCTTGAGGTTAGTTGATTGGGTCGTGTAGATTCGCCTTTTTCAAGTTGCTAACGAGCGTGTGAAAGAAGACACCATTTTTGCTATGAGTTTTGCCAAGTGCATCGATCTTATTAGTTGCATTGATTCCAGATTCGTATAGTGATCCCATATGTAGTACTGAAAACAAAAATAAATATTGAAAATGGAAATTTAACTAAATTATGTAAAAATTATAAATATATTCTTTAAAAATGAATTAAAACCTCTTAAATCGTTTAATAACATAAAAAAAATATGAGTAGTTAATAGAGTTAATTACATGGGTCGTCCCTATGGTTTGCACCATTTACACCGGACATCCCTATAACTTTTGTATTACACCACTAATACCTAAGTTTGAATTTTGTTGTTTCACAAATCCCTATTTTGAATGTGCCGTTAAAAGATCCGTTAAGTCATCTCACATTAGTAACATGTGAGGGCAAATTTGTCTTTTTACCTATCATCTTCTCCATTTAATTACCCCAAAACTCTAAACCCAGATCAAAAGTAGGAAACTTTACATTAATTAGTAAAAAAAACGAAAAAAACGAGTTTTCGTGTTTTATGTTCATCATTATCAAATAACTTGAACAATTACACAAAAATGAATAAGGGTATGCATTAATTCCATTGAATAACAAAAAAGTAGCAAATTTTACATTAATTAGTAGAAAAACAAAACAAGGGTTTTAATTGTTTATACTAAACTAGTATAGTATCCGCACGGTGCAGCGGGAATAATAAACTATATTTGATATAATTATATTACGAATATTTAACTACGGAAATTAAATAAGCAAAACGATAAAAACATAAAATGTATTTAAACTCCTATCATAATGTAAAACGTGAAGATACGAACTTTTAAAAGATAGTAGTTTGTTCATTGAGAATTTCTCGAGAAACAAGGAGGATCACGCGCGGCACTTGAAACTCATACTAGAACTCCTCCGAGAACAGAAACTGTACGCCAAATTCTCTAAGTGTGAATTCTGGCTCCGGGAAGTACATTTCCTTGGTCATGTGGTCAACCAAGATGGGATCCATGTGGATCCGGCTAAGATTGAAGCGATCGAGAAATGGAAAGCCCCGACGACTCCTACGGAAATTCGTCAATTCCTAGGGTTGGCCGGCTACTATCGAAGGTTCATTGAGAATTTCTCGAAGATCGCTAAGCCACTCACCGAGCTCACTCAGAAGGATAAGGATTTTGTTTGGGGAACAAAGCAAGAGGAATCCTTCCAGAAACTCAAGCACCAGCTTTGTCACGCACCGATTTTGTCCTTGCCAAAGGGTACGGATAACTTCGTTGTATTTTGCGATGCATCCCATCAGGGACTTGGGTGCGTTCTCATGCAAAAAGACAAAGTCATCGCCTACGCCTCAAGACAACTCAAGGTTCACGAGCAGAACTACACTACACACGACTTAGAGCTGGGAGCAGTCGTCTTTGCACTAAAGATCTGGAGGCACTACTTATATGGAACTAAGTGCACGGTTTTCACGGATCACAAGAGTCTTCAACACATCCTTGACCAGAAGATGCTCAACATGAGACATAGGAGATGGATCGAACTGCTGAGTGACTACGATTGCGAGATCAAATACCACCCGGGTAAAGCAAACGTAGTAGCAGACGCCCTTAGCCGGAAGGAAAGGGTGAAACCATCTCGAGTCAGAGCATTAGGTATCCAGATTCAGACTAACCTTCAAACGCAAATCGCCGAGGTTCAGCGGGAAGCGTTGAAGCCTGAGAACCTAAAGGTAGAGATCTTACACAATCATGAGCAGGAGTTCGAACTCAAATCCGACGGGATTCACTACTTCAAGGGCCGAGCATGGATTCCGAAGTCCGAGGATCTTCGTAAGTTAATTCTGGATGAAGGCCACCGTTCCCGATACTCCATCCACCCCGGTTCAGACAAGTTGTACAAAGATCTTAGGGAGTATTATTGGTGGCCGGGCATGAAGAAAGATATCGCCTTGTACGTAGCCAAGTGTCTCACTTGCTCCAAGGTCAAGGCGGAATATCAGAAACCTTCGGGACTTCTGCAACAACCGGAGATCCCTATGTGGAAGTGGGAGCAAATCTCCATGGACTTCATTACCAAGCTACCCCGGACGGCAAAGGGTAACGACACAATTTGGGTAATTGTGGACCGTTTGACTAAGTCTGCTCACTTCTTGCCGATACGAGAAACCAACTCGATGGAGAAGCTCGCACAAATCTACATCAACGAGATCATCTCTCGCCACGGTACACCTCTCTCCATCATTTCTGACAGAGATAGTCGGTTCACGTCTCGCTTTTGGAACGCGCTTCAGAAATCTCTCGGGACACGACTAGACCTTAGCACAGCTTACCACCCTCAGACCGATGGTCAAAGCGAAAGGACGATCCAAACGCTTGAGGATATGCTTAGGGCATGTGTAGTTGACTATGGAGGAAGTTGGGATACTCACCTTCCCTTGGTCGAGTTTTCAGACAACAATAGCTACCACGCCAGCATTAAGTGTGCTCCGTTCGAGGCCTTATATGGACGCAAGTGCCGATCGCCGCTTTGTTGGCTAGAAGCTGGTGATCGACAGCTTACAAGGCTCGACATTGTTCAAGAAACCATCGACAAGATCACCACCATCAGGGAGCGACTGAAGACGTCCCGTACTCGGCAAAAGAGCTACGCCGATAACCGAAGAAAACCCCTCGAGTTCCAGGTCGGCGATCGTGTGCTTCTCAAAGTATCGCCATGGAAAGGGGTAGTTCGCTTCGGGAAACGCGGTAAGCTAAGCCCGAGGTACACCGGACCGTTTGAAGTCATCGAGCGCATTGGTCCAGTAGCTTATCGACTCCAACTCCCGCCTGTTCTTTCTAATGTTCATAACGTGTTCCATGTCTCACACTTGAAAAAGTGCCTTTCCGATGAGACCATCGTCATCCCACTCGACGAGGTCAAGATCGACAACAAGCTCAACTTCATCGAGGAACCGCTTGAAGTTGTAGACCGAGAGGTCAAGCAACTCAGACAAAGCCGTGTTCCTATTGTCAAAGTTCGTTGGAACTCCCGACGTGGTCACGAATTCACATGGGAACGTGAAGACCAGATACGTCAAAAGTATCCTCATTTGTTCAAAGATACTTCCACCTGATGTGACGAGTCAAATTTCGGGACGAAATTTCTTTCAACCCGGGGATGATGTGACAACCGTCTAAAATTCAGGTACTTGTTCAATTATTATATCGGTTCAATTCTTTGGTTACTCTTTTATCGTGTTCACCTTGTTCTAGTTCGTAACTGTTGAGTCTGTAACTTATCGGAACTAGCGTCGGAATAACTCCCGGAATCAATTACATAAGTCCTAATACCAATAAAACACCTATTGAACTTTCCTAAGTTCATAACAAATCATACTTAAGAACTTTCAATTAACAAAAAGGTCCAACGAAGCAATAACGTAAAAACGAGAAATCAGACAAGCTGAAAATAGCCCGGTGCGCAGCACCTCCCCATGAGGTGCGCAGCACCTGGCTGCAGAATTCAAAAATTTTACAAAATTGGTCCTTGCCTCGTTTTTACACACTTTTAAACCAATCAAAAAACGAGCCCAGGCACTCATTACTGCATTTCAGTATTCCAACACCCCTTTAACATCATTTCACTTATTTTCATTTCATTTTCATTTTACTAAATCATAAAACACACACTAAAACACACACACAACCCTTTCTCTCTAGTTTTCTCTCTAAAGCTCAAGAAAAACCAGAGATATTCCACCATTAAAATCCATTTTTAATCCATACAAATCGTTCTAAACTTCAAGTGAAGCCAAGGGGTGTTGTTTATACCGAAAAAGGACCACGTTTGCAAAGATTTTTGGAGCTCAAATCCGACCAAACTCATCATCCAAGCTTTTCCTCCGGTAGATTACTTTCTTTTCACTGTTTTTACATAAATAACCGATTGCAAGTAAGATCTAACGGTTGAAAATGTGTTTTTATACAAATCTTTGACTTTTATGGTCAAAAACGTTTTTAATCGAGATACTCATTAGATCCACGAATCGGTGAATAAAAACACTTTAGAAACTGTTAAATTGATGTTTTAAAAGATATTTACTAATTGCATGTTCGATCTAAACAACAAAATAAGTTTTATAAAGATTTATGTCACGTTTCATACAAAAACGATTTTTTGTTTAGATCTATATCTTTGTGGTCAAAAGTTGTTTAGAAACTATAAAAACATCATATTATAAAGTATCTACTGGTTGCATGTCGAAATCTTTAAGTCACAAAACGTTTTTAGCAAGAAAAACACAAAACGGGAATGAGACAGCAGCTAGGTGCGCAACACCTGTGCCCAGGTGCGCAACACCGAGCTGCTGTTCCTCCCAAAAATCGTCGTTTTACTCGTTTTAAGACTATGTATACGTTCTGGACTTTTATCATTAACATTATCGGACTGAGATGAATAAAAACTATAATAATGGTGACTTGTTTGGACTCTATGGACTTAAATGGACTTGTTTTTAAGTTATTATGTGTTTATGCATGTTTTGTGAGCGGAAATGGTTGTAGGTTTTGGACATGAAATTTGGGCGCGGAAGCGCTGCCCAAATTTCGTTAGAAAACCTAAACCATTTCAGTAACCTAAACATGTTTATCATAATAATAACTTTGACCTTGAACTTTCTAATCGCTTCGGACCAAATTTTGGAATAATATTGGACTTAACACTTAATTTTAAACAAAAGTTACATAATCTCTTATCTATACAAAGCAACCTAATAAGAAGTTAACTTTTGGACTATATTGGTAATTCTTAGGCATTCCGTGATTCCCGGCTCCTTTCCGACCGTTTCCGAGTTCACTTCTCCGCAAACCGTGAGTTACAACCCCACGTGTTTTACTTTTTGTACATTTAAATATTATTTGGGGGAAACATAAGATCACATGTTTGTAACTTTTTAGTACTTTTGAAACTTATTTGAAACTGTTCGAAACTTGATACTTTTGGTACTTATTGAAACTTTTAGAAACTTGTTCAAACCTGTTCAAACTTGGTACATGTTCAAACTTGTTCAAACTTGGTACTTGTTCAAACTATTATGCGTATTTGTGTTATTGCCTTAGCGGGTTAACTAAACTAGGATACTTGTTCGCAACCAATCCTTGATGGATATATAAGCCCGTATTTTGCAACTTTGTTCAAATGCCCGTTTTGGTTCAGGTTCACTTATACACTATTAGCAATAGCCGTTAGTCATATGGGTATCGATACTTAGGAGGGGTCACTCCTTACTCAGGGTTAGCGTCCCAAGTACATATTGATTAGTTCAAACGTTCAAACAATTAAACATTTTTGGGCTAGTTCACGACCAGACAATCGGTTTAGTGTATACTTACTACTTATATTATGCCAAGTGATTGATACGAGATACCTTTATTAGTTAAACACATATCCCATACGCATATACACACTTTTAGCGCCTGGATTCCGCTACAACTTTACTATACGAGTTTATTTAATTACTTACTCGCGTACGTACAAACTTTACTATTTACATATATGTTCAAACGTCGACTCGTTCTTTTACTTACGACGTCATATATGTCTTGACAACTTACTACTTTTGGCAACTTACTATTTTGGCAACTTTCTATTTTTAGAAACTTATCGAAACTCTAAACTGTCTACTTTATGTAGTTGGCACTTTC
>CAJVGC010000060.1:40288950-40341008 GCA_910822075.1 Senecio squalidus | reverse complement strand
CAAGTGGAATTCCGGATAGACCTCATCCCTGGTGCAACACCGGTCGCTAGGACACCGTACCGTCTAGCCCCACCGGAGATGCAAGAGCTGTCTAAACAGCTTCAGGAACTCTTAGATCATGGTCTTATTCGTCCTAGCTCGTCACCCTGGGGAGCCCCTATACTCTTCGTTAAAAAGAAAGACGGATCCTTTCGTATGTGCATCGACTACCGCGAACTGAACAAGCTGACCGTCAAGAACCGATACCCACTCCCGAGGATCGATGATCTTTTCGACCAGTTGAAGGGTGCAACTTACTTCTCGAAAATCGACCTCCGTTCGGGTTATCATCAGGTTCGTGTCAGCGAGACCGACATTCCAAAGACCGCTTTTCGTTCATTACGAATTCCTAGTCATGCCATTCGGTCTAACCAACGCACCAGCAGTGTTCATGGACTTAATGAACCGAGTGTGTAGACCTTACCTGGACAAATTCGTGATCGTGTTCATTGATGACATTCTTATCTATTCGAGAAACAAGGAGGATCACGCGCGGCACTTGAAACTCATTCTAGAACTCCTCCGAGAACAGAAACTGTACGCCAAATTCTCTAAGTGTGAATTCTGGTTCCGGGAAGTACATTTCCTTGGTCATGTGGTCAACCAAGATGGGATCCATGTGGATCCGGCTAAGATTGAAGCGATCGAGAAATGGAAAGCCCCGACGACTCCTACGGAAATTCGTCAATTCCTAGGGTTGGCCGGCTACTATCGAAGGTTCATTGAGAATTTCTCGAAGATCGCTAAGCCACTCACCGAGCTCACTCAGAAGGATAAGGATTTTGTTTGGGGAACAAAGCAAGAGGAATCCTTCCAGAAACTCAAGCACCAGCTTTCGATTTTGTCCTTGCCAAATGGTACGGATAACTTCGTTGTATTTTGCGATGCATCCCATCAGGGACTTGGGTGCGTTCTCATGCAAAAAGACAAAGTCATCGCCTACGCCTCAAGACAACTCAAGGTTCACGAGCAGAACTACACTACACACGACTTAGAGCTGGGAGCAGTCGTCTTTGCACTAAAGATCTGGAGGCACTACTTATATGGAACTAAGTGCACGGTTTTCACGGATCACAAGAGTCTTCAACACATCCTTGACCAGAAGATGCTCAACATGAGACATAGGAGATGGATCGAACTGCTGAGTGACTACGATTGCGAGATCAAATACCACCCGGGTAAAGCAAACGTAGTAGCAGACGCCCTTAGCCGGAAGGAAAGGGTGAAACCATCTCGAGTCAGAGCATTAGGTATCCAGATTCAGACTAACCTTCAAACGCAAATCGCCGAGGTTCAGCGGGAAGCGTTGAAGCCTGAGAACCTAAAGGTAGAGATATCATGAGCAGGAGTTCGAACTCAAATCCGACGGGATTCACTACTTCAAGGGCCGAGCATGGATTCCGAAGTCCGAGGATCTTCGTAAGTTAATTCTGGATGAAGGCCACCGTTCCCGATACTCCATCCACCCCGGTTCAGACAAGTTGTACAAAGATCTTAGGGAGTATTATTGGTGGCCGGGCATGAAGAAAGATATCGCCTTGTACGTAGCCAAGTGTCTCACTTGCTCCAAGGTCAAGGCGGAATATCAGAAACCTTCGGGACTTCTGCAACAACCGGAGATCCCTATGTGGAAGTGGGAGCAAATCTCCATGGACTTCATTACCAAGCTACCCCGGACGGCAAAGGGTAACGACACAATTTGGGTAATTGTGGACCGTTTGACTAAGTCTGCTCACTTCTTGCCGATACGAGAAACCAACTCGATGGAGAAGCTCGCACAAATCTACATCAACGAGATCATCTCTCGCCACGGTACACCTCTCTCCATCATTTCTTAGTCGGTTCACGTCTCGCTTTTGGAACGCGCTTCAGAAATCTCTCGGGACACGACTAGACCTTAGCACAGCTTACCACCCTCAGACCGATGGTCAAAGCGAAAGGACGATCCAAACGCTTGAGGATATGCTTAGGGCATGTGTAGTTGACTTTGGAGGAAGTTGGGATACTTACCTTCCCTTGGTCGAGTTTTCAGACAACAATAGCTACTACGCCAGCATTAAGTGTGCTCCGTTCGAGGCCTTATATGGACGCAAGTGCCGATCGCCGCTTTGTTGGCTAGAAGCTGGTGATCGACAGCTTACAAGGCTCGACATTGTTCAAGAAACCATAGACAAGATCACCACCATCAGGGAGCGACTGAAGACGTCCCGTACTCGGCAAAAGAGCTACGCCGATAACCGAAGAAAACCCCTCGAGTTCCAGGTCGGCGATCGTGTGCTTCTCAAAGTATCGCCATGGAAAGGGGTAGTTCGCTTCGGGAAACGCGGTAAGCTAAGCCCGAGGTACACCGGACCGTTTGAAGTCATCGAGCGCATTGGTCCAGTAGCTTATCGACTCCAACTCCCGCCTGTTCTTTCTAATGTTCATAACGTGTTCCATGTCTCACACTTGAAAAAGTGCCTTTCCGATGAGACCATCGTCATCCCACTCGACGAGGTCAAGATCGACAACAAGCTCAACTTCATCGAGGAACCGCTTGAAGTTGTAGACCGAGAGGTCAAGCAACTCAGACAAAGCCGTGTTCCTATTGTCAAAGTTCGTTGGAACTCCCGACGTGGTCACGAATTCACATGGGAACGTGAAGACCAGATACGTCAAAAGTATCCTCATTTGTTCAAAGATACTTCCACCTGATGTGACGAGTCAAATTTCGGGACGAAATTTCTTTCAACCCGGGGATGATGTGACAACCGTCTAAAATTCAGGTACTTGTTCAATTATTATATCGGTTCAATTCTTTGGTTACTCTTTTATCGTGTTCACCTTGTTTTAGTTCCTAACTGTTGAGTCTGTAACTTATCGGAACTAGCGTCGGAATAACTCCCAGAATCAATTACATAAGTCCTAATACCAATAAAACACCTATTGAACTTTCCTAAGTTCATAACAAATCATACTTAAGAACTTTCAATTAACAAAAAGGTCCAACGAAGCAATAACGTAAAAACGAGAAATCAGACAAGCTGAAAATAGCCCGGTGCGCAGCACCTGGCTGCAGAATTCAAAAATTTTACAAAATTGGTCCTTGCCTCGTTTTTACACACTTTTAAACCAATCAAAAAACGAGCCCAGGCACTCATTACTGCATTTCAGTATTCCAACACCCCTTTAACATCATTTCACTTATTTTCATTTTACTAAATCATAAAACACACACTAAAACACACACACAACCCTTTCTCTCTAGTTTTCTCTCTAAAGCTCAAGAAAAACCATAGATATTCCACCATTAAAATCCATTTTTAATCCATACAAATCGTTCTAAACTTCAAGTGAAGCCAAGGGGTGTTGTTTATACCGAAAAAGGACCACGTTTGCAAAGATTTTTGGAGCTCAAATCCGACCAAACTCATCATCCAAGCTTTTCCTTCGGTAGATTACTTTCTTTTCACTGTTTTTACATAAATAACCGATTGCATGTAAGATCTAATGGTTGAAAATGTGTTTTTATACAAATCTTTGACTTTTATGGTCAAAAACGTTTTTAATCGAGATACTCATTAGATCCACTTATCGGTGAATAAAAACACTTTAGAAACTGTTAAATTGATGTTTTAAAAGATATTTACTAATTGCATGTTCGATCTAAAAAACAAAATAAGTTTTATAAAGATTTATGTCACGTTTCATACAAAAACGATTTTTATCTAAATAATGTTTAGATCTATATCTTTGTGGTCAAAAGTTGTTTAGAAACTATAAAAACATCATATTATAAAGTATCTACTGGTTGCATGTCGAAATCTTTAAGTCACAAAACGTTTTTAGCAAGAAAAACACAAAACGGGAATGAGACAGCAGCTAGGTGCGCAGCACCGAGCTGCTGTTCCTCCCAAAAATCGTCGTTTTACTCGTTTTAAGACTATGTATACGTTCTGGACTTTTATCAATAACATTATCGGACTGAGTTGAATAAAAACTATAATAATGGTGACTTGTTTTGGACTCTATGGACTTAAATGGACTTGTTTTTAAGTTATTATGTGTTTATGCATGTTTTGTGAGCGGAAATGGTTGTAGGTTTTGGACATGAAATTTGGGCGCGGAAGCGCTGCCCAAATTTCGTTAGAAAACCTAAACCATTTCAGTAACCTAAACATGTTTATCATACTAATAACTTTGACCTTGAACTTTCGGACTAAACATAACGTTAATCGCTTCGGACCAAATTTTGGAATAATATTGGACTTAACACTTAATTTTAAACAAAAGTTACATAATCTCTTATCTATACAAAGAAACCTAATAAGAAGTTAACTTTTGGACTATATTGGTAATTCTTAGGCATTCCGTGATTCCCGGCTCCTTTCCGACCGTTTCCGAGTTCACTTCTCCGCAAACCGTGAGTTACAACCCCACTTGTTTTACTTTTTGTACATTTAAATATTATTTGGGGGAAACATAAGATCACATGTTTGTAACTTTTTAGTACTTTTGAAACTTATTTGAAACTGTTCGAAACTTGATACTTTTGGTACTTATTGAAACTTTTAGAAACTTGTTCAAACTGTTCAAACTTGGTACATGTTCAAACTTGTTCAAACTTGGTACTTGTTCAAACTATTATGCGTATTTGTGTTATTGCCTTAGCGGGTTAACTAAACTAGGATACTTGTTCGCAACCAATCCTTGATGGATATATAAGCCCGTAAGAGTTCAGTACAATTTTTGCAACTTTGTTCAATTGCCCGTTTTGGTTCAGGTTCACTTATACACTATTAGCAATAGCCGTTAGTCATATGGGTATCGATACTTAGGAGGGGTCACTCCTTACTCAGGGTTAGCGTCCCAAGTACATATTGATTAGTTCAAACGTTCAAACAATTAAACATTTTTGGGCTAGTTCACGACCAGACAATCGGTTTAGTGTATACTTACTACTTATATTATGCCAAGTGATTGATACGAGATACCTTTATTTAGTTAAACACATATCCCATACGCATATACACACTTTTAGCGCCTGGATTCCGCTACAACTTTACTATACGAGTTTATTTAATTACTTACTCGCGTACGTACAAACTTTTACTAATTACATATATGTTCAAACGTCGACTCGTTCTTTTACTTACGACGTCAATATATGTCTTGACAACTTACTACTTTTGGCAACTTACTATTTTTGGCAACTTTCTATTTTTAGAAACTTATCGAAACTCTAAACTGTAACTCACTCACTACTTTATGTAGTTGACACTTTATCTTATGTTTCAGGAAATTAATGTAAGTGTTCGGGATGCATGGCAAAGGAGGGTCGATATGGTCACGTGAGGCGCTTAATGGGAAAAGACCTTTCATTTTGGGAATTTTATTTTGAAACTATGTAAGTGCACTTAAGTTAATTCATGAGCTACTTGGTTGTTTTAAAACATTCAACTTGAACTATTTTAATTTTTATGAAGTGACTTGAATCTTTTATGTTTGCTTATGACCGTGTAATGATCTTCCAGCTCTCACATTCCGTGTTTCCGCTATAGCGGGGTGTGACAAACTAAGGAATCATTTTTAAGATGAAATCTTTCGACTTCCTATTCTCCATCAATTTTTGCATGGTTTGTAATCGAACTTTTTTATGAATTTGACACATTTGTTAACAAATAAATACCATTAATTACGGTATGGACTTACATGTCAGTTTTTGTTTCCAATCATAAATTCTTTAATCAATATAAACGAAATTGGTTATTGTTACTATGGTAAATAAACACTTCTAAGTCTACATGTTTAAAGTATCTTTCCGTTCATTTACTCTTCAAGGCTAAAACTTTATTATCCAACATTATTTAATTATAAGTTATTTTGAATAATGATATGTGGTGAGAGATATAAAAACGGTAGTTAAGGAATTCCAGTTACTAAAGTTTTAGAGAATTAAGACTATGTGGAAAGTGTTTTATAATATAGTAGAAATAGATTATATTATGGTGTAGATTTAGTATACGTATTTTAGTAGAAACAAATGCATACTATTTTCATTATTTTAAGTTTATGGGGTTATAAAATAAAATTTATAATTTTGAAAGTTTTTAAATTAAATAGAAAGTATTTTAATTTTTTTTAATTACATAGGAATTATAAGTTAATTTGTTAGATGTTAAATTGTTTTAAATTAATTAGGAAAAAGAGTGTTGTTTGACTTAAATAAAGATAAATATAGATAAAGGGTATTAAGGTAATTTCAATTACTTAAAATTTAAGATATTAAGATGATGGGGGAGACTCTTTATATAATAGTAAAGATTAATTTTTTTTAGTTACATAGGAATTATAAGTTAATTTGTTAGATGTTAAATTTTTTTAAATTAATTAGGAAAAAGAGTGTTTTTTGACTTAAATAAAGATAAATATAGATAAAGGGTATTAAGGTAATTTCAATTACTTAAAATTTAAGATATTAAGATGGTGGGGGAGACTCTTTATATAATAGTAAAGATATCATCCAAAAACATAATCTTTTACTAAAAAATCATGAATTTACTATAAAATCATACTGATTAGGTCAAAAGCAAGAAACTTTATAATAATTAGTGAAAAAAGAAACAAGGGATTTAATTTTTTAAGCTAATTATTTCTAAATTACATGGAAAAAGTACAAATTCTAAAAAAAAAGAACAGCTTAATTTACTAAAAATCATGAAAATCCGATGAAAAAAGTTAGAGTAAATAAAGGAAATTACAAGGAGCAAGTTTGAGAAGAGAAAGAGGAGGAGGGCAATCACAAATGCAAGGATTACAAGAAGAAATTGATGAAAAATTATTAAGATTAAAACCCTTTTTAAGCCTCCAATAAATAGTAGGAGCAGATACACAAAGTGCTAAAATTATTGCAAATGTTACAAGACAACATCTTAACCATGATGATGATGATGATGATCCAGATCTTCTTATTGTTATGTTGATTTGTATGGATGGGGATTTCGGATAATTAATTTGGGATTTTGGGGATTTTGGGATATGGATATTAAAATGGGTAAGAAGATAGGTAAAAAGACAAATTTGTCCTCACATGTTACTCATGTGAGATGACTTAACGGATCTTTTAACGGCACATCCAAAATAGGGACTTGTGAAACAACAAAATTCAAACTTAGGTACTAGTTGTGTAATAAAAAAGTTATAGGGATGCCCGATGAAAATGGTGCAAACCATAGGGACGACCCATGTAATTAACTCTAGTTAATATTACTTGGTAAAGAATATAATATTTCTAAGAGTTAATTACATAAATCGTCCCTATAGTTTAACTAAAATTACGGATTTTGTCCCTAAGTTTAAAACATTGCATAATTCGTCCACTTTTAGAAACTAATTAGACTTTTCGTCCTAAAATGGATGTCCGTTAATAATTTCTGTTAAAACTATCACTAACTAATTTCACATTTCGTCCCTAAAATGAATGCCCGTTAGAAATTAGGGACGAAAAGCGTAAATAGTTTCAAAAAATGAACGATTTGTGCAACATTTTAAACTTAGGGACAAAATCTATAATTTGAAGTAAACCATAGGGACGATTTATGTAATTAACTCGATTTCTAAATATATAATTATAAAAAATATTCTTTAACAAAGAATAAGGACCTCTTAACTAAATTAATATTGTTTACTGTAAACCTATATTCTTCCTATAGAATATGGGAATATTTTCGGTGCTTTATTATACAGCAAACATAGCTTCTTTATTACACACGCTTAACACGTAATTGGCTCAAGTGATGATAGTGGCCTTTCCAATTGAGGTAATTTAGTGGATGTTAATTGATGGCTACATCTATTTTATTAAAACAAATCTTCGATAATGCATAAATATATTCTTTCTAAATCATATATTCTTTGAAAATGCCCGAAGACCTCTAAAATGGTATACTGGTTTTCGTTAATACCTGTAATGTGAACTTGCGGTTCTTGTCTTGATTGCGTAACTTTGAAGCGAGAACACAATAGTATTTGTTAAATATTTTCTCTTGTAGGCAACACTCCACGAGTACTCGCATGATCTCTATCCTACAATGTCATAAGAAATGATAATTGAAAATTAGTTAAAGATTAAAATGTGTTGATAGTTAAATGTCTAAAACGCCCCTTCAATAACAACAAAATGGTGAAATATTTGTTATAAGTATAACGATGACAACGGACAAATACGAAGTTTTAGATATTCTTTTGCACTTATTTATGTACTTATCGTTTTTTACCCTATTAATCAAAATAGGTGTCAACCTATGAAAACTAAATTAGAAATGGGCAAGTATCATAACATCCTAAATCAGCTTATTACGAAAATTGTACATAAATGGTCTTTTAAAGTAGGAACAAAACCCGCAAAAGATTTACTACAGACTAAACCCGTAATATTTTCTAAACCACAGTTTTTTTTTTCCTATCAATTAAAATAGGTTTCAATATATGAAGACTAACTTAGAAATGAGCAGTATCATAACCTATGTTGCACGGAAACGGAAACGGGAACGCGAAACAGAAACGATAAGCAATTATTTAAATAAATGATCTTTTAAAGTAGGAAAAAAACACGCAAAAGGTTTGAACTAGAGACCAAATCCGTAATAACTTCTATAATTTACTATAAGTTTTTAATCACATGTGACTCAACCTGGTCTTCCCCATTTCGGACCGCACCAAAAACTAGCCATTAGACCATAACCCGTTACCCAACCCAGCCATTTAGTTACTTCTAAAAAAAGGGTATTTTTATACAACCCATTTTTTCACCACATATAGACTAACTATATTTGAAATTTAGTTCCGTCGATGTATTAGAATGTTAAAACCCCTTGATTATTATTATCATAATCAAACATATTATATAGTAATACCCTAATCAGATCAGAAACCTTAATGGACCCAAACCCACATATCGGGTTTGGGCTTATTATCTAATACTCCCCGACAGTTCGAGCGGCGAAATCGCGAAAGCTCGAACTGGACGAAAAACAATTATTACGAAAATAAACATAAAATAAAACATACATAATTGCTAATAAGACTCATTGCTTGCGGTGACGCATGGCGACGGATCGAAGTTGCGTTCGTTGCTTTTTCCGGTTTGATTTTCTTCAGAATTTAATTACGAATTCACAGCCGCTAACGGCGTCAGCTAAATCCAAGCTGTTTGAAAATTATAAGCAAAACATTTTTTTTCTTCATATCTAAACCCGACACCTTGTATCAGAGCGTGACGGTGCGTCCGGTGGTCTTCTGCTGCGATTCCGGTATGCTTTTCTTCAGAATTTAATTACGAAGCCAACGGCGCTGACCTCGTCAGTTAACTCCAAACGGTTTGGGAGTTATGACCAAAACAGTGATCGACTAAACTTCAAATCCGAATTTTTTTTTTTTTTTTTTTTTTTTTTAGGGTTTGGAACCTAGTCAAGCTAGGCAGCTCATCCCTACGCCGATTAGGGTATCCCTACGCCGATTAGAGTTTGAAAAAAAATAGAGACGAAATCAGACCCGCTCTGATACCATATTAGAATGTTAAAACCCCTTGATTATTATTATCAAAATCAAACATATATATAGTAATACAATGAAAACCCTAATCAGATCAGAAACCTTAATGGACCCAAACTCACATATCGGATTTGGGCTTATTATCTAATAGTTACTAACGTAAAAGTGTGAAAACTACATAGGAAGGAGGTAGTATTATAATATCCTGACAGGGTAGATGATACTTATTAATGTTACTATTCATAACAACAAGATAATAACAGTTGATAACCGATGCTGAAAATATAAAAGATAATTTGTTAATCTTTTAAATGAAATTATGGTTTAGTTAACGATAATAATAGTTGATGTACACGAAACTTTTAAACTGGACCAAACAGTTCGAACCAGTTTATACAGTCCGATTTGGCCGGATTTAAAAAATAAAATACGGTCGGTCGGTTTATAAAAGTTGAAAAACCGGTTCACCGGTCCGGTTGCGGTTTAAAGTGAAAAACCGACCGATAAAACCGAACCGGCCTTATGTATATTTTATACTATAATTTTGATTTATTATAAATAAAATAGGATATAATTATTAATAAACTTATATTGTGAAAGTTAAATGTGTTTGGGCACATGATAAATAAGTCCGATATTTGTTTTTGTTAAATATTGAAAATATAATCTTTTAAACTTTACATTATGTTTTGTAAAAGAGGTTTAAAAATTATGTAGTTTATTTAGATAAACACTTGTTTAATTTAATACTTGCTTTACATTTAAACAAAACAAAAAATACTTTTAATGAATATAAAGTTGATTTTTCCTATTAAAGAAAAGAAAAAAGGTCCAAACCGGTCGAACCGAACCGGATTGAACCAGTTTGGCCGGTCCGACTAGCCATCCAAACCGGCCAGTCCAGTTTGCTATTTAACGAAATCGTATAATCCGGTCGGGTCCGTATTTTTCTTCAAAAACCGGCCGAACCGGACCGTGTACATCCCTGCTTTGTCCAGCAGCAAGTTGAAGCATTTTCTGAGCTTCCGAGCTCTCTCCATCGATCTTTATGGTAACATTTTCAATAACACTCCAGATAACCACCAGTGACCTTTCTTGTTAGGGTCAAGAAGCTTGCTCCAATTTAATCCCCGAACTAATATCCTTTCTACCCTCAACTGCAAGCAGAAGGAAAACAAATGTATCACATTAAAATTAAAAAAAAGTTAATTACGTAAATGGTATCTTTGGAATTTATCCATTATAGCTTATGCACAAAAAAGTTTGTTTATTACACACGGATCATTTATAAGGTGGATTTTTTGTTACAAGTTTCATCCTACTAAATTAGGGGAGTTATTTGGGTCAACCAACCCTACTAAGGGTATTCCGGGTCGGGTCAAATCAGGTTTTCATTATCAAAAATTGACCCTAACCCGACAGTTGCGTGTGGAGTTGTTTTAGTGACTTATTACCAGTGAAGATGGTTACTACTGGTTATCATGATAATTACTACTGGTCACTATTACTACTCGTGTTTCATGGTTTGTATGGGAGTTCCTACTGTCGATTAATACTGCTGAGTTGATAATGTTTATCTATTACGATTTGTTAGCAGATATATTTGTAAAGAATATATTTGATAAGTATGAAGTAGATTCTGTTAGATATTGTAACCCGATAATAGTTAGGGTTATTTAGCCTCAAGGTATATAAATATAGATCCTTATATCAATGTAAATATATGTCTTTACGAAACCCTAATTCTAATAGATTGAGGTTGTTGGTGGAAATCTTGTGTTCTTATTGTTTTATTCGTATTCATAAACTGTTAATCATAATCTTGTAATACCAAGGTGTTAATCCGCTGCAACTTCTTTGATAGATCTAGATTTACACGTTTGTTTTATACAAACCTAGTTCATTAGATCCTGACAAGTGGTATCAAAGCACAAGGTTGCTCCAGATCTAAGATCCACAAGGTTATTAACAAGTTTTACATACAGATCCAAAATGACCGATCTCAATGAAGGTGTTCAGGAAAATAGGGTACCAGTACTCACATCATCAAACTATGATATTTGGAAAAGTCTTATTCATCAATACATGTTGCAAACCAACTACTGCACGTGGAAAGTTGTTAAGAATGGTGAAAAATTCGTCCTCAACCTGGACTAGACGTTAAATCCAAAGGAGTTGGTACGTCAGATCCTCCAGCCACTGAACAAGAAAGGAGAGATATTCATAATGAATGTCAAGCATTAATACACTACTTATTGCTATACCAAATGAGTATCAACATCAGTTTAGAAACTTCACTGATGCAAAGTTGCTATAAGAGGCATTGGAGAAAAGGTTTGGTGGAACATCAAGCACAAGAAGAAATCAGAAAGATCTTTGAAAACAACAGTTTGAAAACTTTGTACTTCCATCAAAGGAGAAACACTTTCTCAAACTTTTGATAGATTCAACAAGCTGCTTGGAGAAATTTCAAGACTGGGAGTAAATACTTCTCAAGACGACATAAACAAGAAGTTTCTCAGATCTTTAGGTGAAGAATGAACTATGTACTGAGCTATAGGCAAGGAAACACTCTCGATACTATGGAAGTTGATGAGCTCGACAATGAGTTAAGGTTGTTTGAATCTGAAGTAAATGCCAAGAGGCCTTCAAGTAACACAACTCAAAATGCTGCTTTATTACCACTATTGGAAGCGGATCTTCATCCGAAACTAGTTTTTTATCAAAAGAAACAAAAGGAAAGCAAACTGGAAATGTAGCATGTGATGAAAGTATGAGGGAAGCTTTCTTTGCTAGTCATTCTGGACTGGTAATTGATGATCTTGAACAGGTAAATTCAGATGATCTTGAAGAAAAGGATCTAAAGTGGCAGTTTGCTATGCTTAGTGTGAGAACTAGGAGGTTTATTCAAAGAAATGCTAGAAACAACTTTGTAGTTAGAAGAGGAAACAATATCGGATTTGACAAAAGCAAAGTTAGGTGTTATGAATGTAAAAATTTAGGTCATTTGGCAAGAGAATGTCCTAATGCAACCAAAGATGACAATCAAAAGCAAACCAACAACCATAACCAAGGAAGATCAAGAAACAATTATCAAGGAAAGCAATTAAATGATACTGCATTGGTTACACAAGATGGACTAGGGTTTGACTGGAGCTTTCAGGCTGATGAATAAGTGAAGAATCAAGCTCTCATGGCAGATATTCAAGATGATATTCCCTCTGAGGTACTTTCTGATCTTTGTACTCCTGCATGCATTAAACAGGTTAGAGACTATAGGGAACATAATAAAATTTTGTGTGATTCATTACATAAGCTTGAAGAAAGAAGAAAAGAACTGTCTAAATTAATTGCAAATTTTGAGCAACAAGTTAAATCTTATGTTAAGAATGAAAACAAATATCAAGAGGATCTAGCATATGTTAGATGGGAAATGGATAATGCTTCGGCTGAAGTAGTAAAAGTAGAAGAGCAACTTCAAGAAGTAAAGATTGAAATGATCATATTAAGTTAACTATTACCAAATATGAAAATGCTTCAAATATTGTTGATCAAATTCTTAAAGCTCAAGTGCATGGTAATAATTAAAGTGGAATAGGTTATAATAGCGTGTCACCACCTTTTAACAACGATTATATTCCTCCAAGAATTAACTCTAGTGAAGAATTAAGTGAGGAAGTAATTGAAGTTAACACAAACGCTAAAGTTGGTCTTATTAAAAGTAACAGTGTTCAAACACAGTCAAGAGTCAATGAAATGAACAAAATTTTCCACAAAACAAAAGTTTTGGTTTTAAATCCAATCAAGGTCATACTTTTTATCAAAATTTTAAAAACATGCCAAATGTGTATAAAGAAAGAACTGGCATTATGTGGAACAAAGACAAAATGTCAAGATATGCAACTACATGAGTAAAAATGAACATGCATTACTTGTAAGAGGAAATGTAAGGAACTGGAGTCAACACATGACTCAACAATATGGTTCAAATTTTCTCAAAATATGTTTAGTGTGTGGTAAACAAATCATCTAACTGAAGATTGTTTTTATAACAAGGAGAACAATATAAATGGCACTGGATTTCAAATAAATGACTCGAATTCACTACCTAGGTTTGGTAGAACTGCTCATAGAAAATACTGTTGCCAAACTTTAAAGAAGAAATAACAACAGAAGAAATTATATAAAAAAAAAAAACAAACTTCAACGAAAATACTGCTGCCAGCGGTTACTCTGAAAACAATAACAGTAGTAGCTTTGAGAGTAGTAATTCTTCAGATGAAAAGACTAGCAGACATGCATATCATTTTAAAAGATTTGAATATGTAAATGAAAAAGGTAAACCCAAGACTACTTTGGCTTGGGTGCCTAAAAGAAACTAATCTTTTCTTCATGTGTAGAGCAAGCCTAGTATGAAAAAGGAAGATACATGACATGTAGATAGTGACTGCTGTAGGCACATGACATGCAACCGACTAAAGTTTACAAATTTTGTTGAATATCATGGAGGCTATGTTGCTTTTGGGGGAAATCCAAGAGGTGGTAGGATTACTGGTAAAGGAACATTTAGCAATGGTAAAGTTACTTTTGAAGATGTATTCTTTGTAAAAGAATTAAATTATAATCTAGTAAGTGTCTCACAGGTGTGTGATAAAAAAAATATTTTGTTCACAGACACTGAGTGTATCATTCTTGATCCTAGATTCAAAGTGGTTGATGAAAGTATGATACTACTAAGAACTCCAATGAGAGATAATGTACACTGTCGAGATATGAGAAATACTTCTTCTGAAACAAAAGGAAATTGTTTTATTTCAAAAGCATCAATTGATGAATCATCGGAGAATGTGTCATATGAATTTCAAAAACATGAACATACTTGTAAAAAATGACCTGGTAAAAGTTTTCCACAAAAAGGATTCTCATGCAATGATCACTGTGTAGCATGCCTTAAACGAAAACAACACACGACTTCACATAAAGATAAAGCCACACATTCAAATAACTCAAGTTTACATTTATTGCACATGGATCTTTTTGGTCCAACACATGTCATGAGTTTAGGAAATAAGTCTAATTGTTTGGTTGTTACTGATGATTTTACAAGGTATACTTGGGTTTTCTTTCTTAGTACAACAGATGAAACAGGTGAAATTATTAGAGCATTCATAAGAAGGATAAAAAATAAAGCATAAAAGAGAGTGAAGATAATCATGTGTGATAATGACATTGAATTCAAGAATCAAGAGATGAATATTTTTTGTGATGAAAAAGGGATTTAAAAACAGTGTAGTGCACCAAGAACTCCACAGCAAAATGGAGTTGCAGAAAGAAGAAACAGAACTCTTATTGAAGCAGCCAGATCTATGCTAGCTGATGCAAAACTTCCTATTCCTCTCTGGGCAGAAGAAGTAACTAAGGTTTGCTATGTTCAAAACAGGGTATTGATTGTCAAAGCATATACAAAGACCCCTTATGATCTCTTTCATAAGAGAAAGCCAATTTTAAGCTTTTTAAAACCTTTTGGGTGTCCTTGTACAATGTTTAATACCAAAGAACATCTAGGAAAGTTTGACAGCAAGCTAAATGAAAGGTTCTTTGTAGGTTACTCCACTCAAAGTAAAGCGTTCATAGTTTACAATATCAAGACTAGAACTGTTGAAGAAAGCAACAATGTCCCTTTTAATGAGAAGACTGTGAATGCTACTGGTGAGGGTCATGATTGGTTGTTTAATATTGATGAACTGACAAAATCTTTGAGTTTTCATTTTGCAACACAATCTGATAAAGATTTTGAAGGAGGTGTGATTACTAGTAATTCAGTTAATACTGATCATCCAGTTAATATTGATCATAAAGTTAATACTAGACAGTCAAAGGAGAATAATACTAGTGTCACAAATGATTCTACTGCTTTAGCTTCCACTAGGAACGATGAGTTCATTTACTTTCCATATCTCAACATTGATCCACCAGGAGTATCTCACAATAGCAATATACAAGGAGAAACATCCTAAGACAATGATCAAGGTTCTGACAATGATAATCTAAAAAGTAGAAAAGATGAAGAAAACAGTACAAATGGTGAAGAAGTTGTTACCAGTAGTAACTCTGCAGAAAATGGCAATAATGAAAATACTCCTCAATCCAAAAGTGGTGAGCTTCCAGAACAGAATGATACAAATTTAAATCAATAGATTCAAGAAGAACAATATCAAACTCACAATCAACAAAAATCATCCACTCCAACAAGTAATTGGTGATTTAAATTCAATTGTTCAAACAAGAGGTAAATTACATAACAACTTATGAATGTCTTTTTGTGTGTTTTCTGTCACAACTTGAACCTAAGAAGATTGAGCAAGCAATAAAAGATCCAAGTTGGATAGAAGAAATGCAAGAAGAACTACTACAGTTTAAACTTCAAGAAGTGTGGACACTAGTTAGATTACCAAATGGAAAGAGGGTAATTGGTACTAAATGGATCTTCAGAAATAAAAAAAGATGAAAGAGGGATTGTGATTAAGAAGAAAGCAAGTCTGGTAGCGCAAGGATATACCCAGGAAGAAGGCATTGACTATGAAGAAATTTTTGCTCTTGTACCAAGAATTGAAGCGATAATAGTTTTCTTTGCTTTTGCTCTATTTAAACGATTTACAGTGTTTCAAATGGATGTTAAAAGTGCCTTTTTATATGGAAATATAGAAGAAGAGGTATATATGTGTCAACCTCCGGTATTTGAAGATCCATAGAATCCATATATGGTTTACAGATTGGATAAAGCATTGTATGGGTTACATCAAGCTCCAGGAGCTTGGTATGACACTTTGTCATTTTATCTGCTTAAGCATAGATACAAGAGATGTACAATTGATAAAACCTTATTTATCAAGAATGTAGGTTGTGATATCATGTTGGTTCAAATATATGTAGATGATATTTTTTTTGGATCTACAAATGACAAACTGTGCAAAGAATTTGAACAATTGATGCATAAAAAGTTTAAGATGAGTTCAATGGGAGAGTTGACTTTCTTCTTGGGTCTACAAGTAAAACAGAATTCAACTGGTATATTCATTCATCAATCAAAGTATGTGAAGGATATTCTAGAAAAATTTGGGTTTCAAGATTGCAAAAGTGCCAGTACACCAGTAGAAACTCACAAGCATTTGGAAGCTGATTCTGAGGGGAAGGATGTGGATGAACATATGTACAGATCAATGATAGGATCTTTAATGTATTTAACTGCTTCAAGACAGTACATAATGTTCAGTGTGTGTGTTTGTGCAAGATATAAGACTCAACCCAAGGTTTCACATCTGACAGCAGTAAAACGAATTTTCAGATATTTAAAGGGTAAACCAAATTTTGGGTTGTGGTATCAAAGAAATTCTCCATTTGAACTTATTTCTTACACTGATAGTGATTATGGAGGAGAGCATTTGGACAGAAAGTCAACTTCAAGAGGATGTCAGTTCTTTGATTCAAGGTTGATTTCATGGCAATGTAAGAAACAAACTAATGTTTCTACTTCTTCAAAGCGGAATATGTTGCTGCCTCAAGCTGCTGTGCACATGTACTTTGGATTCAGAATCAAATGATGGGTTATGGTATGCTTTTTCTTCACACTCCTATTTTTATTGACAATAAAAGCACCATAAGAATTGTTAATAATCCAGTCAAGCATTCCAAAACCAAACACATTGAAATTTGTTTTCATTTTATGAGGGATTGTAATGAAAAGAAACTCATTCAGGTAGTCAGGGTCCACACTGATAATCAATTTTCAGATCTTTTTACTAAAGCATTTGATGTGAAAAATTTACATTTTTGATTAATAGTATTGGCATGATTAATCTTGAATAGGTTAATTTTAAAATGATCAATATGTGTTTGAAATCTGTTCTACAATGCATCTGTTGTTAAAACTATCAAAAAGGGATAAAAATAGTTACTACTAATGGTTCCTACTGCTGGTAGTTAATAATGGCTATAGTTACTACTTCTATAAGGCGTGTTTTGGTTTTTCTTGTTGTTTCTACTGCAGGGACTAAAAGGTATAAAATAGCGAAATATCTCCAATTTTGTTTAATTTCATTCAAGTCAAAAGTTTTCGCTCTCTCTCTCTAAACCTTTTTCACTCTCTCTCTCTAAACCTTTTTCACTCTCTATAAACCCTACATCTGCACTTTGAAATCATCAATTCATTCGAATAAATAAATCCTAAATTTAGTTCAATGGCGAATCAACAGCTGGTTTTTGGTCTCTTTCATAACTTGATTGTCGATTTAGAACTACATCCAGAAGCCACTGATTTTCATCAAATCATCAATTTTCTTCTCCAGTCAAAAATACGTTATGCTTTAACGGTTAACCCTAAGTTTTATGAAAAGCACATATGCTCGTGTTAGACAACAACAATTTATGAGGATGTTGATCGAGTTCAGAAAATTAGGACACAAGTGGATAAAAGAGAGGTTCTTGTTACAAAGTCTGCAATTCGATCTCATCTGCAACTTCAAGATGACTCATGTATAAAGTATATTCCTAATCAAGAACTTTTTCAAATCTTTCAAAGAATAGGGTATGAAGGAAGTTTATCAAAACTTACATTTCAAAAGGAACTTCGTGCACCTCATCTGCAACTTCAAGATGACTCATGTATAAAGTATATTCCTACTCAAGAACTTTTTCAAATCTTTCAAAGAATAGGGTATGAAGGAAGTTTATCAAAACTTACATTTCAAAAGGCACTTCTTTCACCTCAGTGGAGGTTTTAGTTCATGTTCTACAACAATGTATTTCAAAGAAAATATATACCTTGAATGAGTTTAATAAGATAATAGCTACTGCTATGGCTTGTTTAGCAACAAGAAGGGTATTTAATTTTTCAGACATGATTTTTAATGATTTAAAGTGGAATCTTGTCAATCCAGATAATAAATTTTTAATGAATCCGTGTTTCAAATTATTCTGGATAAAGAACTAGGTGAGTATTCTACTCAAGGAAAAACTATGGACATAAATTCTCATACTAAAAAGACTTTTTCAAATATTAGGAGACATGTCAATGCTTTTTCTGTAAAGGTGACTCCATTTTTCTTTACAATGGTGGGTATCACACTTCCTATAGGTGAGGGATCAAGAGCTCCACTTGAAACTCAACCCACACCTCCAGTTTCATTTTCTGTTCCTTCTACTGAACAACCAAGTGCTTCAACTGTACCTTCATCTTAGTCTAAACAAACTTCACTTAAATATATGTTAGAAAGGTTAAGAGGGTTCCTTCACCTCTTGGTCCAACATAACAAACCAAAACCCAGAAACCCAAAGCTCAACACAAAAATTCCAAATCAGTTTCTATCGATACAAAGAAAATGGGTACAACTAAGCCCTCATCCAAGCTAAAAAACAAGGTGGTTCATAAGGAGGGGGGAGACCATGTTGGAAGGGCTCATACTACTGTTGTACCACCAAGTGGTGCACATGATAGTATGAAAGGCACTAAGACCCCACCAATGGCAACTCTAGATGATGATGATTCTTTTGAATCATTGTTAAGAGGACCCAGGTGCCAAAAGACCATGGGGGAAGTTGATGCTCCTGCTAGGCAATAGGCACCTTCTAAACCTATTTCCAAGGACCACCAATTGTTGGTACTCAATAGAAACGTGGGAGGATAGTTATGAATACTCTAATCTCAAATTGACGTTACATTGTCTCAAATATACTGAAAAGGTTCTTGCTCAAACTGAGGAAATTAAACAACTCAATAAGTTGGTGTTTAAGCTTGTTAAGGAAGTCAAACATTACATATTTTCTATGAAGAAGCATGTCAAAGTAGTTGGGAAAGGTGTTTCTAAGGGGGAGCATATAGGTAAAAAGAGAAGCTCCTACAAGTTGCTAACTCTATCTAGTTCCAACTCTAGTTCTTCTGATATGTCTGACCAGATACCAAAAAGGGGGAGAATATAGATGACCAAAAGGAGCAAAAAGAAAAGAATGAAGGTGAGCAGGTTAAAGTTCCTACTGATGCAGAGGAGGTGGATATTACTATTGATGTGAAAGATAACGATCTACTTGTTATGATTGATATGTACAATAAGACAATCGTTTCTACTGATGGTGAGAGGATGGATACTAATGTTGAACTTACTATTGGTGATCAAACTTCTACTGGTGATTATATTGAAGACACTGATACTCAGAAGGTTGATGAAATACTGTTGAGAGATGAAGGGGATGAACAGGTTAACACTGATGTGGATGAAAAGGTTGAAACTACTGGAAAGAAACTGAGAACAATGAAGGAGAAGATATTGATGTTACAAAAGATCAAGAAACTGGTCATGAAAAGAAGGATTCTACTGATCAAGAAGTTCCTACTGATCCTCCAGTAGTTCTATTAATAGAAGAAGACATTGTTTTGGCTGCTGAATTGGAGAAGATGACACAAGAAAAGTTGAAACAAGAAGCAATCAGAAAGATTGAGATAGCTGTTGCAGTTGAGACAAAGAAAGGATGCTGTAAATAGACAAAAAGAGAAACCATTTACATTTAATATTGGTGAATCTGTTGGAACTACAAATGTGCATACAAAGCCTCTTATTCCTCCAAGAATTGAAACAAGACCTGTTGATTTCTACATGGGGAAGAAAGAAATAAAGAAGGTGTTCCAAGATGATGATCCAAACTTTAAAAGCAAAGGAAAAGAAAAAATGAAGAGCAAGGAGGAAATACAGAGAGAAAAAGAAGAAGAGAATAAGAAAGAAGAAGAAGCAAAAGAAAAGGAGAAGAAAAGAAGTTGCTGATGCTATTGCTATTGAAAGAATGCCTTAAGAAAAAATTGAGGATGAATTAAAAATAAAGGCATAAGAAAAGAAAGATGAGCAAATAGCACAACAATTGTTAGAGTCAGATCAAGCAGAGCTTAAAAAGAAAGAAGAAGGAAAGGCCAAAGCAAAGAGCAGAAAAGTCATGAAAATGAACATTAAAAGGTTTGAAGATAAAAAGAAGTATACTGACTTTCTAAAGGCTACTAAAAAGTATAGTGGACAACAGCTAGGGTCTATGAAGTTAGATATAGCGCTTTACAACTATGTCAAGGAGAAAAAGTTGCAGAAGGAAGCAGCAGATAGAGCTCACTTTGAAAAAGAATTAGCTTTGAATGCTGCTTGGGATAGAGGTTACAAAGTTGTTCACTTTGGAGATAAACAAACAAGAAAGGAGAAGGTTAAGAAGAAAGCTACTGATGAACCTAAGTCTGAGTCCTTGAAAAGAAAGAAGCACCAAGCTGGTAATGTTTCTCCCGTCAAAATACCAAAAACAACAATAGAATCAGTTACTAATGGTAAAAGGAAATACAGTACTAATAAGGAAGATAATATTGGTGCAAAAAGGGTAAAATCTGTTAAAAAGAAAGTGGAATCTACTGAAAAGGAAACTCAAGAGCAAGAAGAGAAAAAGCGTCAAGTCATGCAACTCAAGCTAGAAGACATCTCTGGAAATTTTGAATTTGGGTGTATGCCAGAAATATCTCATGCTCAAGTTCATGAAGCTACAGACAGAATTTTTGATCCTATGAAAGATTTGATAATTCATTCTGGAGATATCAATTGTGCTTCAACGTTTACTAAAATACCTATTATTGGTTGGTATGCAATTGTGGTCAATGGTAAGAATGCATATAATATTGTCAGAGCTTCAACGAATTTCAAGGTTTACAGCAGTTCATTGGAAGTATTCAAAGATATTAGCAGACAAGACTTGGTTGATATGTTCTTGAATGGAAGGCAGAAATATTCTAAAAAATAGGGTATTGTTCTAGATTTTAATGACTTGTTGTTTGAGTTGTTAGAGATAATGTTTGAGTCAGATAATGTTTGAGTCAGAGAATGTTCATGAGAAAATTGCAAGTTATACTCCTGTTTTTGAATGGATTCATTATGAAAGTTGTGGAGTGTATTCTCTTAGCAGAAGTGATGGGACTATAGAGTATTTCTTGGTTGAAAAGAACCATAAACATGGTATAAGTGTGATGATCACATGCTTGATGTGAAGTTGAAAGCTCATCAAGATTCTGAAGAAGCAACTCAACTACGTTGGAAGATTAGATGCCAAGTCACTGATATAGAAACTCAATGTGAAGAATAAATAAAGTTTTAGCAGCATTCGCTTGGATGATTATTGAAAAGCCTTATGTTTATCATGAAAAACAGAAGTTTATAGGGAGATTGTTGGGTTTGGAGTTGTTTTAGTGACCTATTACTAGTGAAGATGGTTACTACTAGTCATCATGATAATTACTACTCGTCACTATTACTACTAGTGTTGCATGGTTTGCATGAGAGTTTCTACTATTGATTAATACTGTTGAGTTGATAATGTTTATCTATTACGATTTGTTAGCGGTTATATTTGTAGAGAATATATTTGATAAGTATGAAGTAGATTCTGTTAGATATTGTAACCCGATAATAGTTAGGGTTAGTTAGCCGTCTATAAATATAGATCATTATATCATTGTAGATGTTCATCTATTACGAAACCCTAATTCTAATAGATTGAGGTTGTTGGTAAAAATCTTGTGTTCTTATTGTTTTATTCATATTCATATACTATTAATCATTATCTTGTAATATCAAAGTGTTGATCTGCTGCAACTTTTTTGATAGATCTAGATCTACACGCTTGTTTTATACAAACCTAGTTCATTGGATCCTGACACCGACCCTAATAAGGGTTTGGGTCTTATAGTGTCGGGTCTAAATCAGGTCTGGTTATAGCGGATTCGGGTCTAGGAGTAAAAAAAAGAACTTGCAAAAGAAAGAAACAGTAAGTGGCGTAAAAAAAAAAAACTTGCTGTAAATTGGGCTAATATGATACATATTCAATCGCTGTAGAATACACAAGTTTAAAAAAAAATTAAAAAAATAAACATAGTGTCGCATGGGAATAAAACGTAAAAAGAAACAGTAGGTTTTGTAAGCATAAAATATAACCAAACCAAATTAATACAAGCTTTTATTTTGACTAGATCATTAACATTTTTATTTTCAAAATTAATCTACGCAGTAATTTTTTAATTCTATTAAGGCTTATAAGATAGATTTTTTCTCTACACTTAACGGACCTTTTAATAAAAAATAAATAAATAAAATATCATGCATAAAAGATATTCATAATAAGTAAAATTTAACAACAGGGAGTTGGTGCCCACTAATAAGAGCATTGTCCCTTCATACCATCAACTAGGTTTGATTCTCGTCTCAAGCGTGTGGGATTTTTATTTAAATTTCGTATCTTTATCTAATAAGAAAATATCAATATTTTCAGGTTAAATCCGGGCCCGATATCCAACCTAAATCTGACCTGAGTCCGACCCTATATACATGTTCAGTGAACCGGATTGACCAGATTTGTAAACAAAACTCGATCAAACCCGACATGTTTAGCCTATTTCGGATACGGTCAGTATTATTGATACCCCCCCCTCTACTAATAAACTTTTAGTGCGAAATCCGTAATTTTGTATATTATGAAAATTACTCTAAAAAATGGTTTTATTTTGTACATTAAAATCGGCGTTGAAGTATAGAAAAATATTTAAAAAATGTTGACCTTTCGAAGCCACTTTTTGATGCGGGTATGTTGTAAGGTATCCTCTTTAGCCTTTCTTTTGTTGTTCTTGATTGATGTCAAATACAACTGAAATCAGCAGCATCATATATAGAGTCGTTTATTTCTCATTAATTTGAATTAGTTAAATGCATACTCTTTTACTTCTCGGGTTTCCCTCGCTATCTTGCAGCCTTCAATTCTGTAACCTTGTTTTGGATGCTAACGATAAAACTTGGATAAATTAACATACCCGTAAATCGGATGATTCAATATCATTATACTAGTTTATTAAGAGAGCCTAGAAACTAATGAAGAGTCTTACAATTAAGAACTGTCAAGATAGTGGAAACGACAATAAAATAGTTACTAAAACAATCTATTTTACATTTGATCATTAGTGAATCAGATCACGATCATTGACCGACTTACGTGTTTTCTTTTTAAAGAGGTTGTTTATTTAAATCTGAATACCACATGAAGTGTGAATCAAAACCATATCCGTTTGTTTGCTTTTTAAACAACGTCTGAATCTTAATCAACAGTGTAGGAAGTAGGATTACTTGTGGTTCATAAAAGAAGAGAAAAAGGGTATATAAGAGGTATATTTAAATCTGATTAAGGCAGACATAAAAAGAGGTTTTACTCTGAAGGAAAGAACAAAAGAAACACGCATTCAAAACTCTTAAAACATCTGGTTTAGTCAGACGTTAGTACTTTTTCAGATCATTTCGACAAAACAAACACACAAGTGACTAACCTTCAGCAAACCCCGAATATGTACAAATAAGAGAGAAGAAAAGTCAGATTCCGCAAAGGAAAGATTGTCTTCTTTCTGATACTCATCCTAATATATAAACAAATAATATGTGAAATTTTAGTGTTCGCACATTCTGCAGCCACATTTCTTAAAAACAATTTTTTGTGCAAATTGGTTATAAAACTAAACAAATAAAACTTAAAAACATCACGGACAGCAGCGAACCTCAAAACACTTTGCAAGTGAAGCAAGCAGTTTTGCACCGAAGTCAATGCAAACCAAATAAGCCAAACCAGACACTAAAGATGCAAAAACAGCAGCATACCTACGTATACAAATGTCATTTTGTCAAAAACAAAATGCCAAAGAAAACGAGGAAAAATAGCCAATTAACATTTTTCTGGACTCAACTGTTCACTACGTACCGCGAGGTCCCCTTGAACATGATGCCAAAATTTCTTCACTAATAATTCGAGTACCATCACTGCGACTAATAGACTGCAAGTAATAACATTCATATGAGAACTGCGACTACTGATAACTATAAAAATAAATATAAGAAAATTATTAGCGCTTACCTGGAAAATAGTGGATATATCACTTGCAATCCTTTCCACATTGTTTGTTTAGAAGACGTGAAAGCAATCAAGATGTTTACGAACTTGAGAATATTCTTCTGATTCATTTTTCGACATTGATCTTAGCTGAGTTGGCACGTATTTTGCTTGTTTTTCCACTGCAGGTGCTTGGGTGGGATTAGTTTCTTTGCAAGTTTTCTTTCCAACGCAAGATCCTCTTCTTTAGAAGGGACACAAATCCAAATACATGTCAAACTTCGTTTTCTTTTTTCTCATTGGTTCCAAAGACGTATTTATCGTTAACTCCTCGGAACTTGTTTGTATTCGTCACCTTCAGTTTCGTAACACGTTTTCTTTCTAATTTTGCTTCCTCCTCATCAGAAGTAATATCTTTTAGAGAACATTCTTAGACTTTGAAGTCTCTGGTAGTTTCCTATTACGAATTCTTTTTCAACTATTAAACCATCCCTAAGGTGGGGTCTCGGTTGGAAGCTATAATATGGGCCTGAGAGCTGTTGAGAATTGCCCCTGTTGGGCTGGAAAAACATTGGATGCAATAGAAGATATGACATTGTGTTGATTTTTGTGCAATAATCATTAATTGACATGTTTCCAAGTGTGATTGTCCGGAGTTGATTGTCAAGTTCGAATAAATTTTGCTTCTTTGTTGATGTCAAAAAGGTTGTGGAGATTGACATACGAACCTTATGTGGGGTAAGGTTCTTTTCAAAGATGTTTTCAAGTAGAGAAGGAGTAATAGTTGGAGTCAAGTTTTTGCCATTCCAAATCCATAGGAGGAGCAAGATTCTCGTTTGCTTCGATAGGAATATACATAGTATCGATGTGATCAGCACAATGAGTAGAGAAAGGTTTGGACCAGAGATCATGGTTCATATGATCAAGATTTAGTTGTATAGGGACAACTAGAAAATGATTAGAGATAATTTTGAGATGAGATATTGTAGGGATTTGATGTAGATTGGTATTCAACTCAATGCATAATCTATTAACAATTAACAATACATAAATATATAATACAATATATGGGCCTTCAAAGGCTAGATATAAACTAGACTAGGCTAAGTCTAATTGGGCTAACTATCATAATACAAAGATAGTACAATATATCCAAACATTTAACTCCTTAATAAACCTTATACGTTTTGACACTTTCTTATTAAAAGGTCGTTGCACTCCGGTATATGGTGGAATATATAATTCTTGGCATCACAAAATATGTTTCCAATGTCTCTATTGTGTCGTGATGTCAATTATTTCTTTTGTAAGCAATGATTCCTATGGTTCATAGTGGTAAAGAATGTCATGGGTCGTCTCTTATGAATTCTTTTAATAGAATTCAGGATTCTAACGAGGTTTTTTATAAATCACACGCGTTGCGGTAGAATAAAAAGATCTTAGTCAAAAACTAATAAATACATATTTAATACGTAAAACCGTCATATTGTCTACAATATTAGTAATATAAAGTAAGATTTTAAAAGTACGAGTTGTGTCGAGAAAAAACGTTTTGTCGAAAGCAATGTATTTACAAAAAGAATTATATAAACCATGATAAAACTAATCATGATCGTAATAATAAAAATGAAAGTTAAAAAAAATAAAATAAACCTAAAGTTAAGGTTTATAAAACTAAAGCAACAATGTATCAAAATAAAGAAGTTATATAAGATTATGGGTTTTTTAGTAAATAATCAAGCTTATGGTGAGTTTTGGTAAGTTTTTAAGCTTGAATTTAAAATAAAAGTGAATATTGAAGTTTTGAAACCATGACCTTGCAAATTTATTCTTGGACATAGTCTTACCACTTTGGCAAAAACATGTTTGGCTAAATATTTCATACTAATTATATATAATTTTAAGATAAAAATGACTATTTATTAAACAGTCATTCATTTAATAGTCATTTTTAACTTGCTAAATGTTAGAGATGGTAATTAGCTTATATTGATTAGTTGTGTTTCAATAGATAGGCAGGCTTTTGTTCGAATAAGATGGTGGCTAATCATCGTTAAGAATTTGACATAGTCGATCAAGGTAGAGACGACCTAGTCAGTGTCATACAATGTAAACACGAAAATCCGACTATATATTCCTCCAGAAATAAATAATTACACACTTTATGTTTTCATATTGTATATAAAGTGAACTATTTTTTTATACGTTGTTGATCATGCGAAATTGCTTCTCTCAAAACAGATTTTTAACAATACTAGATTACTAGTATATGAAAACAAATTTCGTTTTTTATTTGCAAACAAGTTGAAGCAATTTGATGAGAAAATCTTAAGTCAACTTGTACACGTCTTAAAACCGCACTCAAGAACGGTAAACGACCAGATATTGATGTTAGAGAACTTTATAAGAAGTTAAAATTGCTTCACTCGTTCTTACGAAGTGAAACTGCTAAATCTACTAATGTCTTGAAAATATTTGAAAGGCGTCAATTATTTTCCCAATGCGATAATTTGAACAATAACTTCGCTCGAATTACCCTATGCATGTGATTATGCAACTTATATTCAATTATATTTTATGCCAATTTTGTTGATTTTTTATTACTGACTTTGATTTGGAAGTTAACATCAAGGTTCAAAGATTTTCAAATATCGTTATCATGAAAAACATGTCTACAAATTCTAGTAAATATCTATTAAAACAATGTATATCTATTAAAAAAGAAAAGAACTAAGTGAACATTAACAACAAACACTGATGTATCACATTCTCAATAAAGAAAGATAAAAAACATGGCTTATGAAGAAAAACAAGAAGTTTCACAACTAACAGGTCGTTTCCGGTTTTCATTATGTCTTTCCGCTTCTTTTTGGACCTGATCGGACCGAAAACCTGATTTTTATAAAAATTAGAACTGAAAATTAGATCAGTTTCTGATCGGCTTTTATACTGGCCTAATATACTATATAAAATTATAATTAAAAGGACATGCTAATTAAAAAAGAAGTAAATATTGATATGAAAAGATAAATTTAATTCGTAAAAGAAAAGCATTCAAGGCCATTGTTGTGAACCCCACAAATTTGCAGTCATGAAATGGACAGTGTTGGACCAAACACACGAAGAAACAAGATCTTTTATTACATTTGTTTTTAATTTTTGGACTTTTAGGTAGACCACTCCGGAGAGATATTACTTTTTTTTTTTTTTTTTATTCTGGAAAATGAAATATAAAATATCTTTCTAAACAATGGGATAGGAAGAAAAAAATATTAGGAAATTGTAATTACTCAAAGAAGAAAACTATATATGCATGAAACCTTTGTTACAAAGTTAAAAATCCACCCTTTGGTATGTTTGGCTAGCACAAAAAAGTTTATAGGAGTTGAAGGTTTTATGTTTGGCTAGTATCTAAGTGCTTAGTATTTTAGTATGTTTGTAAGATAAGTATCCATGATTTACTAGTATCTAAGTGCTTAGTATTTTAGTATGTTTGTAAGATAAGTATGGGTGATTTATACTTTTGATTATTTGATTAAAATTAACGTTAAAAAATATTACAAAGTTAGTCCTTTAACGAGAACTAATGTTCAAATATATTACAAAGTTAGTCCTTTAACGGTAATAAAGTTAAGTTTATTACAAATTTTGTCCTTTTAACGGAAAGTTAACTTTTGGTCAATAGCGGACTGCGAGGCACTGACTTGGTCAAAGCGACGCAGTGAGTGGTTTCGGACACAAAAAGTTAAAAACGATTTTTTTCACTTTTCTTGAGATTCCACAACTTTCAACCACGTGATTTCTTGGCTGGAACTTCCCAATAAAGCTAGGATTGAGCAAAATGTGGATCTAACACCATCTTGTTTCATCTCTTATCCCTTTTTACATCCCTAACATCTTCCATCCATTTCACCTTTCATTTCATCTCTCTCTAACTCATTCTCTCCCGCTTCTCTTTAAAATTCCAGAAAGTTGAGAGTAATAAACACAACATTTGAGTGAGATTTTGCAACACAAAGAGTCCTACATCCCATACATCATCTTCTTTTAAATTTCTTCCAATTTGGTAAGCATTCTTCAAACCAAAATCCATCTTTTCCATCTCTTCTTTTCTTATTGTTTATAAAAAGAATACTAACATAAATTTCACATATTCTTGCAAGGTTTCATCCACCATCTTCATATTCCATTTTCGGTTTTGTTTCACCTCATTTTAATCCTTATTTCTTTGAGTTCTTATTCTAACAAGTGGTAATTTGTGCTAGGAGCTTTGATTTCAACATCGTCACTTTTGGGAGCTCAATTCCGAGAGATTTCGAGGCTATTCCGACGGTTTTAGTTGATTTTACGGAGGTCTTCGGTACTCTCTAAAAGTTCCCTAATTTATCTTTTTCGTTTTCTTAATTTCCACTAAATTTCACCTAAGTAACTTATTTAAAAATTAGTGAAAATGGTTAAAATGGAAGAAAACATAAAATTTGACATATTATACATATTAATGACATATTAATAGGTTTTGTTATCTTAACATAAAAATGGTATATTATGAACTTATATGTAAAATCGGATAATTGTCATATAAGAATTATTAGTAAATTTCTACCGAAAATGATTATCTATTACTTTTGGACTTTTTCTAGTAATTGGACTAATTACCCATCTAAACCTTATAAGCACTCTAATTAGTATTACTAATCGTTAATATATAAAAACTTGTATATATAATGTATAAATAACTTGTATAAACATTTATATATGTAAATAACACTCTAGACATATTCATATAAAACTAAATTTAAGTAATCGATATTAAAACGTAAAAAAGTTAAAAATTCGTTTTTGCCACTGTTGTCTCACTGTGCCCGCAGTAGCTATCTACTACGGTGCAGCGGCTTGGTCACAAACTCAGTGTGACGCACTGAAGTTCTTGTGCTCCGTAGTGAGCCACTGGTTTGTAACTTTGCGTAATTTGAACGAACATAAGTATATACACATATAGTAATATACATAAAGTAGTATATATTAACAAACATACGTTTTTTTGCCTTACAACATAATCGCAATTATAAACATAATATATATATTTATATAATCGTTAAACGTATATATTTTCGATAAAATATACTTTCTCTACAAAGCGATCGTAATCATAAACTTTTTATACTAAATTAAAAAGTCTCTTTTTTTAAACACTTTATAAAATGGTTTTTAACTTAAAATACTCGAAATGTTTTAATTCAATTTAAATACGTCAAATTCTTCAAACGTTGACTTTTTAGTCGACTTTGACTCTTTATCGTAAATTGTTGACTTTGACTAAAGTCAACACTCTCTAAACTTTGAACTCGATGAACGTTGACTAAACCATGTTGGTCAATGTTTATCGTTCGATCGATATTTCTGTTAGTCATTTTGCGGCTCGAAATATCATTCCTTTTTAATCGTCATTATTGACTTGAATAAACAATAGTTTCTAGTAGTCATTATTGACTCGAAATATCGTTATCTTTTATTTGTCGTTATTGACTCAAATTATCGATATCTTCTAGTTGTCATTATTGACTCGAAATATCGTTATCTTTTATTAGTCATTATTGACTCGAAATATCATTATCTTTTACGCGTCATTTTGACAGAAAATATCGTTATCTTTACTCGTCATTTTGACACAAAAATATCGTTATCTTTACTCGTCACTTTAAATCGAAATATTATTCGTTGACATACTTTTAAATATACTACATAATATAACGTTAATCATTAAAGGCTAAACTCTAATAAACTTATAGAGATACTTAGACTTTAGATGTCTTTTATGCTAGGGCACTTAGGCGGTGGAGTGTTATTCTCCTGATTTTGTCTACCCGGCGTATTTATCCCTGTTTCGTGAGTTATTCGTTGCCCTTCTTACCGCTATTATACTTAGGCATGATTAGCGTTATTTGAACTTAAAATATATGTTGATTATACAAATATAGATTATGATGCCTTTAGATTTAGTGTTGCTTTACTTATATGGCCTTAGTGGTAGTATAAGGCCCTCGGTTAAACACCTGTTAACTCTATTTTGAGCCACTGGTACGTATATATATATATATATATATATATATATATATATATATATATATATATATATATATATATATATATATATATATATATATATATATATATATATATATATATATATCTATATGGGTTTTACAAACCCTCATCGCTGATATGGGATTATGTCGGTGTGCTGTCCCTATGAGTCGATGTTATGACCGCATACTTTTCGAGATTATACCTTAGTTTGACACATGTTGTCTTTAAATGTAAGGTTCAGGTGCAGTTGATTATCTATGGTTATGCATATATCCTACTTTGTTTATAATTCAAGATATTATATTATTTTACTAGTGGTCTTATATATTTCAATTGGGTCAAAATCTTCGAAATTTTATATTTTTATAAAATGCGAATAACCCACCAACTTTATGTTGACGTCATACTTTTAACGTTTTTCAGGATATTGAGATTTGCATCAATTGTGGAGTTATATTATTTGGCTTTGGATTTTTTGTGGATTTTCGCAGAGACATATCTAGACGTAACTTAGTTTCTAATTAGGCCACAAACTTATCTTTATGTTGTTTTTATTTTGTATTGTTGTAACTCCTAAACTTTATTCATGTAAACTTATTGTTGTTGTTTTATTCGATGTAATTCTTTGTTTCTGATACCTATGATACTACATACCATGAGTTTCCGCTTGAGCGGGGTGTAACAGTTTTAACTTATGTTGTTAGGTGATAATACAATTGTTATCATATTTTTGGTAAAAGTATATATGAAAATTAAACATGAACATTAGTTACATATATATTTTTTATATTATTTACCATCTTTATATGAATATTAAGATATTAGATCAAATACTTTTTATAACATAAAAAAAGTTAAAAATATTAGAATGTAGGAACAAAATATCCGCGCTAACGAGTAGATTATTTCTGCTCGTTATGATAAATGTTTAAACTTTCAAACATGTCATTCTTTTATTTTATGTTTGTATTCTTGAGAGATAGACTTATGACTTTTGAACTCTTGTGTCAAAATATCATAATTATTATTTTATTTTATTCAATTAAAGATCTACTACACCAACAAAAAACAAAAAAGCTTTAAAGAACATTGGCCTTTTTTAACAAAACCAAATTCTAAAGCAAACCTTCTCCAACTCTTTCACCCTTTCAACTCCACTTCCTCTTTCTCTCTCTCTTAACTTCACCATATCCACACACAAATACAATTACTTGAAAACCCCTCTTTTCAATTAATGAAAACACCAAGAAGAAGAAAATCTAGTTCCAACTAGTGTGCTCAAAATCCCACAAAAAAATGAATCTTTTTTCATGTCTCATGAAAACACTTGTACTCATCACTCTCTTCTTAACCTCAAACTTAACCTTATCAGAATCAAGAAATTGCAACAACATAGACCATATTCTCATCTCAAAAGCTTTCACATCAGTTTCTAATTTCAACTCATCATGGTTCCATTGCTCAAACTCATCATCAATCTCACAAATCAATCTATCTTCAAGAAACCTAAGTGGTACTATCTCATGGAAATTCTTCAAAAACTTAACTCATATTCATACTATTAACCTCTCCAACAACTCCCTTAAAGGCTATATACCATCTTGGTTTTGGTCCATTCCATCTTTAACCCAAATCAATCTTTCACACAACAAATTTGGAGGTACTATTGGTTCGGGTTTATCCGGGTCCGGGTCATCTTCTATTCAAGTACTTAATCTTTCTTATAATAGGTTTACTAACTTAGCTCATTTCTCAAACTTTTCAAATCTTTCTTTTCTTGATATTTCTAATAATAACTTAAAAGTATTACCTTTAGGTTTAAATTTGTTAAAAAAACTACAACATCTTGATCTTTCGGGTTGTAATATTTCGGGTGAATTAAAACCAATTTCGGATCTTAAATCATTGGAATATTTAGATGTTTCAAATAATAATTTACGTGGCACATTTCCCAAAGATTTCCCTCCACTTTCTAATATTAATTTCTTGAATATATCTTTTAATAATTTCACTGGTTTATTACCTTATGATAAAATTCAAAGATTTGGTAATTCTTCTTTTATTAATGCCGGAATGTTGTTTAAATTTTCAAACTTTTCTAAAAATCACACAAAACCCATGAAAAAAACCCATAAACTTACCCCTCATGAAAACCCTAAAGATTTAAAACCCATTATAATAAATAAAAATAACAAAAAACCCAGTTCTAAAAAGAGGTTATTTATTATAAAAATGATTTCTTTGGTTTCATTTTTGGTGTTTTTAGCCATGGTTGTATCTATATGTTGTTGTATATATAGAAAGAAAAAGATTACAAAAAGAAATAAATGGGCAATATCCAAACCGGTTCACCAACACCAACCGTTTAAGGTAGAAAAATCCGGTCCATTTGCATTTGAAACGGAGTCCGGTTCGTCATGGGTGGTGGATGTCCGTGAACCGGCATCAGCGGCTGTGGTTATGTTTGAGAAGCCATTGATGAGTTTTAGCTTCAAAGATTTGTTATCTGCCACGTCACAGTTTGGGAAAGAGTCCTTGTTGGCAGAAGGAAGTAGTGGGCCCGTTTACAGAGCTGTATTGCCAGGTGAGATCCACGTGGCAGTCAAAGTGTTGGAGAGTGCTAGAAAGATGAGTCATGCTGATGCTGTCACTATGTTTGAAGAGCTTTCTAAGATTAAGCATCCAAATTTGCTTCCTATATCTGGTTACTGCATTGCAGGTTAGTTTAGTCTTTTTACATACCATGCAAATTAATTCATACCTTATAGGCTTATACTACTAACTTATGGATTGTGATTAAGAACCTCATGACAAATGTCCTTGTTGTGTATAGTGTAGACTATACAAATCACATTAACGGTTACTCTAAAAGTTGACTTATACGTAAGCAGTGGTGTTAAAATATTCAATCGACCCGGATCCGAATCGATCCAAATTCTATTTACCACTTTAGGGTCAGATTTTATCGGATTATATGAGTATTTCGGGTCTATGGGGTTGACCCGAAAATTACAACTATATCCAAAGCCATATGATATATATAGGCTATAAGTATGAATCAGTTTCATACATGAAGCGATGTGTGACTAGTAAATTAGAGAAAACCAAAGGCATTTGTCATACTTCTAGCCTATATATATCCTATGCTTTGTTGGTTATATTTGCTTTTTTTATTTGCTATACTTGGTATGTATGGTGTAGTTTTTTTTTTTTGAACTTTTTTAATTGTTGTGTATCCGGACCCGATATAACCCGACCCTCTTGGACCCAACCCAAAAACGACCAAACCCTTATTAGGATCGGGTTAAGATTAGAAAATTTTAGTTTAAACCTGAATGAATCCGACCCAACAATTACTTATTAAGATCGGATTGACCTAAATAACTATCTTCCTACACGTAAGGGATTTTGTTATGTATTACTTACAATGTTAAACAACTTATAACAACTTGTATTTACATAATTACCTCCCCCTCTCTTGGGGGTTAAGTTTGAATTTTAATGATTTAGGTACTAGTCCTACTTGATTAAGTCAACTTTATAGAAAGTCAAAAGTGATCATGTGAAGGGCAGAAGAAATATGCAGAGATGGAAAGTTGGTCAGAAATATGCAACAAATAATACTCCAAAATAGACCATCATTACTCATTTTTTACATTAATATTTTTAACATTATTTCGTTTTTGCTACACTTTTTATTTAGTTTAAAATTGTTACTAGTATTAGAATATTAGAATTAGAATAAGAACTTTTATAACATGTTTGATGAAATTCCTACAACACATGTGAACAGGTATAGAATAGGTGAAATCATTTACTATCAAATTAACTGACTCTCAACTACTATCGTATTATTTATGTATTGAATTCTACTAGTAAGTTTGTTGGCTATTTATTGTATTTTAGCCATCACTTGAATATTAAATAACCTTGTAACAAAAGTATTAGATCGCACGTTACAAATTACAAATACTATTACATTGTTACTATAGACTCTAGGTTGATGGATTAATTTACATACATGACATTATAAATCATTTTGGTTATTATAAATAATTAATAATTAACACATGTTTAATAATTTACAGGAAAGGAAAAACTAGCGTTATACGAGTTTATGGCCAACGGTGATCTCCACCGATGGCTACAAGAGCTACCAACGGGTAAAACCGACGTGGAGGATTGGAGCACCGACACGTGGGAGTATCCCGTCGACTCATCAGCACCCGAAAAAATGGAATGGCGGACACGTCACAACATCGCGGTTGGAATAGCACGTGGCCTAGCCTATCTACATCATGCCCAATCCACACCAATAGTGCACGGCCACCTCGTCCCTTCCAACATCCTCCTATCGGATTACCTTGATCCTCGGATCGCTGACATCGGACTGGGTCGTAACCAACCCAACTCAGTTACAACCCATTCCGATGTTTATAGTTTTGGCATTGTGTTGATAGAATTATTAACGGGTGAAACGGGGACGGAAGAAACCGTGACAAAAGCGAGGAAATTGGTTAGGGAAGGACGAGGGGTGGACGCGTTAGACTCTAGACTACGACGCGGTGATAACTCGGTGAGTGAGATGGTTGAGTGTCTACGAGTTGGGTATTTGTGCACGGCTGAGGTCCCTGGGAAGAGACCCACAATGCAACAAGTTTTGGGGATGCTAAAAGACATACATCCGGTCACGGTGGAGTTAAACTGACTCACACTTTTTAACTTTTTAACTGTGTTTAGTCACTGTTTTACTTTTGCTGAGAAGATTTGTGTTTTTGTGAGTTGTGCAATGTTCATGTAAAGATGTATGTGTTTCTGGATTTGATTTTTTTGTTTCTGTAACTAGTCTAGTTTTTATTGATTGAGTTGAGAATAGTTGCTTTCAAATGGGTACATATTTGGCATTTTAGAAAAGTCCAAGTTCCATTTATGGTAAGCAAACCTCAAAATATGCATAATCTATAAGTCCAAATGTGTGGAAGGCTAAAGTAAAAAATACGTGGAATCATCGGAATAATCACCTGTTACGTATATTTTATAAAAATAAGTACATGATTTGTGACGATTTTTTTGCGACACTTTATCGTGGCGAGAAGTACATAAAACAAAATTGACCAATAAAAATCAGACACATCGTCGCGAAAATGAATATTGACGCGAGAAATGAATAGTGTCGCGACAACGTGTCGAATTTTTATTGGTCTGATTAAAATATGTGTACTTTCGCGACGAGAAAAATATCGTGAGAAATCCGTCGCGAATTAGGTGATTATTTTGTATTTTTGTAAATTGTAAGTGATAAGTGATTATTTTGATAATTTGCTCTAAAGTTAAAATCAAGTAACACACACTTTTAGTATTAATTGTGTTTATAGATACCAATCTTTTATAAACAAAAAAAAGGAAAAAATAAATCAAATTAATAGAAAAACCTATGATTTTTTCGAAGAAGTTATATTTTTCAAATTAAGTTACACACAAATATATCATGACTTATCGCATTAAATTATTTGTCTATTATGTTCACACGTTCAAATCAAACACCATTTAACTTAATTGACTAAATAATATCAAAATCTTAAAATAGTTATACAATTAAATTGTTGAAAATGTTTAAAACAAGTCCATTTAACCAATTACACAAAGGTTTAACTAACCCCATAATCAAAAATGGACAAATAGAAGTGGGTAGGGTGTGAGTCAGTGAAATCCCACTAATTGTTTGTCTTGTACATTTGTTTAACATCATACCATAAGTTTTATTATATTATTCTTATTCTTATAATTTATTCTTTTTAGGCTTATTTTATTTCCTTTATTCCTTTTCTTTTTTTCTTTCTTTAGTGAACATTTACTTTGGAATATTCTAATGAACTTTATATTTCAAAGGAAGAAAAGAACACATCGAATCTGGTAATAAAGTGGTTAATACATTTTAAGCATAGTAACAATTATACTTTATTTATAGTGATAATGACGATGGTTATTTACTAAAGTGTAGAATTGATCAATAATTAACAACTAAATTACATAGTTACTAAGTACGTTTTTTTAATAATTGTTTTTCTAAAACAACTATTTTAGTATAAAAGCCTACTTTGTAAACTAAGAGGATGTTTGTTTTAACTATTTTCGGATTTAGTTATAAGCTTAATTAGTTTTAGTTTATGTTTTAAAAACCATTTTTTTATTATCTCTTCCAACTAACTATTTTGTCAGTTACATGCCTATTATGCCTCCAATAAAATAATAAACTCACATAAACTACAAAATAAATCAAAAATTTTAAATTATTAAATATAAATCAAACTTAAATAAGCTAATAAAGCGTAAAAATAAGTTCAAACAAACACCCCATTATTATAAATCGTTTGTTGCAGTTGATTTCTTTTTACAGTATACGATATAGTAGAATTAGTAGACCTATGTTTTTACAAAGTTTCTGTATATAATTTTAAAATGGTTATTTTGTAGTAATCAAATTCTAATTTGACAAAGCTTTGATTTATTGAACATATAATATGTTGAAAAAAATGAATTTAAACATGTAAATCTTTGACACGACAACTATTATTGGTTTGGGAAATGTAACCTAACTGGGTTCACAAGTCAATTATGGAGACCAAAAGCTGAGTATGCGTGGCTAGAAAACACCATGAACCCCAACAACTTTTTGAACTCATGGTTATTAAATTATTATGGCCATCCACCTCAACTTCACCCATCTTTTGTCTTTCCTCGTTGTTTTCATTGGTAATGGTTACATATTCTCAGATCTCAGACACTATTATTTGCTTCCTTAGTTATAAAGTTATATAATAAATGAGACGATAAAAAAAAAAATACATTTTAACTACGATATTAAAAGTATAGAATATCTCCTGTCATATAAATTTAGATAAAATCTATATATATATTTATAAACTTATGTTCACTAGGATGTTGATTATATATAAATGGGAACAAGTATAAAAATGATAAAAACTAACTAAAATTTAATAAAAAACTAACTAAATCACATTTTTCTAATTTTTCATGAAAGAATTTTAATTATATAACTTCTAGAAGCTTATGTAAAAAAGGAGAACATTTTTTTCTTTTTTTAGTAAAAAAAAAGAAGAAAAGAAAAAAAAAATACATCTAATGGTTTTTGAACTTTAAAAAAAAAAATTGTATTATTTCTACTTTCAATAAATTTGTATTTTCATTTAGTAAATTAAATAAATTTGTATTAAAATTATGAAAAATACATCAACTTACAAAAAAATAGATCTAATTTCGAGGGAAAAAGAAATTAATACTACTTTTTTTACATGAAAAGCTTTAAAAAATACTTTAGTTAGGATTCCTTCAAATAATTAAAAAAAGAAAAAAAAAAATACTATTATAAGGTTTTTCATTGATCGTGTTTTATCGATTTTATAAATGTGGTTATTTTGATATGAACCTTACTTATTTCACTATATATAAATTTTAAACCTTTTTAAGGCTTTTGAAGCTCACCTTTGTTTACAAAATTATTGGTCAAACTATTAGGACAATCTTATAAAAGATACTAATATGTTTTTATTATATTATATTTTAGATAATATAACTTATTCTAAAAATATATAGTATATATCGAACTATTAAACATATTTATGCGAATGCTACGTAATCACAGGTATATGTAATCGCATTTTTCGAAGTTACATGAATTTAATATATCTATTTAAAGTTGGATATATATTATAGATTTTACGTATTCCTATTTTTCATATATACTTTTTCTATAAACGATTTGTATTTTTCTAAACTAAACCTTTAAAACAGTCACTTTTATGGAAATTTTGAGAAATAAATGCAACCTTTTCAAACTTTATATCTTAATATTTATGGGTAAATTTAATAATTATGTATATTTTGCCTAAATATTTATGTGTAAAATTAAAAATTATGTATATTTTACCTAAATATTTAATGTGAAATTTAATAATTAAGTATAATATCTCTGGTGTTCGTGTATACCGGTGTTTTGTTGCCACCTATAGGTGCAATAAAATCGGTTTTAATTGATTTTCGGTTAAGAAAAATCAGTTAAAAAAAACCGGTTTTTAAAAAAACCGGTTTCGGTTAAACCGGTTTTTTTCGGTTAAAAATGTTCGTAATCGGTTTTTTCGGTTTTTAACCGGTTTTTTAATCGGTTTTTTTTTTGGGGGTTTTTTTCGGATTCTAAATAATACAAACATAAGTTTTATAAAATAATACAATTACAACTAAAAATATTACAAACATAAGTTTAAATAATACAATTACAACTAAAAATAATACAAACATAAGTTTTATAAAATGATACAAACATAAGTTTAAATAATACAATTACAACTAAAAATATAAAACACAAACATAAGTTTTATTACAATTTTGATACAATCGATCGTGTATTAAGTATATCGAGCTTCGGCATTGCCATCACCCGAATACACTTAACTACTCGTCGTTTACTACTACTACATCTTCTTCGTCTTCCTCTTCTACTTCAAAATCTTCAAATTCACCTTCGTCTAGTTCGGTTTCGGTAGTTGTAGGTGAAATCCCCATTCCGACTTCTTCTAGTTCGATACCTTCTTCAACGTCTCCTAATAATGGGCCTTCCAATGTTGTTACATTTTTTATCCTTTCGACTCCGTCCAAGTAATCTTTCAAGCATACACAAACTTCCACGGCTTGAGGGGTTAGTCTTGACCTTCTTTCCGATATTATTCTACCGCTAACGGAAAAGGCCGATTCGGAAGCTACCGTCGTAGCTTGGAAGGCTAATAAATCCCGAGCCATAGCGGCTAAAATGGGAAATTGTATTTCTCTTTCTTTCCACCAAGTCAAAATGTCAAAACTAACAAATCCATCAATACCGAGAGTGGTAAAGAAATTTGTAGCCTTATATTGTCCCAATTCACTTGTTGGAGCCGATGTTCTTTGACGCTTTATAGCGTCTTGAAGTAAAGTATTATAAAGGTTTATATTTAAGTTTTGATTACTAGTTTGACTTGAAGATGTTCCCGCTCCCCCCCACATTGTGTTAACAATTGGAACACTTTTTGATCATATTTATCACAATATATAGCAAATAATGCATCAAAATTAGCTTCAAATCTTTTTTGTTCTTCTTGAATAAATGACGGGTTTGGGTCAAAGTGTAAGCCTAAATTTTTCAAAATTGATTTCATTAAACTTTGTATCCCGCCAACATTTAAACAAGGATTTAGTGCGGCGGAACAAGTAAAAACCAATGACAAGAATTTAAAATATTTTATAAACTTCTTTTTTATAACTCTAACCACTTTTCTAAACATTGGATATTCGGACATTTCAAAATCTTTTAATTTTTCGGTCATAATAAAAATTTGGTTTAGAACTAAAGGGCTAGTTGGGTAATATACACCCGATAATATAATCGTAGCCTCTTTAAAAACTAATAAAAACGAAGCTATTTCTTTTAGTCGTTCCCATTCATAAGGCATAATAGCTACGGACTTATTTTTTTCAACTAAAAGGTCATTGAAAGCATCTAAAGTAGCACGTTGTCGTAATATATTTTCAAACATAGTATGGGTAGAATTCCTCCTAGTATTATTATCATAGCAAGGTCCTAGGGGAATTTCACCACATTGTTTTCGAAAACGTCTATAATTAGCTTGACGTTCGTTACTCGAACTATATATAGTTACTAATAATTTTCTAAATTTTTGACGTAAACCATCACATATTAATAATGCACTTTGCACGGACAAATTTATAACATGAGCAACACAACGAGAATGAAAAAAAGAGCCATCTAAAATTGGTTTTATACGTAATTTTAGATAATTCATCGCTTTAGTATTATTTGACGCATTATCTAGTGAAATTGTAAAAACTTTATCGTCTAAACTATATTCAACTAGTGTGTCATTTAATATTTTTCTCAAATTATTTCCCGTATGTGGATAACCAAACAATTTAAAAGCAATGGTACGTTTCATCAATAACCAAGATTTAAGATCTTGGTCATCATGAAACCAATGGGCCGTAACGACAAAATATGAATTTGCCGTACCATGTGGTGCGGTCCAAACATCACAAGTAATATTTACCCCATATTTATAGTTTCGAAAACCCTCAATTATTTCATTTTTAGATTTTTCCCAATATTTAAACGCATCATTTCTAAGGGTAGTACGACTTACTTGTTTGTATCGCGGTTGTAGCCTTTGTTTGATAATTTTCGTAAGTCGTTGGTTGTCGAAGTGGTTGAATGGAAGGCCCTCTTGAATGACAAACTTCGTAAATGCTTCTCGAACCGCATCATTATCGTATATAAATACGCTCCCATCCGCACCAAGTTCCGATTGTGAACCTTCTTGAACCGCTTTACAAGCCCCGTTTTTGTGAGTTTTTAGTGTTGTGTTTGAATTAGAGCCTAAAAACTTCCCACACTTCTTGCAACGTGCTCTTTCATTCCCGTCTTTCATGATGCACAAATCGAAAAAATCCCAAACTTCCTTGTTACGAGTAGTTGGTGTAATTTTCGCTATATCGTCGTTAGTGTAAACTTTGATGTTTCGAACATTGCTACTAGCGGAAGCGGAAGCTTGTTGTGATTATGAGTTTTCCATTTTGAGAGAAGAATGAGAAAAAAATAGTAGAGTTTTTGTGTTTTTAGAAGAAAAAAGTAGAATATATATAGTTTTTTTTGTGAGTTTTTGGTGATTTTGTGAGTTTTTGGTGATTTTGTGAGTTTTTAATGATTTAGAGAGATGAATAATTGAGATTTTGGTGTGTTTTGAACATAAACTAGTAGAACTATATATAGGCAAGTAAAAAAACTCAAAAAACTCAAAAAAAGTTGAAAAAATACGCTCTAACGGACTGTAACGGGCTGTAACGGTCGAATTCTAACGGTAACTGACGGATTCTAACGGAAACTAACCTTTTCTAACGGTAACTGACAAAACCGGTTTTAACCGGTTTTCCATATTAACCGGTTTTAACCAGGTACATAACCGGTAAAAAACCGGTTTCCTTTTAAACTAAAAACCGGTCTAACCGGTTCCGGGTATGGGTAACCGGTTCCGGGTATGGGTAACCGGTTTCGGTTATGGTGTAACCGGTTTTCGTAATAACCGGTTTTGGGTTTCTCGTCGGGTTTGAAAAAAACCGGTTTTTCCTTTGCATCTATATTGCCACCCAAAAATTTGGACCTGCCCATGACCCATGAGTATGTCCCATGCCTATTTCCTTTCACATTTCACATTCCTTCGGTTACAACAATTGTCAATCGGTAATCAACAAGACTCTAACTGGTTCGTTTTTATGCGTATTGATTAGTTTTAACTAGCTTATAACCCGTTTAATAGGCGCAAAAATATATCGAAAATATAATATACAAAGCTAATAAAAAAAATTTAGAGTTGTAATTTCAAAGTTTATACTCCCATGGTTATGTCCACATGACTGTAACTTCAACTTTAAATCCGCACTGGTATATTTGTTAATTAAGGCTATAAAGAAATGAATGCTATTTGTTTTTCGTGAAAGTGTATATAAATAAAGAAAATTTTATTTAATAATAAAAGAGAAAATGCTTACAACTAAGTTTTCATATAAATCATTAAAACAAACAAAATCGAAAAATTACAACTCCATATCAGATATTACAATCAACTTAACTATTGGTAATTTTGGCAATGCAACAAACCCAAGTGTTCCATACACATATATAAACTACTTGATATGGTGATGATTTCCACTACTTGAGTTAAAACACAACAAATTTGGCAACTATCAGTGTCACGTAGTAATTCGAATCAATTTTCTTTTAACAACTTATATCAAAGCTCGTTTCAAATCACCCTTTAACCTCCCTTTCAACTCTATGTAAAACTTCTAATTAGAAGTGAATAAAGTAAAATAAATATAACTTTACGTACTTAGAGTTAATATAAGAAAGGGCAATCCAAAAATTATATCACAACCTAGCACTCAAATAACAGAAATTTGTTGTCCAGATCGGCCCATTAAAATGAGCTGTAACGCGAATGAACTTCATGTCTACCTAATAATTGTTTTTCTAACTTGTCTATTGGTATTGGTTTGTGCCATTGAAGTTCATGGGCCATACAGAGGTAATCTTTGACACATACAATTACAAAACGTAACATATTATGAATTATACACAAGATATACTCGAGAGATTGGCAAATGCTTCAGTAGTGTAGTTGTTTCTTGATGAGTAGATGTTCACATTTGGTAGTTGTCAATATAATTGTTGCTACCAAAAACCATGACTACTATAAAATTCGCAAGGAGTTAAATGAGGTTCGCAGGAATCATCATGGTCCTTAATTAATCTAATGTCATCTCAAAATTCACAAGTTGCTGATTCAAGCTGAATCGATCTCTTAGCAAACGAAAACTTACTAAAAGTGTCAAAAATAGAACCAACTCACCAAACTATGTAGTTTATTATAAGGATTTTTCTTTTGCAACTTACAAATGAAGAGTTCGTACTTTCGCTAATTCACCCATACCAATAGCCCTAAGAGCTGAGTTTTAGCATTTCCAAATAAACATTAACTAATCTCATTTGTTTAAAATTTCCAATCAAATTTATAACCATCAAATAGATGTCACAAATCTCATTTGTTTAAAATTTTACACAAATCAAAATCACAACATAATCAAAATCGAGTAAGGAATCAAATGAACAAAATGTAATTACTTACTATTTTGAAATCGTGTATTCTGAATTACTATTCAACTGGATGAGAAATCTCTATTTGAATTGCTTCATAATCGACCTTTAAATTTACCTTTGAGTTGAGGTGTAAATCTTCAAGCAACTTTTCAGGTTCTCCATAATTCTGATTCCAGAGGGGAAAGAAACACATTGAGAAGAGCTACTTTGAAACATTTGTCAATTACCGTTAATAACTTAATATCAACACACTCAACATACCACCGTCTTTTATTGTTGAGAAATAAAGTTAATGGCAATACATGCCCCGAGGTACAGTGACAAAATAAATTTGTAGTTTAAATAGAACAATCACTACAAACAAAAGGCCATTTAGTGACTTAAACTAATCCTCACTTAAATAAAATCAGTCAATAAAAGTATGTAATGAGTGAATAAAATAATCAATATTAAAAGACTGGTCAAACTCATTCTCCACACGCTCGAACCCTCACTCTCTAAACCCCCTCCGGCCACCACACTATCGCCGAACACCGCCCTATCGCCGACCACCGCACTATCGCTGGCATCCGCGGAAGGCATCCACACCACGGCAGGGCACCGTCTTCGGCCATACTCTGCCTTCTCCATATTTGTTGCTTTCCTTCTCATCCACCGCCGTCGCTGATTTTGTTTCCAATTCATATCACCGCTACCAAATCAAGGTTTAATTCAGTCAAATTGATGTTTAATTTTGATTGTTATGTCCGATTGCTTTCAATTTCATAGCATTGTAGTGATTATTAGTTCAAATTGCTTTGATTATTAGGTCAAATTGCTTTGATTATTAGGTCAGATTACTTGATTATTAGGTCAAATTGCTTTGATGTTTACTTTTGCTTTGATGTTTAATTTTCATTATAATATCAATTTCATGATATACTTGTATGTTTAATTTTCATTATAATATCAATTTCTCGAACATTCTTTTCGTTTAACTTCTTAATGCGCCGCAATACATGCCCGGTGCAACGCATCACTTGACCAGATCACCATTTCACGTACTTTTGGTCCTTTACTCGCATTTCTTCGTCCAAACAACCACTTTCCTATCATATTGGCCAAATATCGTATATAAATATGTGTATAAATATGCTATATCGGGCCACTTCTTGTATATGCAAGGTTTATTTTATTGTTTAATATATGGATGACTAGACAGGTGTTCTACATTCAACTTTTGATTCATACGATCGGTACTGATTCAATGTTTTAATGTCAGGATTTACCAGCCATGTATCTACGAGGTGGATCAATCATACCATTTGGTCCAGCTTATCAACATGTTGGTGAAGCTAAACCAAATGACGATCTATCATTGTTTGTTGCTTTGGATGAAAATGGTAACGATATGTGGCCGTGCATAATCAATCTCTATTTTATAAAACAAAAATATAATGCTATGTCACTTTCTTTCGTATCGTTAGGTAAAGCTGAAGGTGTTCTGTTTGAAGATGACGATGATGGTTATGAATATAGTAATGGAGGTTATCTCCTGACAAAATATGTAGCCGAACTCAATTCTTCAGTTATTACAGTTGGAATTTCCAAAACTGAAGGTTTGCGGAATAGGCCAAGGCGCCGCTTACATGTACACCTTTTGCTCGGTGAAGGGGCTATGGTTTGTGCTCTATTTATATCTCGTTTCTCTGTTCCTTTATTTTGATTTTTCTCCATTTTAACCTTTTTCTATTTTCAGGTCGATGCATGGGGAACTGATGGAGAAGATCTGCATATTGGCATGCCATTAGAAAGTGAAGTGTCGAAACTAGTTTCTGCTAGCAAAAACATATACAAGATACGTATGCGTAAGAAGGCTTCTTCTAAATACTTCAAATAATCTCTAACGTTGCAAGTAGTGATTATTTTTTCTAATGTAAACGGCAGAAACTGCAAAGTGTGTTCCTGATGTGGACCAGGCGTCTGAACGTAAAGAGATTGAGCTTTCAAGAACTCCTGTAGAAATTAAAAGTGGTGAATGGGATCAAATTATATCGATGGAGCACATTCCTACTGGTAAAACTAATCTACCTTGCATTTTTATGTAATAGGTCCGAATAATAATCAATCCAGAGAAACTTGTGTCATTATATATGTTTGGATTTTATAACAGGAACTCAGTGGTTTGATAGTCGGGTTGAAATGAATGGGTATGAGGAATATAGTGGTACTGACTATCGTTCTGATGGTTGTACTGAAGAGTATACTGTCATTGAGTGAGTTAATAATATATAGTACTTAATCTTTGAAAAGTTACCTTCAGTAAATTAGTAATTCCGTTTTATTTTTACATAGTCGAGATCTTGAGCAAGCAGAAAAGACAGAATTTCTAAAAATGGAAGGCGATATTGGAGGTGGATTAGTTATAGAAAGAAATATATCAATCTCGGAAAATGACCGTAAAGTTTTCACGATTGACTCGAGCATTGTAGCACGCAATATTTGTGCTGGTTTTGGAGGATATTTAAGGTTAGGTTTTTACTATATGTTCTATTTTTATTAAGTTAAATAATCCGTTTGTGTTGGTTTTTGAGCTTTCCTTCTATTAAGACGGCTATTATTTTCATTTCCTAGGCTTGTTTGTTTACGAATACATTCAACGTTTAGTCTATTGCACCCAACCGCATCATACGTCTCATTTACCTCCATCAATGGGTCCAAACATAACGTATGGCCAGAATCCGGCGAGCAGATTTATGAAAGGGATGTTCGTCCCAATGGTAAACTTCCATTTAATAATTCACTTTTTTTGTTGTATGAACTTGATTAGTTTTGTTTCTCGTTTAGGTGAATGGATGCTCGTTGACAAGTGCCTCGGGTTGGGTCTAGTCAACAAATTCAGCATTGACCAGGTTTACAAATGTCTTCTACATTAGGATTCCGGGACTGTAAATTTGAAGCTTTGGTCAGAAGAAAGGCCTGTTTCGAAGCCAACCCCTCTTCATATTTCTCAAAGATTCAGTAATGCAAAAACAAATTTTGGTTAGAAGCACTTCAGCAGTATTGAATAAGAAGAAAGATTTCAGTTTGACTTCTGAGGTCAACTTTATATCTTTCGAATCTGAATTTACTAGCATCAAATTTAGTTATAACTATTAAATTGCTATTTTTCAAGTTTTTTTTTCTTTTTTCTTTTTTATAAAAGCTTAAATTAACTTTTATAAAATAAGTTCTTAATAAGAGTAATTTCTTATCAAATATTAAAATTTTATCCCAGGTAAGCATTTTCACGGAGGAAATGATTCGTTCTGGATCAGCTGCTTCTTTATCTTCACTAGTTAATCGTCTTGATCCTATCCTCCGTGGTGTGGCTAATTTGGGGAGGTTGGTCTCATTATAATTTTCTTAAGCCCAGTGAAAGACATGACTTTCATAGTGACATCCATATTCATGTTTTATTTTGAAATGCTCATCTTCATGCTGTGTTTTATTTCTAAGGGTAAAATATAAAAAAAATGCTCAAAAAGAAATATAGGTCAAACGGGTCGAAAGTCGGCTAAAGTGTATTTTTAATACAAAAGCCTTCTAAATCATTTTATTGGAAAAGATTAGATAATCAGATTTGACACATTAATTATTATTATTCTTTTATTTTTTAACAGTTTAGGACAAAAAGTATTATGGTAAACCTGAATTGACCTGTTTCTAACTGTTTCTACCCGTAACAAAATGTTCGTTTTGTGAACAGCTGGCAGGTTATCAGCCCAATCGAAGCTGTTGGATACGTTGTGGTGGTTGATGAGTTACTTTCTGTTCAAAACAAATCTTATGAATTGCCAACTATTTTAGTTGCAAAGACTGTGAGTGGAGAAGAGGAAATTCCCGACGGTGCGGTTGCTGTACTAACACCTGACATGCCAGATGTCCTATCTCATGTTTCTGTACGTGCAAGAAACAGCAAGGTATTTCTTAAAAAACTGTTTTTATAAGAAAGTATATTTATTTTAGAAAAACTTAATTAAGATGGAAAAAAGTGTTTATAGTCAACCGCTTTAAAGATGATCACATTGTCCTTTACAGGTTTGCTTTGCAACATGTTTTGATCCTGATATTTTAAACGATCTACGAGCAAAAGAAGGAAAATTGTTGAGCTTAAAACCCACATCAGCTAATGTTACTTACAGGTAATTCATCGTACAGAAATCTGTATTTATTTTGTCGTTCTCTGAAGCATCTAAGGTTAAAATAAAAAAGTGAATTGTATAATTTTAGTGAAGTGAAAGAGGACAATCTAACACGATCAAGCAACTTGGAAGAAGTTGGTCCATCGCAAACTATACAGCTGGTTAAAAAAGAGTTTAATGGTCTACATGCCATATCCTCCGACGAGTTCACGAGTGAGATGGTTAGTTAGATTTTTCCTTTACTTACCAACAGATTAATAAACCTTCTCCCCTGCTTTTACTGAAAAGGTGAGGTGTCAAGACTGCTTCTCGTTTACATCGTGGGATCACATTCACCCTGATTTGCAACCACTTTAAAAGGTATGTCGTATGTGAGAATTTGTGTTACAAAGTGTACTTGAGATTATAATTAGCATTTAGAGTAAGAAGGTTGTGGTTATATGTTGATCCAACAAAATACCAGTTCTGACACTGATCTCTTGACTCGTTATCCACCCCTCACCCCAATCATGCATTTACTCGTTCTGATATGTTTTTCTAGTTCTTTTTTTTTGGCCCATTTTAATTATTATGATAATTATTGCTCGATATACTTTAACAGGTCTTGTGCAATTCGAGCAGGTTACTTGTTGAAACTGCAATGGGAGAGCTGCTATTCAATACAATCTGCGCTACTTTCGACCAATTTGACCCGTAGTTGCAATAAGATTATATTTTGTATCTTTTCATTTTGTTGGCATGAATTAATTTTGTATCGTTGTGACTTTGAAATTTTATATTAATAAAATCACCTATTAATTATTATGTATTCTAAAGTTGTTTTAATGTAATTATGAAACAAAAAAAAAAAAAAAAAAAAAAAAAAAAAAAAAAAAAAAATTTACACTTTTACTGACTGAAGATAATCTGTCACTAATGTTTTAAACCTTTTATGACTGAAATTTTAAGTGATTAATGACCTTTAGTGATGGCTCTGTTAGTGACTTATTTTTCTTAAGTGGGAGTAGACCTCAATGACTTTTAGTGACTGAATTTCTATTTTTCCTGACAGTTTTTTTCAGTCACTAAAAGTCACTTATCTTGTAGTGAATGTGAAATGAAAAACTGGTGGATCGGGTGTGTTGGACAACGGCTCATTAATAATTTTAAGAACCATTTCTTACAATAGTAATCTAAACATTTAGGAAGTTTTATGCTCATCTGAACGATTTAGCAAGATCATATAATTAAATATCATGTTTTTGTGTGATTTAGCAAGATCATATAATTAAATATCATGTTTTTACACAAATATGTACATAACAATGTCATCGCTCAAGAAATTAGTTGTGTACCATCGTCAAGTGTGGATGGAAAACCTCCAACATATGACTTTTTTGTTTTGAAATCCTTTAAATGAGAAGACGCTTTTGGGGTTGTTCTCTTAATTGAAAGTATTATAGATTGGTTGTGAATTGTTGAGTTTCTCATTAATCTAAACAACTCTTAAATAGAGGATTACAAGGTACTTGGGGCTAGGCCCATAATGCTAAACAATATACATGAAATGCTACTGGACCCTAATACAAATACAATAATGAATACATATACTAATACATACAATTAATATACCCCCGCAGTTTGAACGGGAGGAGTCCGTACGCTCAAACTGGATCTAAAATCGGAGAACAAAAGGTGTGGCAATCCCTTTGTAAAAATATCTGCATACTGATAGCGAGAAGGGACGTGTAGAACCCGAATATGTCCCAGAGCTACTTTGTCACGGGCAAAGTGTATATCGATCTCCACATGCTTGGTGCGCTGGTGTTGAACTGGATTAGAGGACATGTAGACCGCACTAATATTATCACAGTAAACAATGGTTGCGGTAGATAAGGGGTTGTGTAACTCACGAAGAAGATTGCGAAGCCATGCAGACTCAGCAACTGCATTTGCGACACCCCGATATTCAGCCTCAGCACTAGAACGTGAGACAGTGTGTTGTCGCTTAGAAGACCATGATAAGAGGTTCTGTCCAAGGAATACACAATAGCCAGATGTAGATCGTCGGGTAGTGGGGCAACCACCCCAATCAGCATCAGAGTATGCAGTAAGCTGAGTAGTGGGTGATGTATAGAGCTGAAGGCCATGATCAAGAGTGCCCTGTACATAACGAAGGATACGCTTTAAAGCGTGAAGGTGTGACTCCCGAGGATCATGCATAAATAAACAAATCTGCTGAACAGCATATGCAAGGTCAGGTCTCGTAAAAGTGAGATACTGTAGGGCGCCTGCCAGACTGCGGTAAAGTGTAGGATCCGAAACTGGGGGACCCGAGAGAAAAAGCTTGCGATCCCCGTCAACCGGAGTCTTGGACGGGTTGCAATTGAGCATATTTGCCCGTTCAAGTATCTCCATAGCATACTTTTTCTGAGAAAGAAACATCCCATCAATCGTACGTGAAGCAGATATACCCAAGAAATAGTTAAGCGGGCCAAGATCAGTCATTGCAAATTCACAACTAAGAAGAGTGATGATCCGCTGAAGTAGAGAAGATGATGAAGCTGTAAGAATGATGTCATCCACATAAAGTAGTAGGTATGCTGTATCAGTACCGCGTCTGAAGATAAACAAAGAAGAGTCTGTTTTGCTATGAAGAAAACCAACTCGAAGGGAATATGTAGCAAAGCGCTGAAACCAAGCACGAGGAGCCTGTTTTAAACCATAAAGAGACTTCTTCAATAAGCAAACATAATCAGGGTTTTTGGGATCAGAAAATCCTGGTGGCTGATGCATGTAAACGGTTTCTGCTAGATGTCCATGCAGAAACGCGTTTTTAACGTCAAGCTGATGTATCGGCCAATGTAGAGAGAGAGCAATGCTGAGAACGGTGCGAATGGTAGCCGGTTTGACCACCGGACTAAAAGTTTCATCACAATCTATGCCCTGTTGTTGACTACGTCCATTAGCGACAAGTCTAGCTTTGTACCTGCTTAACGAACCATCAGCATTAAGTTTATGTTTAAATAACCACATTGAGGTAACTATATTCGCATGAACAGGTCGGGGAACAAGAACCCAAGTTCCGTTTTTAATAAGAGCATTATGTTCATCAACCATAGATTTTTGTCAATTGGGGTAGAGAAGAGCATGTTTATAAGTACGGGGTATGGGGGAACGAGAGGTGACATGAAGATTTAGACGTTGAATAGGTTTTGAAATTCCATGACGAGATCGAGTAGCAATGGGGTGAGAGATATGTGGCACATGAGTATTGGCAGGTGGGGTGAAATCAGAATCGGATGATGAAGGCTCGGGGCTGGAAGGAAGGGAGCTGCCAGTTGGGCTCGGTGGTGGAGTAGGAATATTGTTAGTTGGGCTTGGTGGTGGTGGCAGATTATTAGAGTTAGTGGGTTGTGGAGTATGTTGGGCCAGGTTAGGGGAGTTGGGCTCAGTGTGGTTTTGTGAGTGGCGAGTGGGATCAGAGAGGGATGAAGGAGTGGCAGTAGGTTGGTTAGGAGTAGAATTAATTGTATTTTGGTTGTTGGTGGCATGGGGAGTGTTAGAGCAAGGATTGACAGACTCAGTAACTTGGGTGTTTGGGATTCAACCCCTTGACCTCCTGCTTAGCAGTGCGAACCTATCAAGCTCTTGGCGAGCCTAAGGTGGTCAAGTGGCTGGTTGGAGAAAGATGATCGGAATATGTTTACTGCGGGAAGCGTATAGGTATTCCGGTCAAGAGATACTGTGTGCAAGTATGAGAGTGGAGAAGATGTGTCCAAAACTTGAAGTGTTGAGTATTTATACCCAACACTACCAGACATCAACAACGTATGGCAATGATGACCATTTATGGCTCATCAATAGGATTCCAACGGGTATTAACGTCTATATCATTATATAACTTTATTAATGCTCTGACGGTTACACTCAAGGATTAGGCTTGAGTGTCTGACCGGTAGGATGTCAGGAGCATTATACTACGAGAGGCATCCCAAGGCATTAGTGTTGGTTTAGAGGAATACTATACTTACTAGATGTAAAGTATAAGTATAGGTTCCGGAGTGTCGGACCGAGAGTGTGAGTGTCGGACACCAAACGTCTCGGGACATAACTGACAGCCTGGTGTCGGATGACGGGTCCTGGTGTACGAGTGCCGAACGCCGGGACACGAGTGCCGGATGCCGGGTCACGAGCTCCGGACGCCGGGTCACGAGTGCCGGGGGCTGAGGCAAGCCTCCCGGATACGGGGCCGGAGCCCGGGTGCCGGGGCCAAATCTCCGGACACGGGGCCTTTCTCCCAGACACGGGGCCGAAGCCCGGGTGCCGGGGCCAAATCTCTCGGACACGGGGCCTAGCTCCCGGGCGCCGGGGCCAAACTCCGGACACGGGGCCTAACTCCCGGGTGCCGGGGCCAAAGCCTTGGTGACGGGGCCAGGTTTCCGGACACGGGGCCTAGTTCTCGGGCGTCGGGGCCAACTCCCGGACACGGGGCCTAACTCCGGGTGCCGGGGCCAAAAGCCTTGGTGCCGGGGGCTAGGTTTTTCGGACACGGGGCCTATCTCCGGACACCGGGCCGAAGCCCGGGTGCCGGGGCCAAATCTCCCGGACAC
>CAJVGC010000060.1:40232050-40288847 GCA_910822075.1 Senecio squalidus | reverse complement strand
AGCGTTCATTCGTACGGATGAGAGTCTCATTCCTACGGACGAGAGCCTCATCCGTACGGATGAGAAGCAGTCCTATATATAGTGAATTTTCTGCATCTTTTAGGTTAAGAGTTTCAAGAGGGTTCTTGAAGAGTGAGAGAGGCTGCGATTTCAGCAGTGGTTTTTAGGGCTTTTGAGGCGCCCCGATCCGGCCGATCACCGGATTAGGGAGAAGATTATGTTCAATCTTCTCACGATTTCTCAGTTTAAACCATTGTAATCATTAACGTTTATTAATAATATTTGGTTTATCTTTGATTATTCGTGTTTATCTCTTCCGTCTAATCAATTCGTTGCACGTTCTTGTTAATACGTTCCTGTGGGTAATCGGACCAACAAATTGGTATCAGAGCCGGTTAACACCGTGCTCTTGATCTGGATCAAACGAGATTGAAGACGTTAAAAGGTTTAGATTTTTCTCCACGTTTTCGGATTGATTTTGTTATGTTTTGAGGTTGGATTGATGGTATGGTTGAAAGGGTTTGTAAATCAGGTTATCTGGAGTCTCTTGGCATTTTACGGGGTCAAAATCGCGATCAAAATGACCAAAAAGGGATTTTGGGTTTTCTGTCGGCGGACTGTTTTACCAGCTATCGACGAACTTCATTCGTGCGGATGTAAGTTCATTCGTACGGATGTGAATTCATGCGTGCAAATGAGTTAAGTCATACGTACAAATGAGGTGTTCCATTTCAAGACTAACGGATAGATCCATCCGTACGAACCAGAAGCTGACCCGCACGGATGAACTCTTCATCCGTGCGCTTGAAAAAATCAGTTGAGATTAAATGTCTATACGTACGGATAAGTCCTCATTCGCACGAACGGGTATTTCATCCGTACGGATGAGGATCAGAACCTTCACTTTCGATTGTATCATGTCTAGATCCGGTATGTAATCTCCTTATTTTATCGGGTCAGTTTTAAAGTGAAGTTGTGGAAAAAAAAACAGTATTATGAAGATTTTTGTGGGGTAATCGGGAACATCCGGTTATTTATGGGCCATTAACGTTTATTTATTTATTCCGCGTTTATTGTGATTCCGTTGTGGAGGGAATCTGGTTATTGTTTCGCAATCACAGGTTATGGTGCATGATCTTTGATGAATCTGAATGTGTGCCAATTTGTTACGGATTATTAGTTGTGAATGGAGTCCTCTAATTTTTGCCTAATACATTTTAAGTCATGATGAAGACGATTTGAGCTACAATGTCTACATATTGGGATGAGCTTATCTGGAGGGGGAAATTTACAGTTGGTAGTTCATAGCAGATTGCTGTATGTGAAGATTGTCACATTATTGAAATGATCGTATCGAAGTCTGTAGAGTTCAGTCTCAGCGGGAGTCTTACTGCTTATGGTATTATGTGCTGCATGTTTATTCAAGTGAAGTCAGAGAAATTACAGAATGTCCAGTTAGCATTTCGACAACAACGAGCGGAAATCGTTGGCGTTCGAAGTTTGATTTGTCATGTTTATTCGGGAAGACTTTGATGAAGCTTGAAGATTCAAGAAATACTGATACCACGGCAGAGACTGACTAAAGATTGCAAGAGGTGTCTACAAGAATTTGCAAGCTATGTCCAAGGGGGAGTTTGTTGATGCACTTTTTGGATGTCCATAGCTTTGCAAACGCATTATTAATGTTTACTTGTAATGTTGTACACCTAGTTGGTTGTAAAAGTGCGAAATTCACCTTCTGCATTGATTCATGCGGATGTGGGTTCATACGCACGGATGAGAGTCTCATCCGTGCGGATGAACACTTATATTTGGTCTGATTTGCTTAGCGTTCATTCGTACGGATGAGAGTCTCATTCATACGGACGAGAGCCTCATCCGTACGGATGAGAAGCAGTCCTATATATAGTGAATTTTCTGCATCTTTTAGGTTAAGAGTTTCAAGAGGGTTCTTGAAGAGTGAGAGAGGCTGCGATTTCAGCCGTGGTTTTTAGGGCTTTTGAGGCGCCCCGATCCGGCCGATCACCGGATTAGGGAGAAGATTATGTTCAATCTTCTCCTTAGCCTTACCACGATTTCTCAGTTTAAACCATTGTAATCATTAACGTTTATCAATAATATTTGGTTTATCTTTGATTATTCGTGTTTATCTCTTCCGTCTAATCAATCCGTTGCACGTTCTTGTTAATACGTTCCTGTGGGTAATCGGACCAACAAACGCTTTGGTACTCGAATACTTTTGTGAAACGCTTGATACTCGAAAACTATTGTGAAACGCTTTGATACTCGAATACTATAATGAAAACGATTTGAAACTCAAATGCTATTACGAAAACACTTATGTATTTGAATGCTACTATGAAATGCTTTGACATTTTGAATACTAAAACGAATGACTATTTTGCCGGCATTGTTGAGGGTTTTGCCAACAATGCCGAGGATACGAAAGCTATATTTTGCCAATGACTAAAACAATCGATCGTCATGTTGCGGACTTTGTGCAACATGGACGTGAGAAACCACTAAAATTCCCGACACTACCAAGGACATTAGTTGCTATTAATCCCTTTGGAAAGGACCGTTAGTAGATATGGATAGCGCTATTAGGGTAGATTGACCCTCACCACAACGAATTATAACGATGGTGCATAATACTAAATGGGTAGGCAATAGGCTTAGCAACGATCATTGGGCAATACATAGGATTGTCACATAGTCGCGCTATGTGGCCAATGCCTACGAAAACGAATACTAAACTTTACGCATGGTTATGCGACTACTTTTTGAATACTATACTTTTCGCATACTTATGCGGCAACTACATGAATGCTATATTTTTACGCACTGCTATGGGTCGAAACTTGATTACTTATACTTTACGCATTGCTATGCGTCAACGCTTTGAATACTTAAACTTTGTAGCTCACTAACTACGTCTCCCGTAGTTAACACTTGACTCGTATTTTCAGGAAATGAGTAAGCTTTGGAGACGATACTTATGCCTTGGGCTGATGACTTCAAGAATGGGAAGGGGTTCGGGTGGCTTGGCTATGAACACTTATCTTGTATTTTGGATATGTAAACGATATTTTAAACACTTGTAAACCTTCGAGGTTATGTTTCTTTTAATACAACTTGGTGTAGAATTATAAACTTGTGTATCGAATGCTATTGCTCTTCACATCCTGTGTTCCGCTTTTGGCGGGGTGAGATAATGATGCCTTTAGATTTAGTGTTGCTTTACTTATATGGCCTTAGTGGTAGTATAAGGCCCTCGGTTAAACACCTGTTAACTCTATTTTGAGCCACTGGTACGTATATATAGATCTATATGCGTTTTACAAACCCTCACCGCTGATATGAGATTATGTCGGTGTGATGTCCCTATGAGTCGATGTTATGACCGCATACTTTTCGAGATTATACCTTAGTTTGACACACATGTTGTCTTTAAATGTAAGGTTCAGGTGCAATTGATTATCTAAGGTTATGCATATATCCTACTTTGTTTATAATTGAAGATATTATATTATTTTACTATTGGTCTTATATATTTCAAATGGGTCAAAATTTTATGTTTTTATAAAATGCGAATAACCCACCAACTTTATGTTGACGTCATACTTTTAACGTTTTTCAGGAGATTGAGATTTGCATCAATTGTGGAGTTATATTATTTGGCTTTGGATTTTTTGAGGATTTTCGAAGAGACATATCTAGACGTAACTTAGTTTCTAATTAAGCCACAAACTTATCTTTATGTTGTTTTTATTTTGTATTGTTGTAACTCCTAAACTTTATTCATGTAAACTTATTGTTGTTGTTTTATTCGATGTAATTCTTTATCTTCTGATACCTATGATACTGTATACCCTGTGTTTCCGCATGAACGGGGTGTAACAGTTTTAACTTATGTTGTTAGGTGATAATATAATTGTTATCATATTTTTGGTAAAAGTATATATGAAAATTAAACATGAACATTAGTTACATATATATTTATATATTATTTACCATCTTTATATGAATATTAAGATATTAGATCAAATACTTTTTATAACATAAAAAAAATTAAAAAATATTAGAATGTAGGAACAAAATATCCGCGCTAACGAGTAGATTATTTCTACTCGTTATGATAAATGTTTAAACTTTCAAGCATGTCATTCTTTTATTTTATGTTTGGATATTCTTGAGAGATAGACTTATGGCTTTTGAACTCTTGAGTGTCAAAATATCATAATTATTATTTTATCTAATTAAAGATCTACTACACCAACAAAAACAAAAAAGCTTTAAAGAACATTGGCCTTTTTTAACAAAACCAAATTCTAAAGCAAACCTTCTCCAACTCTCTCACCCTTTCAACTCCACTTCCTCTTTCTCTCTCTCTTAACTTCACCATATCCACACACAATTACTTGAAAAACCCTCTTTTCAAATTAATGAAAACACCAAGAAGAAGAAAATCTAGTTCCAACTAGTGTGCTCAAAATCCCACAAAAAAAAAATGAATCTTTTTTCATGTCTCATGAAAACACTTGTACTCATCACTCTCTTGTTAACCTTATCAGAATCAAGAAATTGCAACAACATAGACCATATTCTCATCTCAAAAGCTTTCACATCCGTTTCTAATTTCAACTCATCATGGTTCCATTGCTCAAACTCATCATCAATCTCACAAATCAATCTATCTTCAAGAAACCTAAGTGGTACTATCTCATGGATATTCTTCAAAAACTTAACTCATATTCATACTATTAACCTCTCCAACAACTCCCTTAAAGGCTATATACCATCTTGGTTTTGGTCCATTCCATCTTTAACCCAAATCAATCTTTCACACAACCAATTCGGAGGTACTATTGGTTCGGGTTTATCCGGGTCCGGGTCATCTTCTATTCAAGTACTTAATCTTTCTTATAATAGGTTCACTAACTTGGCTCATTTTTCAAACTTTTCAAATCTTTCTTTTCTTGATATTTCTAATAATAACTTAAAAGTATTACCTTTTGGTTTAAATTTGTTAAAAAAACTACAACATCTTGATCTTTCGGGTTGTAATATTTCGGGTGAATTAAAACCAATTTCGGATCTTAAATCATTGGAATATTTAGATGTTTCAAATAATAATTTAAGTGGCACATTTCCCAAAGATTTCCCTCCACTTTCTAATATTAATTTCTTGAATATATCTTTTAATAATTTCACTGGTTTATTACCTTATGATAAAATTCAAAGATTTGGTAATTCTTCTTTTATTAATGCCGGAATGTTGTTTAAATTTTCAAACTTTTCTAAAAATCACACAAAACCCATGAAAAAAACCCATAAACTTACCCCTCATGAAAACCCTAAAGATTTAAAACCCATTAAAATAAATAAAAAACCCAGTTTTAAAAAGAGGTTATTTATTATAAAAATGATTTCTTTGGTTTCATTATTGGTGTTTTTAGCCATGGTTGTATCTATATGTTGTTGTATATATAGAAAGAAAAAGATTACAAAAAGAAATAAATGGGCAATATCCAAACCGGTTCACCAACACCAACCGTTTAAGGTAGAAAAATCCGGTCCATTTGCATTTGAAACGGAGTCCGGTTCGTCATGGGTGGTGGATGTCCGTGAACCGGCATCAGCGGCTGTGGTTATGTTTGAGAAGCCATTGATGAGTTTTAGCTTCAAAGATTTGTTATCTGCCACGTCACAGTTTGGGAAAGAGTCCTTGTTGGCAGAAGGAAGTAGTGGGCCCGTTTACCGAGCTGTATTGCCAGGTGAGATCCACGTGGCGGTCAAAGTGTTGGAGAGTGCTAGAAAGATGAGTCATGCTGATGCTGTCACTATGTTTGAAGAGCTTTCTAAGATTAAGCATCCAAATTTGCTTCCTATATCTGGTTACTGCATTGCAGGTTAGTTTAGTCTTTTTACATACCATGCAAATTAATTCATACCTTATAGGCTTATACTACTAACTTATGGATTGTGATTAAAAACCTCATGCCAAATGTCCTTGTTGTGTAGAGTGTAGACTATACAAATCACATTAACGGTTACTCTAAAAATTGACTTATACGTAAGTAGGGGTGTTAAAATATCCGATCGCGGACTCGAATCGACACGAATCCTATTTACCACTTTAGGGTCAGATTTTATCAGGTTATATATGTTGACCCGAAAATTACAACTATATCCAAAGCCATATGATATATATAGGCTAGAAGTATGAATGAGTTTCATACATGAAGCGATGTGTGATAACTAAAGTAGGAAAAACCAAAGACATATGATATATATAGGCTAGAAGTATTAAAGAGTCATACTTCTAGCCTATATATATATCATATGCTTTGTTGGTTCTATTCATCTTGAATTTTTTCAATATATTTGCTTTTTTTATTTGCTATACTCAATATGTTGGTGTAGTTTTTTTTGAACTTTTTTAATTGTTGTGTACCCGGACCCGATATAACCCGACCCTCTTGAACCCAACCCGAAAACGACCCGAACCCTTATTAGGGTCGGATTAGGGTTAGAAAATTTTAGTTTAAATCCGAATAAACCCAATCCAACAGTTGCTTATTAAGATCGGATTGACCCAAATAACTATCTCCTATACGTAAGGGATTTTGTTATGTATTACTTGCAATGTTAAACAACTTATAACAACTTGTATTTACATAATTACCTCCCCCTCTCTTGGGGGTTTTATGCTATATTAGTAAGTTTGAATTTCAATGATTTAGGTACTAGTCCTACTTGATTAAGTCAACTTTATAGAAAGTCAAAAGTGATAATGTGAAGGGCAGAAGAAATATGCAGAGATGGAAAGTTGGTCAGAAATATGCAATAAAAGAACAAATTTTGAATACAAATACTCCAAAATAGACCATCATTATTTTCAGAACTCACTTTTTACATTAATATTTTTAACATTATTTCGTTTTTGCTACACTTTTTATATAGTTTGAAATTGTTACTAGTATTAGAATTAGAATTAGAATTACACATATAATTTATAACATGTTTCATGAAATTCCTACTACACATGTGAACAAGTATAGAATAGGTGAAATCATTTACTATCAAATTAACTGACTCTCAACTACTATTCATATTTATTGAATTCTACCAGGAAGTTTGTTGGCTATTTATTGTATTTTAGCCATCACTTGAATTTTAAATAACCTTGTAACAAAACTATTAGATCACACATTACAAATTACAAATACTATTACATTTACTTGTATATATAGACTCTAGGTTAATGGATTAATTTATATACCGTGAGATTATAAATCATTTTGTTTATTATAAACAATTAATAATTAACACATGTTTAATAATTTACAGGAAAGGAAAAACTAGCATTATACGAGTTTATGGCCAACGGTGATCTTCACCGATGGCTACAAGAGCTACCAACGGGTAAAACCGACGTGGAGGATTGGAGCACCGACACGTGGGAGTATCCCGTCGACTCAACATCACCCGAAAAAATGGAATGGCGGACACGTCACAACATCGCGGTTGGAATAGCACGTGGTCTAGCCTATCTACATCATGCCCAATCCACACCAATAGTGCACGGCCACCTCGTCCCTTCCAACATCCTCCTATCGGATTACCTCGATCCTCGGATCGCTGACATCGGACTGAGTCATAACCAACCCAACTCAGTTACAACCCATTCCGATGTTTATAGTTTTGGCATTGTGTTGATAGAATTATTAACGGGTAAAACGGGGTCGGAAGAAACCGTGTCAAAAGCGAGGAAATTGGTTAGGGAAGGACGAGGGGTGGATGCGTTAGACTCTAGACTACGACGGGGTGATAACTCGGTGAGTGAGATGGTTGAGTGTCTACGAGTTGGGTATTTGTGCACGGCTGAGGTCCCTGGGAAAAGACCCACAATGCAACAAGTTTTGGGGATGCTAAAAGACATACATCCGGTCACGGTGGAGTTAAACTGACTCACACTTTTTAACTTTTTAACTGTGTTTAGTCACTGTTTTACTACTTTTGCTGAGAAGATTTGTGTTTTTTTGAGTTGTACAATGTTCATGTAAAGATGTATGTGTTTCTGGATTTGATTTTTTTTGTTTCTGTATCTAGTCTAGTTTTTACTGATTGAGTTGAGAATAGCTGCTTTCAAATGGGTACATATTTGGCATTTTTGAAAAGTCCAAGTTCCATTTATGGTAAGTAAACCTCAAAATATGCATAATCTATAAGTCCAATATGTGTAAAGCTAAAGTCAAAAATATATGTAAAGTTAAAGTCAAGTAATACATGATTTGAGAGGCAGTTGTTTCAAAATGAAAAATTGAAAAGGAAATTAGAAAAATAATGAAAGAGGGGTTAATCATTACAAAATTTTATTACTCTCGTTTTGTTGAGTAATGGTGACAAACCAACCACTATCAATGATTATCATTACCATTGATTAACCCCTATTAACCTCAACCAAGCACACCCTTAGTATTAATTGTTTTTATAGATACCAATCTTCTATAAACAGAAAAAAAACGCAAAAAATCAACCACTTAATAGAAAAACCAACCTGGTATGATTTTTCGACGAAGTTATATTTTTCAAATTAAGTTAAACACAAATAAATCATGACTTAACGCATTAAATTATTTGTTTATTATGTTCACACGTTCAAATCAAACACCATTTAACTTAATTCACTAAATTATATCAAAATCTTAAAATATTTATACAATTAAATTGTTGAAAATGTTTAAAACAGAAGGTGCTATTATATAAAAGACTCTATAAGTTACAATGATATCTAGTATCTAACAAGTCCATTTAACCAATTACACAAAGGTTAACTAACCCCATAATCAAAAATTGAAAAATAGAAGTGGGTAGGGTGTGAGTCAGTGAAATCCCACTAATTGTTTGTCTTGTACATTTGTTTAACATCATACCATAAGTTTTAAATTATTATTCTTATTCTTATAATTTCTTCTTTTTAGGCTTATTTTATTTACTTTATTCCTTTTTCTTTCTTTCTTTAGTGAACCTTTATTTTTATTTTACTTTCGAATATTCTAATGAACTTTATATTTCAAAGGAAGAAAAGAACACATCGAATCTGGTAATAAAGTGGTTAATACATTTTAAGCATAGTAACAATTATACTATATTTATAGTTATAATGATGATGGTTATTTACTAAAGTGTAGAATTGATCTATAATCAATATACTGTGTAATAACTAAATTATATACTTACTAAGTATGATTTAATTAATAATTTTTTTTTTAAAACAACTATGTTAGTAAAAATTAACCATAATATCTAAGTACAAAGGGGGTGTTTGTTTGAGTTTATATAAGAGCTTATGAGCTTATCGAGTTTCAGCTTATGTTTCATAAGCCCGAATTTTATGGCTTATGGGCTTATTACTGTTTATTATGACTAAATAAAAAGTAATAAGCTCATAATCCCTTAAATAAGCCATAAAATTCGGGCTTATGAAACATAAGCCGATACTCAATTAGCTCATAAGTCCTTCTATAAGCTCAAACAAACATCCCAAAATATAAAAGCCTACTTGTAAACTAAGAGGATGTTTGTTTTAACTATTTTCGGGTTTAGTTATAAGCTTAATTAGTTTTAGTTTATGGCTATTTTGTAGTAATCAAATTCTAATTTGACAGAAGTTTTGATTTATTGACCATATAATATGTTTTGAAAAAATGAATTTAAACATGTAAATCTTTGACACGACAACTATTATTGGTTTAGGAAATGTAACCTAACGGGGTTCACAAGTCAATTATGGAGACCAAAAGCTGAGTATCCGTGGCTAGAAAACACCATGAACACCAACAACTTTTTGAACTCATGGTTATTAAATTATTATGGCCATCCACCTCAACTTCACCCATCTTTTGTCTTTCCTCGTTGTTCTCATTGGTAATGGTTACATATTCTCCGATCTCAGATACTATTATTTGCTTCCTTAGTTATAAAGTTATATATTAAATGAGACCATAAAAAAAATACATTTTAACAACGATATTAAAAGTATAGAATATCTCCTATTATATAAATTTAGATAAAGTCTATATATTTATATACTTATGTTCACTAGGATGTTGATTATATATACATGGGAACAAATATAAAAACGATAAAAACTAACTAAATCACATTTTTTCTAATTTTTCTTGAAAGAATCTTAATTATATAACTTTTTGAAGCTTATGTAAAAAAGGAAGACATTTTTTTTTTCTTTTTTAGTAAAAATAAGAAAAAAAGAAAAAAAAAATACACCTAATGGTTTTTGAACTTTTTAACAAAAGAAATTGTATTATTTATACTTTCAATAAATTTGTATTTTCATTTAGTAAATTAAATAAATTTGTATTAAAATTATGAAAAATACATCAACTTACTAAAAAATGGATCTAATTTCCAGGGAGAAAAAAAATTAATACTACTTTTTTTACATGAAAAGCTTTAAAAAATTCTTTAATTAGGATTCCTTCAAATAATTAAAAAAAGGAAAAAAAATATTATTATAAGGTTTTTCATTAATCATGTTTTATCGATTTTATAAATGGGGTTATTTTCACATGAACCTACTATAAATTTTAAACCTTTTTAAGGCTTTTTAAACTCACCTTTGTTTACAAAATTATTGATCAAACTATTAGGACAATCTTATAAGAGATACTAATATGTTTTTGATTAACAATTATATTATTTTTTGAATAATATAACTTATTCCAAAAATCCATAGTATATATCAAACTATTAAACATATTTATATGAATGCTACCGAATTATATGTATATGTAATCGCATTTTTTCAAAGTTATATAGATCTAATATATCCATTTAAAGTTGGATATATATTATAGGTTTTAGGTATTCCTATTTTTCATATGTACTTTTTCCTATAGAAGATTTGTATTTTTTTTAAACTAAACCTACAAAACAGTCACTTTTATGGAAATTTTGAGAAATAAATGCAACCTTTTCAAACTCTATATCTTAATATTTATGTGTAAATTTAATAATTATTTATATTTTGCCTAAATATTTATGAGAAATTAAAAATTATGTATATTTTACCTTAATATTTATGTGAAATTTAATAATTATGTATATTATCTCTGGTGGATACCTTTATAAGGGCTTTGTCACGATCTATTAGAAAACCTAAGATGAATGAGATCTCGAATTTAATAATGAGTTGTATATGGAAAGAAGGAAACTAAAAATGCTTTTGGTTTGTTATATATCGGAGTGGGAACAAAACTAATGGTTGTTTATAATCTCGAAGGAGAATGGTCTTAGTGTGAAACTTGGAGGTGTGTTTTACTCCAACTCCTATGTGCAAGGGTGCAATCTTCGTGCGATCTATGAACACGAATGTGAGCTCAAGAAAAGGGGGGTGGGGGTGGGGGGTTGGTTGGTTTGTTCGCTTATACCGGTGTTTTGTTGCCACCCAAAAATTTGGACCTGCCCATGACCCATGAGTATGACCCATGCCCATTTCCTTTCACATTCCTTCGGTTACAACAGTTGTCAATCGGTAATCAACAAGACTCTAACTGGTTCGCTTTTATGCGTATTGATTAGTTTTAACTAGCTTATAACCCGCAGAAATATATCGAATAATAATCTAATATACAAAGCTATTAAAAAAAATTTAGAGTTGTATTTTCAAAGTTTATACTCCCATGGTTATGTCCACATGACTGTAATCTCAACTTTAAATCCACACCGGTATATTTGTTAATTAAGGTTATAAAGAAATGGATGCTATTTGTTTCTCGTGAAAGTGTATATCAATAAAGAAAATTTTATTTAATAATAAAAAAAGAAAATGCATACAACTAAGTTTTCATAAAAATCATTAAAACAAACAAAATGGAAAAATTACAACTCCATTCAGATATTACAATCAACTTAACTATAATGTAACTTTGGCAATGCAACAAACCCAAGTGTTCCATACTACTCGATATGGTGATGATTTCTACTACTTGAGTTAAAACTCAACAATTTGGCAACTATCAGTGTCACGTTCTAATTCGAATCAATTTGCTTCTAACAACTTATATCAAAGCTTGTTTCAAACCACCCTTTAACCTCCCTTCCAACTCTATGTAAAACTTCTAATTAAAAGCGAATAAAGTAAAATAAATGTAACTTTACGTGCTTAGAGTTAACATAAGAAAGGGCAATCCAAAATCATATCACAACCTAGCATTCAAATAACAGAAATTTGTTGTTCAGATCGGCCGGCCCATTAAAATGAGCTGTAACGCGAATGAACTTCATGTCTACCTAATAATTGTTCTTCTAACTTGTCTACTGGTATTGGTTTGTGCCATCGAAGTTCATGTGAACGTCTACCATATAGAGGTAATCTTTGTCACATACAATTACAAAACGTAACATATTATGAATTATACACAAGATATACTCGAGAGATTGACAAATGCTTCAGGAGTGCAGTTGTTTCTTGATGAGTAGATGTTCCATTTGGTAGTTGTCAATATAATCGTTGCTACCAAAAACTATGACTACTATTAAATTCGCAAGGAGTTGAATGAGGTTCGCAGGACTCATCATGGTCCTTAATTGATCTAATGTCATCTCAAAATTCACAACTTGCTGGTTCAAGTTGAATCGATCTCCCAGCAAACGAAAACTTACTAAAAGTGTCAAAAATAGAACCAACTCACCAAACTATGTAGTTTATTATAAGGATTTTTCTTTAGCAACTTACAAATGAAGAGCTCGTACTTTCGCTAAATCACCCATACCAGCTGAGTTTTAGCATTTCCAAATAAACATTAACTAATCTCATTCAATCAAATTTATAACCATCAAATAGATGTCACAAATCTCATTTGTTTAAAATTTTACACAAATCAAAATCACAACATAATCAAAATCGGGTAAGGAATCAAATGAACAAAATGTAATTAATTACTGTTTTGAAATCGTGTATTCTGAATTATTATTCAACTGGATGAGAAATCTCTATTTGAATTTCTTCATAATCGACCATCAGAATCTCTATAACGATCATACCCACTCTATTCATCAACTCTTCCAGGTGGCCTATACGGACCAGTACCATATCCACCATCAAAAGAATCGTAGGGTCCACCGTTACCGTTACGACCAGATTCATCTGGGAAAGAACGTGGCCTAGATTTGCTAACACGAGAAGGAGGGGGTTGGTTTAGAGGTTTCTTTGATTCGGCTTTCTTGACCTCGACCTATAAATAAGAAAATAACATAATTAACTAAACAACCATGACTTATACTTGTAACAACCCCAGCCGAAAAATACTAATGCGCACCTGAGTATCATTCATATCCATAGTTTTTCCACTAGCTACCAATTCTTCAACAACTTCCTCACTATCAAAAATAACAAACCCAAATCTCCGAGAACGGTTGGTCTCATAGTCACGTTCAATCTCGTGCTCCACCACCTTCCCATACTTCGAAAAGAAACCTTTAAGCTCATTCGAACGATTTAGCAAGATCATATAATTAAATATCATGTTTTTACACAAATATGTACATAACAATGTCATCGCTCAAGAAATTAGTTGTGTACCATCGTCAAGTGTGGATGGAAAACCTCCGACATATAACTTTTTTGTTTTGAAATCCTTCGAATGAGAAGACGCTTTTGGAGTTGTTCTCTTAATCTCGACCTAAAGGAAAAATCGGTAAAAATAATGTGAACAACAAAAAGTACTTGTTCCATAGGACAACAATGAATAACTTCTAACAGCAAGTTCGTAACTACTTTTGTAACTGAGTTTTACCTAAAATTACTATGACTTGTTAGGCTAAACTTATAACCCACAAACAACTCATTAACCCATATATGCGTCTCAATTACCACTTCCGAGTATTATGAACTATAAACTTAACACCTAAATATCAAACTTTTAAAACACGAAAAAAATTCTCTGAAAAAAAATATAGAAACCTAACGTTAGCAATATCATTGTCTTCAAACAGCAAGAAAATGTATTATTTTGACTCTAGACGTGACAGCCATCGTAAAAAGATGAAAATTAGACTACCATGGCAGAATAATTTCTAATACACATCCTTATAGGTGAAAAGATTAAAACGTTCACTAAAACATATTAAAAGAAATTTAGACTACTTACAAGTATTAAAAACGATATCTTACCTGTATGCAAAGAGTTTTATGCATGCCACCTGGGTACAAAAGGACGTGGGACTGCAATTTTAAGATTTTTAAGGTGTTAGGTGCTGACGATTTATGCGTTTATAAGATGTATTAGACAAAATAAAACCTTACTCTTGAATACAATTATCAATCACTACGTACATTTGGCTTTCAATCAACAGTAGATCCATGCCAACATGACTTGGTTTGTAACATCCAACAAGTACATGTTCTTTTAACAAAATTAACATGCCGACAACATATAATAACCTAAGACCATGTAGTGTGTGAAGTAAGGCCATCAAAGTAAAATTCTAAGAGAAGTGTACAAAGAAGATTAAAACACAATTAGATACAAATCATTGATGATTTTCATCAAAAATCTAAGTTGAATGTTAAACAAAAGTCATATGATCAAATTCACTTAAACATAAATACAAATAGTTGGTGTGCAAACACTTTTGATAACAGCTAGAAAGAAACATATATTTGAAAAATATATTAGGTAGAAGATGAATAATTAATAGCATAGATTAAACATTAAACAATTATAACAAAAACAGACTAAAAAAAACGTTAAACGTCTAAAGGAATGAAACTTCATATATTTAATGGATGATTTTGAAGAACAACGACATTATCAAATCGATTTGAACTGATGATGGAGGAGGCGACAAAAAAAGATATAGACCAAGAGCTATGGATTTGAAATGGAAAGTAAAAATAAACCTAAAGGAAATGAATATTGGAGAAAGACACGAGAATTGGTTGATGACATAAGCTTATGTCACTATATTTTGATATAATGGTTCAAAATCAAAGATGAAATTCATTCGACGGTTATGACTTTGACACGTGGAATTCCATGTTTTTTCTTTTATATACGAATAAAGATATCTTATTATTGAACTTTAATAAGTCTAATTAATGTGTCATCTAATAGGGGATTAGACTTAATTAAGTTCAATAATAAAATATTAATTTAGAATCCAAAAATAGGGGATTAATTTCTTGTTCATCCATTGCAAGGTATTAAAATTAGCATAACACAAACCTAAAAACCTATAACCAATAAGGATGACAAAATCTAAAGGAAAAAAGGCTAATTAATACCACTTAGTTACACGGAAATGGAAGTGTGATGAAAAAGACCACAGCTGTCCAACGGGTGACTGATGGAATTAGTCAGCATCTAACCGGTGGATGAATGTCGAACCTAACCCACGATAACTCAATACTGAGTTGCCAGAATCATCTCAATATTTACTAAATCACATGTAGCTATATTAAGTTGAGATTTGAAAACTCTAGAAAAATAAATTGGAAGGCTATGATGGAGAGCAAGAAGGTTGATGAGTTTTATATAGGAAAACCTAACCCTGGCCAATTGTAAAACCACTTATGCGAGTCGTACAAACACTCGATGGCCAACATTAATGCCTAACTCGCCCACTTATGCGAATCCTTTATCACCTACTAATTCAAATAGCAGGCTTACTAGCTGGCCCATCGCGAACATTTATGCATTTGAACAACTGTCAACCCATCATATCAAGGTCCTCCTAGCCGAACCATCGACCTAGTAGTCGGCTCACCGCGACAGTTTGTGAATTCGGTTAACTAACGACTAATCATATATGAATTCTCCTAGTCAACCCGCCAACCCATTTCAGTAGCTTGTGCAATCAGGAAATCGATTTTGGAGAATGGTTGGATCGTCCATGGGCTTTAAGCTGCGGGTCGACCCATTCATATGGAGAGTTTCTGATTCCCTCTAGAATTAGAATTGTAATCCAATACGTATTGTAATCCAATACGTATTCTAGTATTCTAGTATTCTAGTCTATATATAGTGATACCGATGTATAGATTTAGATGGAACAATTGTTAGAGTTTTTAAAACCCGAGTTTCTCTAATAATAATCAACGCGTTCATTGGTTAAATATTTGTTTACCTTTACTGCTTTTCGATCCATAGCAATCTTCAATTGGTATCAGAGCCACGGTTAATCGTGGTTCAAAAGAGGAAGGTTTGAAGCTTTGATTTTCTGGTTTGCGTCTGGAAGAAGAAGAAGCGTGTAAGGGTTTTTTCTTTTTTTTTTTCCTGTTCTCTGTTCCTACAGCTACCAAGAAGAAAGTGATCCAGTTTCCTTGTTGGGCTTACGAAATTTGGGCCAGGCTTTAAGAAAAAGATAAAAAAAAATCGAGTGAAGAAAAAAAAAAGCAGCAAACCTTGACTTCGGAGTTTGAATCTTTGAAGATGAAAGAAACAGGTACGATTGATGACTTCTCTTCAAAACTACCGGGCATTGCAGTTGTTTCTGCGTCACTCGGAGGAAAGATTTCACAAGAAAAGTTAGTGAAGAAATTTCTTACAAGCCTTCCTAAACGATTTGTGCACATCGTAGCGACACTTGAACAAGTTTTGGATTTAAAATCGGTTTCATATGAAGATGTTGTTGGAAGGCTAAAAGCTTACGAGGAACGGACAAAAGATACTGATAATGCGTCCGATTCCGGTGAAAAGCTAATGTATGCCATAACCGAAAAATCCAATCGAAATCAAGACTCGAGTCGTGGCAGAGGACGTGGATCATACGGAAGGGGACGAGGGGGTGGACGTGTTCGTGGTAGAGGTAACACCCAGAGCCATGATAACCAAGGTGATGAAAAGAAAAAGGATAAGAATAATGAGAAGCGAGACATGTCTCAAATTAAATGTTACCGTTGTGACAAGTATGGACACTTTGTGTCGAGATGCCCGGACCGATGGCGTAACCATGAAGCAAACCTTAATCAAACTCAAGAGGGTGAGAATCACGAGGAAGGAACATTTTTTATGATGAAACAAGAAACTGTGTTTTTAAACATGGTTCTAAATAGCGCGCTATAGCGGCGCTAAGGCGCGAGGCGTGGCCTCGCCGTCACGAATCAGTCTATAACGTTGTCTTAAAGCGTAGCGTGATGTAAGGCGCGCTATAGCGCCATATCGCGCGCTATTGCGTGTGGCGTCGAGCCTTTTTTTGAAGCGTTTATTGTTATTTCAGATTTGGGCTTTTTCAATTCACCTATTTGGACTTATATCAAATGGACCACTCATATAAACTAAAAAAAATAGATAAATAAGTGAAACCCAATCTGTATCACACAGTCACACTCACACACAAATATTTGTAAACTCGCTAACTCGCTATATATATGAAATATGCTATAAATATTGCCGCTATATATCACGCCTTAACAAACGCCGTAGCCTCGCTATAGCTTGTAAGGCTTGAGGCGTGGCAGTGCCGCTACGCCACGCCTCACGCTATTTAGAACCTTGTTTTTAAATGAAGACAAATATGTCCCTCCCAAAGCCGGACCAAACCAAGACAACGACAATGTTTGGTACCTCGACAATGGCGCAAGCAATCACATGACCGGAACATATTCTTATTTTTCGGAATTGAATGAACGTATAACGGGAAGAGTAAGATTTGGAGATGGCAAATACGGAGAACGGAAAATAATGAAAAATGTTTACTATATTCCATCACTTCAAAGCAATATGATAAGTCTCGGTCAGTGTACGTTATCCGGATGTGATATCCGACTTTATGGTGATTTCTCGACAATGAAAGATCGGAATGGAAAGTTGCTCATGAAGGTCCCGCGAAGTGAAAATCGTCTTTATAAAACCCGACTAAATGTTGGAAAACCTCTTTGTTTACTAACAAAAACTGATGATGAGTCTTGGTTGTGGCATGAGCGTCTCGGCCATATCAACTTCGGCTCGGTGAAGATGATGCACATGTTGACTAACGAAGTACCGGCTTTAAATCATCAAGATCAAGTTTGTGAGGTTTGCGTGATAGGCAAACAACATAAGCACACGTTCCCGAAGAAAACTAAGTATAAGTCGACAAATATTCTCGAAGTCTTACACGGAGATATTTGCGGACCAATTGAGCCTCCCACTCAAGCCGCTAATATTTATATATTAGCTCTCATTGATGACTTTTCGAGATACATGTTGTCGTTTTTGTTGAAACATAAAAGCGACGCAGCGGAAGTAATCAAAAGATTTAAAAGGTCAATCGAAAACCGAGCCGGCAAAGTAATAAAAACCTTTCATACGGATAGAGGCGGTGAATTTACTTCAAACGATTTTAATCGTTTTTGGGATGAAGAAGGTGTTGCAAGAAAGTTGAAAGCTCTTTACTTGCCCCAACAAAACGGCATAGTGGAACGAAGAAACCGAACGCTAATCTAGATGACACGATGTCTTATGAAAGCAAGAGGAGTTCCAAATCAATTTTGGGGTGAAGCCGTTCGACATGCAACTTATATAATTAATCGTACCCCTACGCGAGCATTGGTAGGAGCTACACCGTATGAGAAATTTTATGGTCAAAAACCTAGTCTCTAAGGTTTAAGGGTGTTCGGATGTGTCGCGTACGAAAGGATTGTTTCGAAACATCTAAAGAAACTAGCCGATAGATCAAGACCATTGGTTTATTTTGGAAAGGAACCCGGTTCAGGTGGTGTTCGCTTATTCAACCCAAAGGATAACAAAATCATCATAAGTTGCAATGTTTCTTACAACGAAAAAGTGGCATGGAATTGGAATAAAAAAGATGAAGTGCATGAAGGCAGTAGCAGCAATCAAACTGAGTCTGGCACATTTGTAATACCATACATGGTGACAAATGAGCCTATTCCTATGAACCCGACAGAAACCGAACCCACTACCACGACGCAACAATCCTTCGAAGCAAGTCCAGGAGCAATGAGCCCACAGTCAGCGATGAACCCAGCGGTGGAAGCTCCAACCTCAACAGAATCTGTGTCGAGTAACGATCACGAGTCCGACGGGCATAAAGAATTTGATGCTAAATCTGTACGTCGTTCCAATCGTGTCTCGGTCTTACTTATCCGTTTACAAGACTATGAACTAAACATGTACGAATTAATGCTAACATGTGATGAGGAGCCAAGGAATTTTAAAGAAGCCATATTGAACGCTGAATGGATTAAAGCGATGATAAGCGAGATCGAGTCAATCGGAAAAAAAAAACTTGGAAGCTAGTGACCCTACCCAAGCATGCCAAAGCAATTGAACTAAAGTGGTTATTTAAAATCAAAAGAAATGCGGACGGTTCAATCTCAAGGTACAAAGATCGGCTCGTAGGAAAAGGCTATGTTCAAGAATACGACATTGATTTTGATGAAGATTTCGCGCCAGTAGCACGACTCGCGACAATACGATTATTGATTGCTATTGCGTCCGGGAAATGATAGAAGATTTACCACTTAGATGTAAAGACGGCCTTCTTACACGGTGAATTGAAAGAAGAAGTGTACGTATGTCAACCCGAGGGTTTCGTAAAGGCGGGAGAGCAAGAAAAAGTTTACAAGTTAACAAAAGATCTGTATGGCTTACGACAAGCTCCAAGGGCATGGAACATTAAACTTGATGGTATCCTACGAGGAATGGACTTTAAACGATGCTTGCATGAATCCGCGGTATACAAAAAGGTTTCGAGAGGTGAATACATCATTGTGGCTGTGTACGTAGATGATTTGTTCGTAACGGGAACGTGTCATGAAATAACAAACCAATTCAAAAGCATGATGTCTTCAAAGCTTGAAATATCTGATCTTGGTTTGTTGACTTATTACTTGGGAATTGAAGTATCTCAAGAAAATGATGATATAACAATCAAGCAAGCGAACTATGCTATGAAAATCTTGAAAGAAACGAGCATGAATGAATGCAATGCTACAGAATGTCCAATGGAACCGGGACTAAAATTATCGAAAGCCACGGATGAAAAAGAAGTTGAAGCCACTCATTATCGGAGTATAGTAGGGTGCTTATGCTACCTTCTTCATACTCGTCCGAATTTAGCTTACTCCGTCGAGATAGTGAGTCGTTATATGCAAAGTCCGAGAGAATCTCATGTGAATGCAGTCAAGAAAATCCTTCAATACCTTCGCGGTACATTTTCACTTGGAATATGATACGAGAGATACGATGAGTTGAAACTTATGGGTTATAGTGATAGCAGTCATAATGTAGACGTGGATGATGGTCGGAGCACTACTGGTCATATTTTCTTTCTTGGAAAATCCCCTATCACATGGTGTTCACAAAAGAAAGATATTGTGGCCTTATTGTCATGTGAAGCCGATTTCATGGCAACTACTTCGGCGGCTTGTCAAGCAGTTTGGCTAAGAGAGTTACTCGCGGAGGTAACCGGATTAGAGAAGCAAAAGGTGTTGCTTCGTATAGACAACAAGTCAGCAATTGCATTGTCTAAAAATCCGGTGTTTCATGGAAGGAGCAAACACATTCACACTCGTTACCACTTCATTCGTGAGCGTGTGGAAAACGAGCAAGTTGAAGTTGAACACGTAGCGGGAACCAGTCAAGTAGCGGATCCTCTAACGAAGGCCTTAGCACGAGTCAAGTTTGGTGAGATGAGAAGTTACTCGGTGTGGGAGAATTTCCGCTTCAACCATTCAGGCGGTGATTGTTGGAGAATGGTTGGATCGTCCATGGGTTTAATGTCACACCCCGCTATAGCGGAAACACGAGATGTGAAGAGCAAAGAATCATTTCACGGGTTATACTAAAATCAACGGTTCAAGTCGTTTAAAATAACGTTCGAAAAAGGTACCAATGTTCAAAAGTTACAACCAAGAATCATAAGTTTAAGAATACAAGTACAAAGTAAAATGTTTTTAAATAAAATTCCCAAATAACAAAGGTCTCCTTCCCGAATTACACTTCACATAACCAGCTTGACCCGCCTAAGCAATGCACTTCATGACTTACGCTTTGTTTCCTGAAACATGAGATAAAGTGTCAACTACGAAACGTAGTGAGTGAGTTACAGTTTATAAGTTTTTGACCAAAGGATACCGGCAAAAGTTCCGAAAAGTATATATAAATATAAAGTTTTCTAAAAGTAAGTTGGCGGATAGACAATCGCTTAAAATATGTATATATACTGTCGTAGAAATTCAATGTCAAGAAGTTCAACATTTGTAAAAGTTTAAGTTGTATAACAAAGCGATAAAATATGTTGTCATTACCTCAGCGGTGGATAAATCCACATGTGTAAGACGATAAGTAGGTATATGCGTAACTAATAATGACATAAGATTTTTGAATTGGACCAACCACTAGGCTACAAAAACGTAAGATTCAACACTAAACCGATTGTTGGTCAGAACACGCCCCTAAGTTTCAATAAAGAAGGAGTTCGTGAGAAATTTAGTAATATGTACTCAGGACGCGAACCACAAGTAAGGAGTGACCTCTCCTTAGTATCGATACCCATATTTACTAACGGCTATTGCTAATAGTGTGTAATGAATCAAATTATAAAAGCGGGACACTTTGCATTCTTTATCTAAAAACTGGAAGTATGTACTTACGATGTTTATATTCTCCTCAAGGGTTTACGCAAATACAATCAACCAATCTTAGTCTAATCAAATGTCACAGGGGGCAAGCCTAAATAGTTTAAAGTAGCCAATCGGGACAATTGATATCGTCTACGCATATGAGTTTCACTAAAGTTTTCCAAATAGATCAATAGTTCATAATAGTTTCCAAAAGTTTCACAATAGTTCCAAAAGTTTCACGCAGTTGCAAAAGTTCATAAAGATTACCAAAAACAATAGATCATAAAATCATTGTACGTAAATTCAAGTTCATAAAGCAGTTTCACATAAAAGATATCGTTCATAGAAAGATTTTGATCTCATGTTTCCCCCAAAAAGAGTACTTAAAAATACAAAAGTAGAGAGGGGTGTAACTCACGGATTGCGAAGACAAGGAACTCGGAAATTGGTCGGAAACGGAAGTCGGGAATCACGGAACGCCTAATAATACAAAGATAGTTCGAGTGTTATTATTTGTTATGTTATTATATGTAATATAATAGAGAGGTTTTTAGTTAAACTTTAAGTGTCAAGGTTAATATTGTCCAAGAAAATTGTCAGAAACCGTTAACGTTGCATTTTGGTCCAAAAATCCACTTTAACGTTTATTATCGTCATGTCACAAGTAACTTTGATTGCTGAAATGGTTTGAGGTTTTCTAACGAAATTTGGGCAGCGCTTCCGCGCCCAAATTTCATTCCCAAAAATTCAAATCCAATTTCCGCTCACAAAATACCTATAACACAATGTCATACATAAACGAGTTCATTTTAATCCAAAAAGTCCATCACAAGTCACTAATATACTTATTTTTACCAAACTCAGTTCATAAATATACGTATCAAAAAGTCAGCGAGCGTATACGAGTTTAAAACGTCCAAACGACAATTTTTGGAAATCCGGTCAGACCTGTGCGCAGTCCTGGACCATAGGAACGACGCACAACGCCATTTTTCTCCCGTTGCGTCGTCCTGGTCCTTAAGGACGGCGCACAGGTTGAGTTTTTTGGTGGTTTTTCGAGCAAAACGTTTATTTTAGCCACGGATTTCGACATGTAATAAGTCTAAACTTAATAAAACTTCATTTTCACAGTTTCTAAAGCATTTTTATCCATAAAAGCATAGATCTAATTGTTATTTCGGTTAAAAATCGTTTTTGTCCATAAAATGTTATAAATCTTTATAAAAACTTATTTTTAATCCATAGATCATCCATGCAAGTTGTTATTTAAGTAAAAACAGTAAGTTAAAAGAAATCTACCGGAGGATATCGCTTGGATGATGATTTGGTGGTGTTTGAGCTTCAAAATCTTTACGAAAATGATCCTTAACCGAAATGTTTTGAGTCCTCTTGCTTCCTTTGATTATTTCAACGATTTTTGGTTGTTAAAACTTGGGTTTTATGGCTGTAATCTTCTGGGATAGGAGAAGTTTTGATGGAGTTTTGAGAGAAAAGTGTGTGTTTATGTTTTTATGTTTATGTAAAATGAAAATGAAAAGGAAAGTAAAGAAATGGTAAAGGGGGTGTGTTAGGACAGTGAAATGGCAGTAATTGATTGCCTAAAATGAGCTTGATTGGTTTAAATGTTGTAGGAATCGAGACATGCAAAATTTCAAATAATTTGCGAATCTGGTCCTTCCAGGACGGCGCACAAGGCCTTTGTGCGGCGTCCTGGACCATTTTTGTAAAGATTTTTGAGTTTTTGCTGTTTTTGTATTATTGTTTCGTTGGACCTTTTCGTTAACTAAAGTTCTTTATTATGATGCGTTATGAACTTAGGAAAGTTCATTAGGTGTTTTCTTGGTATTAGGACTTATATAATTCGATTCCGGATGTGATTCCGACAATGACGCATTTCCGGTAAATGATCAGTCAAAAACAACGGTAGACAATAAAGGAGACGTAGAGTATAAAATGCACCAGAAATTTGACGGTTGTCACATTCTCCCCGGGTTGAAAGAAATTTCGTCCCGAAATTTAGTTCGTACCATCATGAAGAAGTGTTCTCGAACAGATGTGGATACCTTTGACGAATTTGGTCTTCACGTTCCCACGTGAATTCGTGACCACGTCGGGAATTCCACCTAAATTTGGCAATAGGAACACGGCCTTGCCTGAGTTGTCTGACCTCTCGGTCAACAACCTCAAGCGGTTCCTCAATGACATTGAGTTTGTTATCGATTTTGACCTTGTCAAGAGGGATGACGATGGTTTCATCAGATAGATACTTTCAAGTGTGAGACATGGGATATATTATGAACGTCTGAAGGAATCTGGGGGGAGTTGCAAACGATAAGCGATTGGACCGTTACGCTCTAACACTTCGGATGGACCGGTGTACCTTGGGCTTAGTTTTCCGCGTTTCCAGAAGCGGACTACCCCCTTCCATGGCGATATCTTGGGTAGTACTCTATCGCCAACTTGGAGCTCGAGGGGTTTTCCTCTGGTTGGTTACGTAGCTCTTCTGCCGGGTACGGGATGCTTCCAGTCTTTCACGGATAGAGGGAGACGTCGGACCTTGCGAGTTGTCAATCGTCAGCTTCTAGCCGACAGGGCGGTGACCGACACTTGCGTCCATACAGAGCTTCGAATGGTGCGCACTCGATGCTGGCGTGGTAGTTGTTGCCATAGGGGAACTCGACAAGAGGGAGGTGAGCGTCTCGAATTCCTACGAAATCAACCACACACGCTCTCAGCATCTCTTCAAGCGGTTGGATCGTCCTTTCATTCTGACCATCGGTCGGAGGGTGGTATGCGGTGATGAGGTCTAGTCGCGTCCCTAGCGATTTCTGAAGGGCATTCCAAAAAGGACGGGACGTAGATCGACTATCCCTATCGGAGATGATGGAGGGAGGTGTCCCGCGACGGGAGACGATCTCGCTGATGTAGATTTGTGCGAATTTTTCCATCGAGATTTGTTCCCAATTCAACACGGAAATCTCCGGTTGCAGAAGTGGACCTGGGGGGGGGGGGAACTTTTGGTATTTCGCCTTGACCTTGGGGCAAGTAAGGCACTTGGCTACATACGAGGGCGATACCATTTTTCATGTCCGGCCACCAACAATATTCTCGGGGATCCTTGTACAACATGCCGAATTCCGGGTGGATGGAATATCGAGATCGGTGGCCCTCGCCAAAGGAGTTTACGAAGATTCTCGGATTTTGGATTTCATGCTCGGCCCTTGACATAGCGGGTTACGTCTGGTCTGAGTTCGAATTCCTTCTTGGTTGACCACATGACCAAGGAAATGTACTTCTCGGAGCCCAAATTCATGCTATGAGAATTTGGCGTACCTTTCCGATTTCTGGGAATTTCTAGAATGAGTTTAAGGTGTTTCACATGATTTTCCTTGAGTAGATGAGGATGTTTACCATGAATACGATTACTAATCGTCTAAGTACGGCCTACACACTCTGTTCATTTAGTCCATGAATATTGCTGGTGTGTTGGCTAGGCCAAACAACAGAGGGGGAACTCGTAATGTCCGTATCGAGTTTGGAATGCGGCTTTAGGAATGTTGGTTATACCGACACGAACCTGGTGATAATCCATACGGGGATCGATTTTTGAGAGGCAAGTTGCACCCTGCAACTGGTCGAATAGATCGTCGATCCTCGGGGGTGGTTATAGGTTCTTGACGGTCAGCTTGATAAGTTTGCGATAATCGGTGTACAAGCGGAAGGATTCGTCTTTCTTTTTGATAGGGGGAATTGGGGCTCCCCAAGGGGAACGAACTCGGACGAATAAGACCATGGTCTAGAAGTTCTTGCAGCTGCTTTGGCAGCCCTTGCATCTCGGGTGGTGCTAGACGGCATGGTGTCTTGGCAACCGGTGCTGTGCCAGGAACGAGGTCTCTTCGGAATTTCCACTTGTCGATGCGGCGGTAGCCCAGGGAAATCCTCAGGAAGGACTCTGGGTGATCCTTGACTACGGAAATTTCTTGGACTCGGCTTTCCTTAGGTTTACGTTCGACGACATGAGCGAGGAATGCGTCGTAATCCTTCTCGAGGTACTTGCGCATTTTTAAGGAAGACATGATGCGAAGTTGTCATCTAGGTTTGTCCTCCCGAACGACGAGGGTTTCACCTTCTGAAAGGGGAATACGAATGAGGTTGTCGAAACAGACGGTCTCGGCTTGAAAATGAAATAACCAGTCCATTCCGACGATAACGTCAAAGCTTGACGGTTCGATCGGGATTAGGTCGTTGGGGGAGATTTTTGTCAGATGAGTGTATTAAACATCCTAAGATTATATCCTCGGCTTCAACTCATGACCGTTAGCATATTCGATAGTGAGCTACCCTTAAAATTTTTAGATCCTAGGTTAATGAGGGGTCTAAATTCTAAGGAGACAAAGCTTCTTTCGGCTCCTGAATCGAGTAGCACGGAAGAAAGTGGTCATTGATAGAAAACGTACCCGTAACTGCATTGGGGTCCGAACGTGCCTCCTTGGATGTGATCGCGAGTGTACTGAAAGTTCTTGTGGTATGCGCTATGGGGAAAGTCCCACGGAGGTGTTGGTCGCTTCCACACTCGAGGCATAGCAGCTTCCTAACTGGTTTGTTTGCTTTTTCTGGACAGTACTTGGCAAAATGGCCCACCTTCTGGCATTTGAGACATGTTGGGCAGTTACCGGGGTGGTGAAAGTTGCACTTGTCACATCTCGGGTGCGGTCCAAAGTAAGTTTGGGTTACGGTTGTGTGTTTCTTGTTGCGGTTGCCCTTTGTTGGTTGATGATGAACCTTCCTTTTCTTACTCTCCCTTCGCTGGATGCGGGCTAGAGGGTAAGGGAGGCTGCTGGTTCCATGGTTCTCGTCCTCTTCCTGTTTGATTGGTACAGGAGGGAAAAGGGGTTTATTGTTCCCGAGGTGTTCACCTTCCTCTTGTTTGATGGTGGCTGGGAAGAAGGGAAGGTCATGGTCATAGTTGTCCTCTAGGTAGACGACGTTGGGGTCGTCGTCCCCGAAAATCCCGTTGTTGACCCCAACGATGATCTGGGCGATCATGCTTGGGAGTGCCGCTTTGGACTGCGCAGTGATCTGCTCGGCTATAAGGTCAACGAGGCTTCTCTTGGCAGGCATGGTTCTACAAAGGAAAGAAGGAACTAGTTTAGAACGCACGAATAGGAATTAGCGATAAAAGTTAACTCAAGGGTTAATAGCAACGAGTACACAGAAGTAATATGGGCTGATAATCAACACAAGCACGAAAACGGTAACGGTAAAAGAGTATACAAGAAAGGTAACAACACACTCACGATGATGATTCAAGAGATAGTAATAGTGATCGACAATAATAAAAGATTCGCACGACAAGGAAAGTACGAATAATAAAGATAGAGATTTCCATTAATAATATGAGGTTTTAGTACATAGAACAAAATACTGAAAGGAAATACAAGTAAAATACATAGGAAATAATAGATAGTAGCTTAGGTCGTGTACAATGGAAAATTACGACTAAGCTAGTACAGTACAAATACAAATGAAATATGCCTAGCGGCACTTCTCGAAGAACATCTTGGCGGCGATAGCCACTATCAATGTCCCCATGACCAAGCACGCGCTGAAAAGACGCTGCACGGTCCGCGCGGTGGTCTGAGCCGATGCGATAATTCGAATTGACTGTTCCGCCAGCTTATGTGCGGCGTCGGAGACTTCGAAGAGAAGGAGGCCCTGCTGTTGGGCTTCCTCGGCGAGTCCCCGAACCTCACGTTGCAGGTGGAGAAATGCGGCTGGTGGGAGAGGCTGGTGAGCGGGTGGCATCATAGGTCGGGAAGGTCCGGCCTCCTGGGCGCGTCGCCTCTCCTTGAGGAACTGACGGTCCCACGCATAGCGTTCCGTAACTGGAGTACGCAAGGCGGGGTCGTATGGGTCCACGAAGGATTGAGGAGGTGCGGGTCGGAACGCGCCCGGGTGCTGGTGCGCGGTCATCCTAGCGCGGGGCCCTTGGGGCTGCGGTGGTGCTGCAACGGGTGCCGGTCGAGGAGGTGGTAACACGGTCCTCGGGCTGGACCCGTTACTGCTGCTGACGGTCATGGACGTATCCTCCGTTGGGTCAGTCGTCTGATGACGCTGACTCTCGAAGGCCGTATGGCCCTCAGAGGGTTCGTGCGAGGGGGAGGCGGCTCGTGGGAGTGATCGTGACTGTGATCGGGAGTGTGATGACTGAGACATGGCGTATCTGCGAATAGAGAGTTACATAAGTACGGAGGAAACTAAAAATAGGAAAAACGTAAGTAAAATGCATGACGGGTCAGTTACGTGAGTATCGGGAATCGATAAGACCGGGAATTTTCGACTCAAAACCGTTAACGATAGCAACTACTTTTCCGTTCTTGCATGATTCATTTTGAACTATGCATGGTTGATCAAGTCACGCATAGTTGAAAAATTAACCATGCAATTGCGGAAAATAGTGTACTAAAGTTTGAACCCGAAAATGATTTTTCTGAAAAGCCTTGGTTATAGTTTTGGTTTCGAAAACTTTTTGAAAATTTTTAAAACCGTTTTCACTATAACCCGTGCTCTGATACCAAGTCTGTCACACCCCGCTAAAGCGGAAACACGAGATGTGAAGAGCAAAGAATCATTTCACGGGTTATACTAAAATCAACGGTTCAAGTCGTTTAAAATAACGTTCGAAAAAGGTACCAATGTTCAAAAGTTACAACCAAGAATCATAAGTTTAAGAATACAAGTACATAGTAAAATGTTTTTAAATAAAATTCCCAAATAACAAAGGTCTCCTTCCCGAATTACACTTCACATAACCAGCTTGACCCGCCTGAGCAATGCACTTCCTGACTTACGCTTTGTTTCCTGAAACATGAGATAAAGTGTCAACTACGAAACGTAGTGAGTGAGTTACAGTTTATAAGTTTTTGACCAAAGGATACCGGAAAAAGTTCCGACAAGTATATATAAGTATAAAGTTTTCTAAAAGTAAGTTGGCGGATAGACAATCGCTTAAAATATGTATATATACTGTCGTAGAAATTCAATGTCAAGAAGTTCAACATTTGTAAAAGTTTAAGTTGTATAACAAAGCGATAAAATATGTTGTCATTACCTCAGCGGTGGATAAATCCACATGTGTAAGACGATAAGTAGGTATATGCGTAACTAATAATGACATAAGATTTTTGAATTGTACCAACCACTAGGCTCAATATAACGTAAGATTCAACACTAAACCGATTGTTGGTCAGAACACGCCCCTAAGTTTCAATAAAGAAGGAGTTCGTGAGAACTTTAGTAATATGTACTCAGGACGCGAACCACAAGTAAGGAGTGACCTCTCCTAAGTATCGATACCCATATTTACTAACGGCTATTGCTAATAGTGTGTAATGAATCAAATTTTAAAAGCGGGGCACTTTGCATTCTTTATCTAAAAACTGGAAGTATGTACTTACGATGTTTATATTCTCCTCAAGGGTTTACGCAAATACAATCAACCAATCTTAGTCTAATCAAATGTCACAAGGGGGCAAGCCTAAATAGTCTAAAGTAGCCAATCGGGACAATTGATATCGTCTTCGCATATGAGTTTCACTAAAGTTTCCAAAATAGATCAATAGTTCATAATAGTTTCCAAAAGTTTCACAATAGTTCCAAAAGTTTCACGCAGTTGCAAAAGTTCATAAAGATTACCAAAAACAATAGATCATAAAATCATTGTACGTAAATTCAAGTTCATAAAGCAGTTTCACATAAAAGATATCGTTCATAGAAAGATTTTGATCTCAAGTTTCCCCCAAAAAGAGTACTTAAAAATACAAAAGTAGAGAGGGGTGTAACTTACGGATTGCGAGGACAAGGAACTCGGAAATCGGTCGGAAACGGAAGCCGGGAATCACGGAACGCCTAATAATACCAAGATAGTTCGAGTGTTATTATCTTGTTATGTTATTATATGTAATATAATATAATAGAGAGGTTTTTAGTTAAACTTTAAGTGTCAAGGTTAATATTGTCCAAGAAAATTGTCAAAAACCGTTAACGTTGCATTTTGGTCCAAAAATCCACTTTAACATTTATTATCGTCATGTCACAAGTAACTTTGATTGCTGAAATGGTTTGAGTTTTTCTAACGAAATTTGGGCAGCGCTTCCGCGCCCAAATTTCATTCCCAAAAATTCAAATCCAATTTCCGCTCACAAAATACCTATAACACAATGTCATATATAAACGAGTTCATTTTAATCCTAAAAGTCCATCACAAGTCACTAATATACTTATTTTTACCAAACTCAGTTCATAAATATACGTATCAAAAAGTCAGCGAGCGTATACGAGTTTAAAACGTCCAAACGACAATTTTTGGAAATCCGGTCAGACCTGTGCGCCGTCCTGGACCATAGGAACGACGCACAACGAAATTTTTCACCCGTTGCGTCGTCCTGGTCCTTAAGGACGGCGCACAGGTTGAGTTTTTTGGTGGTTTTTCGAGCAAAACGTTTATTTTAGCCACGGATTTCGACATGCAATAAGTATAAACTTAATAAAACTTCATTTTCACAGTTTCTAAAGAATTTTTATCCATAAAAGCATAGATCTAATTGTTATTTCGGTTAAAAATAGTTTTTGTCCATAAAATGTTATAAATCTTTATAAAAACTTATTTTTAATCCATAGATCATCCATGCAAGTTGTTATTTAAGTAAAAACAGTAAGTTAACAGAAATCTACCGGAGGAAATCGCTTGGATGATGATTTGGTGGTGTTTGAGCTTCAAAATCTTTACGAAAATGGTCCTTAACCGAAATGTTTTGAGTCCTCTTGCTTCCTTTGATTATTTGAACAATTTTTGGTGGTTAAAACTTGGGTTTTATGGCTGTAATCTTCTGGGATAGGAGAAGTTTTGAGGGAGTTTTGAGAGAAAAGTGTGTGTTTATGTTTTTATGTTTATGTAAAATGAAAATGAAAAGGAAAGTAAAGAAATGGTAAAGGGGGTGTGTTGGGACAGTGAAATGGCAGTAATTGATTGCCTAAAACGAGCTTGATTGGTTTAAATGTTGTAGGAATCGAGACATGCAAAATTTCAAATAATTTGAGAATCTGGTCCTTCCAGGACGGCGCACAAGGCCTTTGTGCGGCGTCCTGGACCATTTTTGTAAAGATTTTTGAGTTTTTGCTGTTTTTGTATTATTGTTTCTTTGGACCTTTTCGTTAACTAAAGTTCTTTATTATGATGCGTTATGAACTTAGGAAAGTTCATTAGGTGTTTTCTTGGTATTAGGACTTATATAATTCGATTCCGGATGTAATTCCGACAATGACGTGTTTCCGGTAAATGATCAGTCAAAGACAACGGTAGACAATAAAGGAGACGTAGAGTATAAAATGCACCAGAAATTTGATGGTTGTCACATTTAATCTGCGGGTCGACCCATTCATATGGAGAGTTTCTGATTCCCTCTAGAATTAGAATTGTAATCCAATACGTATTCTAGTATTCTAGTCTATACATAGTGATACCGATGTATAGATTTAGATGGAACAATTGTTAGAGTTTTTAGAAAACGAGTTTCTCTAATAATAATCAACGCGTTCATTGGTTGAATATTTGTTTACCTTTACTGCTTTTCGATCCATATCAATCTTCAATCGACTCTCCACGTCTATTCGAATACACCTACCCACATCATGTTCTATCTGGATCACGAGGCAACCGGTTCACTCGAGTAGCTAGTTCACTAGCAACTAGGCCTCTTGATCAAGTCAACTCGTGTGTCGACCCCATTCCAATAGTCGGTTCATTGCCCATTAATGAAGTCCTTGTCGCCATATTTGATAGAGGACCTAATGGTTTGTAATTATCAAATGTCTGAATGTACGTGATAATCTATCATGCTAAATCTTGACGAGACTTAGTGCCGCCTCTAAAACATGATATTTCCTTCATATTTACACATTTTACGAGTCTTTCAATGATGGGATGAGGACCAATTAAATTCCTAATTCTAACTTTGGTGAAGAGATTCAATTCAATTCCTCATAGACCATTATTCCTTCTAGAATATAAGGGAGTGACATCATCGACTCTCATATTCTAGGTTAACCCCTAGTAAACTTGGATTCACTAAGAATCTGATAAGTTCACACTGTATTTCAATGTATCTCAATAGATGAAGAGGTTAACATGGTTAAACCCCCTTTATTCACCGAAGTCGTCAATCATTGCACAAAAAGTGTTAAAATCATATTTTATTTTATCTTTACGAATTCGATATCCACCCAAATCAAGAAAAAAAAACATCAAAATTATAAATATCTCTAATTAAATAGGATAACAATACGATTACACCGATGTTATTCGTTTCTTCTAATTATTAATGGTTTCTATGAAAATTAAATTTAAAAAATATTATGTATATGAATTTTAATATAGCTTTAAGCTATTAATATTATATCTAATGTGTGCATTAAACTTTACATAAAAGTTGGTGTAATAATGGCATTTTTTCGGATATTATTTCACCAAATATTTTTTGTTCAAATGTATACACAAAATGAAAGAATTATAATTACTAGTATTTCACATAAGTGTAGCTTGTTAGTAACTTGGGGTGTTTGATTTTGATAATTTCCTGATCGTATAAGATTTCACTTTCTTAGTAAAGTAATTCGACCTTATACGTTGCCTTAGTGTTACACGAATTCTCTAATTAGGATAATCAAGAAATAAGCAATCAATATTCAAGGCAACAAAATTATTGATCAGAACAGGAGAGTATATAGGTGAATTTTCGGTATTGTTTCTAAGACTATAATTTGATTTATATAAGGACGAAGCGGTGCTTACGAATTGATGCCATGAATCGACATATTTGTTCGTTTCAATCGGAAGGATTTAATCGGAGGTATTAATTAACGTACGTATTGGATTAATTCGAGGATAATATAATATATAATTAAATATATTAATATATAATTAAATATATTAAATATATCGTTTGGGAGGGGGGTCCAACTAGGGGGCGTTGCCTCTTAGACCCTTGCAAGGGGCTCTGCCCCTTAACCCCACAAAGAGGCGCATGCCCCTTGACCCCGTCATTCTTGTGGAAACGAGATAGCTCGTACGAGCGTGCACCCCGCATTCTCCGACTCGTGAACGGGCATAACTCGTTTTCCATTCGGTGCCAAAGTAAGTCACAACAACACTAATATGGCCGATGACACTAAAATCACCAACAAATCCCCAATCCCCCCCCCCCCCCCCCCCCAATTTAGTGTTATCCATTAACTTACTAAAATAAATAAACAAACAATACAAAACAAAGCATAGATGAAAATGTCGAGACGATTGAATTTTCACTTAGTATATTACACATTTCAAATATTCGAGAATCAGGGTGTCTCTAAGGATTTAACTCTTTCAACTGATTTTGAACACTTGAAGATAATATACACATAAGTTATTACATTACTCTAATGTTATAGACTTGACACTACTAGCAGTCGTGTGTCCCTATCTTTCAGCGAGCATATCAAAGCTAAGTCTATACTTCTTGAAACGGCAACACTTCATACTCACATAGGTGATTCTTTTAGTCTTGCTCCTGCATATGCAATTTTTCAAAAGAATCATTAAGAAGTTAAACTTCAACCTAACATACTTGCAGGACTGAACACGTACCTCGGGAACATATATAATAACGTGCTCCAAACACTAATTGTAAGCTTTCCGCATTGAATTCTGCTCCTAACATTGTATTAGGAGGGAATTGGGTATCTCACAATTAGGGAATTTAAATGGACTTCAATCCTAACCCTATAGCCGACTTAGCTACTAAGTCCCTCACTAACCCCTTCGTCAAGTGGTCAGCTAGATTTTGATGTGATCTAACAAAGTCTACCAATATCACTTCATTCGTGATAAGCTCACGAACCATGCTATGTCTACCACCTAAGTGTCTATACTTTCCATTATATATTTGGCTATATGCCTTAGCCAAAGTAGCAGCACTATCACAATGGATAGATATAGGAGATATCGATTTTGGACACAACGGAATCTCATATATCAAATTCCTTAGCCATTCTGCTTCGTTGCCAACTACAACTAACGCAACAAATTCAGATTCCATTGTTGAGTTGGTAATACAAGTTTGCTTCTTTGAGTCCCAACATATGGAACCTCCACCAAGCAAAAAATATACAGCCCGTTGTTGAAGAATGATCTTCAGCATGATTTATCCAACTTGCATTCGAATAACCCTCTATGACCGAAGGAAATCCAATGTAGGATAAACCATAATTCATAGTACCTTTTAGATACTTGAATATCCTCCTTATTGCTTCCCAATGTTGAGAACTAGGAATACTAGTAAACCTACTTAACCTTCCAACTGCATAAGCAATGTCAGGTCGAGTACTTGTCATTACATACATTAGGCAGCTAATAGCTTTTGAGTACTCAAGCTGGGAAACAGCTTCACCAGTATTAGGAACTAGTTTCAAAAGTGGATCCATGGGAGTACTCACTGGAGAACAATTATATAGATTAAATTTCTTGAGAATTTTCTCAACGCAATGTGACAGAGTAATTGCAATCCCCTTGTTCTCTCTCTTAATTTTTATACCTAGAATTACATCGGCTTCTCCCATATCTTTCATTGAGAACTGTGATGACAAGAATTGTTTGGTTCTATCAACTTGATCTTGATTAGTACCAAAATCAACATGTCATAAACGTATGCAAATAATAACACCTTTACCAGTCGTATCAAATTTACTATAAACGCACTTGTCGGATTGGTTTACATTAAAACCATTAGACAAGACGACCTCATCAAACTTTTGATGCCACTGCTTCGGTCATGGCATAACAAATCCTTCTCGTTGCTTCATATATACCTCTTCTTCTAAATCACCATTTAAAAAGGTTGTTTTGACACCCATTTGATGGATCACTAGATTGTGAGTAGCAACTAAGGCAATCAAAAATCTAATAGTAGAGATACGAGCGACGAGAGCATATGTATCGAAATAATAGATCCCTTCCTTCTGTCTAAAGCCTTGGATAACCAATCGAGCTTTAAACTTGTCAATTGCCCCATCGACTTTTATCTTCTTTTTGAAGTGCCATTTGCAACCCAAAGGATAACATCCTGGTGGCTTATCTGTTAAGATAAATGTATTATTATCCAATATTGAACTCATTTCCAGCATCTCGAGATCTCATTGCTTCATCATATGTTCTACGATCTTCTTCTATACTGAAACAATAAGGATATTGAAATCCAGATTCATCTCTAGAACCTTCAACCAAATATATTTGGAACTCACTACCATATGATTTAGCTTTTCTCGCTCTAGAACTCTTACGTGGTTGAGTTTGAACTCCATCTAAGTGATTTTCATTTCAAGTTTCTCTTGTACTAGGTACCATGTCCTTTGGTCTAGGTATTTATTTGAAACGAGTCTCATGAAAGATTGCATCTCTTGATTCTATTACAGTGTTCACTGATACAGAATCATTAGGTTAAATAACATTTAACCTATATGCTTTGGAAGGCTCAGCATATCCAATAAAGATGCAATCAACACCTTTTTCGCCCAAAGTGTTCCTTTTAGGTTCAGGTAGTCTTATGACTGCCCTACAACCCCAAACTCGCAAATAAGACAAGTTTGGTCTTTTCTTGTACCATAGTTCATATGGGGTAATTTTGTTCCTTTTGTTAGGAACTCTATTCAAAAGACAGCGGGCCGTCAACATGGCTTCCCCCCATAACCCTTCACTTAGACCAGAATAGGATAGCATGGAATTAACCATTTCCTTAAGAGATCTATTCTTTCTTTCAGCCACACCATTTTTTGTGGTGTATAAGGCGCCGTAGTTTGATGTATTATACCTACGGATTGGAAATAAGTAGGATCATAATATTCACCACCTCTATCGGTGCGTAAGGTATTTTGATGCAATTCTACTTTAGTTTTAAAGATCTTAAATTGGTCTACGGCTTCATCTTTAGCATGAAATAAGTATACATTACAAAACCTAGAGACATCATCTATAAAAGTAATGACATATTTCTTATTTCCTAAAGAGGGGGTAGCATGAAAGTCATATAAATCACTATGTATTAATTCAAGTATTACCGAACTTCTAGTGATACTTTTAAAAGGTTGTCTAGTGATTTTTATTAACATACATGTCTTACATTTTTCCGTATTTTTTTTTATCACATATAGGTATTAAACTATCTATAGACATATCATGCAATATTTTATAATGAACGTGTCCTAAACGAGCATGCCATAAAGATGAATTAACAACATTAGAAGTCATAAAAACAGAACTAGAATCACTTGGAATTTTATTCAAATTCAACATAAACATTCCATTGTTATAATATCCACATCCAACGAATACAACACATTTTGATAAGATAAACTTATCGGATTCAATAACTTGTTTGTAGCCACTATTATTAAGCACAGGACCAGACAATAAGTTCTTACGAATCTTATGTACATACAATACATTTAACAAATTTATACATTTTTCAGAACTAAATTCCAAATCCACAATTCCGTGTCCAAGAATAGGAGCATGATGATCATCGCCCATGTAGAGAGAAAATCCATCATCCACAAGCTTAAGTGTCTTAAACCAGCAAAGATCCTTGCAAACTTGTGTTGTGGCTCCGGAATCAATCCACCATCCAATAGCATCATCCTGCACATAATATGCTTCAGAAATTAAAGAAACATAATGTTGGACAGAATTGTCCCAATTATGTATAAAATTATAACCTTGGTTTTGGGCAGGATCCTTAGACCCTTTTCCTCCAGTACCACTTGTGCTAGCCTCGTTGTTCTTCATTTGAACTTTAACACGACAATCACGTTTAAAGTGACCAGTTTTTCCATATTTCCAACATGCCTCTTTTGGCTTCTTGTTGGAACCATCGTTTGACTTTCCATTGAAACTCCTTTGCTTCCCTTTGTTATTGTTTTTCGTGTAATTTTTGTTCATGTTGGTCTTGCCATCTTCAACCATGTTAACCGATGGTCCACCAACTTTCCCTTTTCCTTTACTTTCCCGCGCCCTTAGAGATTCCTCTATACTCAAATGGCTACCAAGTTGTACAAGTGACAACTCTTCCTTCTAATGTTTCAGGGTATGTTTGAATTCTTTCCATGTCGGAGGCAACTTATCAATTATGCTTGATACAGAAATGGATTCATCCATTTTCATATTGTGTTGTGTAAAGCGTCCAAGGATTTGAAGGAGTTCGTTGTATTGCTCCATGACCGGCCTTGCAACGACCATCTTGTAATTATTGAAATTACTAACAAGGAACTTCTTACTTGAAGCGTCCTCAGCCATGTATTTTGATTCTAAAGAACCCCACAACTCCGTCGCTGATTCAATGTACTAATAAATATCAAATAGGGGGTCAAACATTGATGTGTAAAATCTAGTCTATTAAACTCGACCTACTATTTCACTTAATTACTTACTTATAGGCAGTGGACCTATTCGTATATAATATAGCTTTAAGTAAGTACAGGTTCGTTCGCAGGGACTAATTTAGCTTTAAATCTCGAATTAATAATACTAGTTGTTTTGGGGGTTTGTAACCGAGTTGTCACTTTGCTTAAACTAAAGTATACTAATTATAACGTGAAAACGTTGATCGAAGAATTGAATTTATTTTAAAATCAGTTGATGGAAAGACACTTGTTTAGTAGTCGACTAATGATCCGATTTAACTAATGTCGTTGAATGTTTTCTGTTAACTTTTCTAATATATAACTAAGTTCCTCTCGAATACCTAGTTAACTTTAATTATTTCAAACTATATCGTTCCTCTCGAATACAATATTAGTCCTAAATAATTAAGCTTTAAGAATTAAGCCGATGTAGATGATTTAATCTATTAAACTTCCTCTCGAATAGTTTATCTAGTTTTCTAATCCAATCTCTTGTAATTATAAACTAGCGTACTCGTTTTAATCTAACTACTAAAGTTCTAATCAATTATAGACCGATTGATTGTTTCTTTTCAATTGTTTAACCTAGTTCTAGATTCCTCTCGAATACCTAGACATTCAATTAACCAAAAGAGTATAAAAACCAAAGCAATATTAAGAAATACGGATCAACGATTAAACATGCAACATCAAGAAAGTCATTCAAGTAACATAAATCAAACCATAGCAAAAGTATCCTAACCAAACAAGCGTAATTAAGTTTAGCTACACATTATTAAGTCTAAAGAAGCAAATAAAATAGAAGTAAACATTACTGAAAATCTGGAATAAAAGAATAAGAAACAAACTAGGAAAAGTCGAAAATCGTCTTCGTGACCGAATATGAAACCAACTCTGACTCTAACTCTTCTCCTTGATCTCCAAGCTTCCAAACGAATCCTCTAGCTCCAGTAGATGATAATGATGATTGATGATGATAACTGATCGTTTGGGTTGGTATTTATAGAGATAAATTAGATAGAAATCGTATTCGAGTCGAACTCCAATACACCAAAAATCCCAGGAGGGCGTCGTTGTGACCCTCTAGGACGACGCAGCGCGAGCTGCATTCCCATATTCGAATTCCATAACCAACCGCGACGTTCCTTGCTAGTAATGCGACGTTCTTTTCGTCAGATTTCACTATTTTTCGTCTTTGAAGCTCATTTCTTCCACCATTTCGACTTCCCAATCATATAAACCTATAAAATAGACAAAAATAACTTTTCCACACGATTAAATGCAAAAACTATCCTATCCATCATGTTTACTATGAAAAATGACCAAATATCGCATAGAAATAAACGTATAAATATGCGATATCAAATCCCTCCAAACTTAACCTTTTGCTTGCCCTCAAGCAAAAACTGTTTTCAAAACAAATTATCAAAGCCAAATTAAATTACATAACAAACACCTCACGAATTTTATTGGAAGTAAATCACACAATCTCTCAAATTAATCTAAAAGGTGTGTAACATGTTTTGTAGAATCGCTCAACTGCTCAGTCATGGTGAATATTCTATCATAGGCTTGATAAAGAATCAAATCTCCACCACTAGAGTCTAGGTACAACTAAACGGGGACTTTTATTCGGGTTGTAATATACAGGTATGGGCATGTGAATAATATATAATGGAGTGTAAAAGGGTAAAAATAAAATATATACAAAAACCTAGATTAAATCCGAACTCATAAACTCTTTAACGAACCGAATTGCTTAACTTTGTTCTTCAACTTCAAATATTGTACAAAACTCAATATACACTAACTCTTTTAAATTATACAACTAATTTTTTTTTCGCTTTTCTGTTTTTTCGATTTTTTTTCTTTTTTCTCAACTCACTTTTTTTTTTCAACCTAGTACATGTCTTACAATAATATATTTCTTTTCGTAAGATCACATGCTCAAAAGGCTACTTTTCTATATATTTTTTTTATTCCAAATACAAAAATAATACAAAGGCAATAATAATATAACTTTTTTTTCATGCCTTAATAACTTCTAAACTTCACTTCATACACAATAGCAATCATAATTAAGTTCGGATCTAATCTAAAAATGAAAGGAAAATAAGGCGAGTGTACAAAATATATAGTAGTGTTAAAGAAACGAAAAGGTTTAGGCGCAAAGTTGTTTACTATAGTTTCTAACACTAAAAATGAGTGTTACAAGGGTTGGACGGAAAATAGTACAACAATGTGATAAACTATACAAAAATAATAAAAGAAACGAAAATTGACTAACAAATGGTTAATCCTAATTGCCCCTATCATTGTACCAAATTACACTAAGTTACCCTAATGCAAGGCTCATATGTGGTCTCGAAATGTATAACAATGTCAAGTTCTAAAGTCATCAACCATCGGCACACTCCAAGAATCGAAAAAGTAGCATTAAAAATGAATGCTTTCAAAGGCTCAAATTTCTCACTATTTAATCGAGTAGGGTATCAAATGCGCTCGGTTATGCTTATTGTTTAAGGTAATTAACGACTAGACACGTTATATTTTTTATTTATTTTTTCAATTTTTCGATTTTTTTTTTTTTTTTTGATTTTCTGACTCAAAAATGTACAAAATAACACAAACCTAACACGATGGAAACTAAGCTAAGGGTCGAATGTATAACTAAGAAATTTCCCGATGACCCCCCAAACTTAAGTAACACATTGCCCCCAATGTGTTAATGACTCAAAACCTAAGGAAAAATTCAAAAATAAAATCTAAAAAGAAAAGTAAAGTAAAAGAAAAAGGAAGAAAGTAAAAACCCGGGTTGCCTCCCGATAAGCGCTAATTTTTTTCCGATCGAGTCGTTAGCTTGACTCGAAATGCTTCAACTTATGCCTTTAAGTAAAGGTCGAGATTTCTCTCGCCTTTCTTTCCCACGTGATTTCCATATCCCACGACTCGTCCACTCGACTCAAATCTGTCATGGTCACCAAAAATAAATGCTTCCTTTCCAACATCGAGCATCTTCCTTCGCTTCACCCAAGCATCGTGCCACTCTCGAGCCTCAGAAATTAGTAATCTGTCATCTCTACGTTTTATGAACTCGCACACGTCATCACATTTGCTCACATTAAATTCCTTCGTCTTAAACTCGCTCCAGGACTTTTCATTTCCGATATCCTCAAATTCCTGCAAAATATTTTCCTTTTCTCGACAAGTTAAAGAAAATAAATTAAAAGGGTCGTGAGAGATACCGTGACAGTTTTCTTCCAACAATAAAGACGCTCTTGGATTATTTATTAAATATTCAAGTTCAAGTAAAACCAAATCTGGATCAGATGTCTCATGCTTCATGTGTGGATTACACTTCTCGAATTCCGCTAGCTCCTTCTCCAAAATCGAGTCAGAATCTTCGAGCTATTTCTCAAATGGATTTCTTCCTTAAAATAACGTTGCACCCGGATTATTTATCAAATATTCAATCTCTAATAAATCTAAATCCGGGTCGGATTTTTCAAATGACATGCTCGAACAAGTCTTTTCAAACGCTTCAAGTTCCTTTTGCAATATAACATCAAAATCCTCATCAAATGGCAATTCATCGTTGGTTTCCTCACTTGCCATTATCTCTTTCTCATTCTCAGACGCAAATTCCGCTTCAAGCATTTCCTGCACATCTAGGTCAGACATATCATCAATAACATCAATGCGAAAACAAGTCTCATCGGTAGAGTATGAATGTTTCTTTGGTCTATCTAACATAATTATCATTCTTTCCTTCCCAACCCCCAATGAAATTTGCCTATCTTTCACATGAATTATAGCAACCGCAGTATGTAAGAACGGTCGACCTAACATAATCGATACAGTACAATCCTCCTCCATATCTAGAATTACAAAGTCAACAGGGAAAGTGAATTTTCCTACGTTTACTAGCATATTTTCGGCAATTCCTATTGGGTATTGAAATGATCGGTCGGCTAAACGGATACTCATTCTAGTAGGTTTTAAATCTCCTGAAGCAAGTTTAGCATATAATGATTGTGGCATCAAATTTATACTAGCTCCTAAGTCGTCCAATGCACTACAACTATAGGTATCACTGAAATTACACTTAATAAGAAAACTCCCTGGATCATCCAATTTCGGTGGTGTTGTGTTCTTTACCACAGCTGAACATTCGGCGTTCAGAAAGGTGATTGCGCCTCCGATGACTTCCCTTTTTCCGCGACAAGCTCTTTGATGAACTTCGCGTAATTCGGCATCCCTGCAATTAGATCAACAAGAGGAACATTAATATTAACAGATTTAATCATGTCGCAAAATTTACCGTACTGCTCCTTCATATGTGCCTTCCTCAAACGTTGAGGATATGGGATACGTGGTTCATAAGCTTTGATTGACACTTCCTTCACTGGTTCAGGTGTTTTGGCCTTGGGTTGAACCTGTGGTGCCTCGTCCTCGTCATCCTCGCTCTCGAAATCGTCAGAAAATGGTTCAGCAGAGGGGGGCGTCGTTCGGGTAGCTGGGAACGACGCAGCGGGCAAGGTTTCAGAGGTAGGGCGTCGTTCTGTGGATGTACGTGGCGCCCTATCTGACAGTTTCTCCGAAAAATCCTCGTTTCCTTCTCGATTCCCTCCATAAGCATATCCCGAGCGTGTTGTAATTGCGTTTACATGCTCTTCTCTCATGTTAGGAGGCTGATACTTCGACCCTTGATTATTTGAACTGTTTCCTTGATTTTGTGGTCGTGGATTTTGTTGCGTGTTGATCGGTAACTGGCCCGGTGGCCTGCTCGAAAACCGATCATTCATCCTATCGAACCTCCTCTCCAAGTCCTGCATTGCTGCCTGCTGATTTCGATGCCCTTGCTCGATGTGATCATTTAAAACCTTTAATTGATTAGTAACTGCATCATTCTTTGCAATCTGAGTGTGAATAAACGTCTTTAGAAAATCTTTCACGCTTTGATCATCTTCTTCGTTCTTCGGTGGATCATATCTTGGTCTTGGTGGCGATCTCGTGTTGTTTCTTTGCCAGCCATCATCTCGATTTTCACCACGGTTGTAATTACCCCCGCGGTTTTGCCAGGTTGCTCCCCGATTAGGATAGCCATAATTTGCGTAATTGGCATCCTCCACTCGACACTCACTCGCATAATGCGGTCCTCCACAATTCTCACACCCATGCTTGATCACATGTACCTCTTTCTCAAGATAAGTCATTCTTCTATCAAGTTTGTCTGCCATTGTCTTGATCTCTTTCAGAATAATAGACGTATCATTGTTAGCTTCCACTTGAGCAATATGTCCTCTTGCTCGTCGACCTCTACCATCGTCTCGATACTCCCTCGATAAGCTTATGACTAACTTATCCTCCATCAAGTTATATGCTTCATTTGTGGACTTGTACATAAAGTCTCCTCCTCCGGCTAAATCCAACTCATTCTGTGACTCCTTGGTTAACCCGTAAAAGAAAATCTCTATGATATTATCCTTGCCTAGACCATGACCATAGCAACTCCTCAGCATTTCCTTCAATCTAGCCCACGCCTCAGTAGACGTCTCTCTATCTTCCTGTCGAAATCCTCTAATGTCTCGTAGTAATTTTCTACCCAAGGCAGGTGGGAAAAATCTTTTGACAAAGGTTTCGCGCATTTGTGCCCATGTTGTAATTGTGTTTTCTTCTAGTTCTTCAAACCAAACCTTCGCATATCCGGTGAGAGACGAAGGGAACAACCTCAGCTTGACACTATTGCTTTTTCCTTCTCCATACTTGAACATCTCGCATAGCTCGTTGAATTTTGCTACATGCTTATGTGGATCGGCGTGGTATCGTCCGTCGAAAGTGTTGTCTTGGATCAATTTGAGATGATGACCCTTGACAACGAAATCCTCACCCAAGTCCGGGGTGGTAATAGCTGACCCTCTGGTGGCTGGTACTACAACGGCTGCAGCCCGTCGGTGCATCGACATGTCCAATGGATCCATAGCCGCCTGTGGTTTCGGCTTATCTTCAAAAATTAACTCCTCAACCTCAGACTATGTAGTGCTTCTCCCTCCTTCTGAAGACGCGATATCTTCAAACTTCACGGGTGAGAAAGGTCCAAACCCTGGTGGCGTCGGAATTAATGTGTTTCCTTTCTTCTTGCCTCGCTTCTTTGATACTCCTGGATTCGATCTAGGACTTAGGAGTCGTAATCCCGAAGACCTTGTGTTCATCAACTACCTTAGTACCTACAAAGACAAAGACAAGAAAACCCGTAAATCGCTCCGGTGTAATAACAATTGAAAGTAACTTCCAAGTATGTTAATACTCAAAAGGATCGTATCACAAATTCGAAACAAAAACTAAAAATCAGTCCCTGGCAGCGGCGCCAAAAACTTGATGTGTAAAATCTAGTCTATTAAACTCGACCTACTATTTCACTTAATTACACACTTATAGGCAGTGGACCTATTCGTATATAATATAGCTTTAAGTAAGTACAGGTTCGTTCGCAGGGGCTACTTTAGCTTTAAATCTCGAATTAATAATACTAGTTGTTTTGGGGGTTTGTAACCGAGTTGTCACTTTGCTTAAACTAAATTATACTAATTATAAGGTGAAAACGTTGATCGAGGAATTGAATTTGTTTTAAAATCAGTTGATGGAAAGACACTTGTTTAGTAGTCGACTAATGATCCGATTTAACTAATGTCGTTGAATGTTTTCTATTAACTTTTCTAATATATAACTAAGTTCCTCTCGAATACCTAGTTAACTTTAATTATCTCAAACTATATCGTTCCTCTCGAATATAATATTAGTCCTAAATAATTAAGCTTTAAGAATTAAGCCGATGTAGATGATTTAATAGATTAAACTTCCTCTCGAATAGTTTATCTAGTTTTCTGATCCAATCTCTTGTAATTATAAATTAGCGTACTCGTTTTAATCTAATTACTAAAGTTCTAATCAATTATAGACCGATTGATTGTTTCTTTTCAATTGTTTAACCTAGTTCTAGATTCCTCTCGGATACCTAGACATTTAATTAACCAAAAGAGTATAAAAACCAAAGCAATATTAAGATTAAAGTAAATACCGATCAACGATTAAACATGCAACATCAAGAAAGTCATTCAAGTAATATAAATCAAACCATAGCAAAAGTCTCCTAACCAAACAAGCGTAATTAAGTTCAGCTACTCATTATTAAGTCTAAAGAAGCAAATAAAATAGAAGTAAACATTACTGAAAATCTGGAATAAAAGAATAAGAAACAAACTAGGAAAAGTCGAAAATCGTCTTCGTAATCGAATATGAAACCAACTCCGACTCTAACTCTTCTCCTTGATCTCCAAGCTTCCAAACGAATTCTCTAGCTCCAGTAGATGATAATGATGATTGATGATGATAACTGATCGTTTGGGTTGGTATTTATAGAGATAAATTGGATAAAAATCGTATTCGAGTCGAATTCCAAAACACCAAAAATCCCAGGAGGGCGTCGTTGTGACCCTCTAGGACGACGCAGCGCGAGCTGCATTCCCATATTCGAATTCCATAACCAACCGCGACGTTCCTTGCTAGTAATGCGGCGTTCTCTTCGTCAGATTTCACTATTTTTCGTCTTTTAAGCTCATTTCTTCCACCATTTCCACCTCCCAATCATATAAACCTATAAAATAGACAAAAATAACTTTTCCACACGATTAAATGCAAAAACCTATCCTATCCATCATGTTTACTATGAAAAATGACCAAATATCACATAGAAATAAACGTATAAATATGCGATATCAGACATACCGTTAAAAATGTGTCAACGACAGATGTAGTCATCATTTTCCCATTTGCTTCTTCGCCCAGCTTGTTCTGTCGTTTCGTCCTCCGCAAATTCTGGCATCGAGGAGGACAGTACGTACACAACCTTCAGACCAATGAGGAGAAAGTGCATCTTCTTTTGCCAGCGTTTGAAATCAATTCCTTCGAACTTCTCCAGTTTTCCAAACTTCGATGTCATCTCCTTGAGAGATTCAGCGGCCATGTTTTAAAAATTACTTTATTGATTTCTTAGTAACTGTTTGGGTGTTTGACTTGGATAATTTCCTGATCGTGTAAGATTCACTTTCTCAATAAAGTAATTCGACCCTATACCTTGTCTTAGGGTTACACGAATTATCTAATTGGAATAATCAAGAAATAAGCAATCACTATTCAAGGCAACATAATTATTGATCAAGAACAGGAGAGTATATATGTGAATTTTCGGTATCGTTTCTAAGACTAGAATTTGATTTATATAAGGACGAAGCAGTGCTTACGAATTGATGCCATGAATCGACATATCTGTTCATTTCAATCGGAAGGATTTAATCGGAGGTATTAATCGACATACATGTTGAATTAATTCGGGGATAATATAATATATAATTAAATATATTAATATATAATTAATATATAATTAAATATATTAAATATATCGTTTGGGAGTGGGCCCCAACTAGGGGACACTGCCCCCTAGACCGGCACAACCCCCTTGACCCCTGCATTCTTGTGGAAACGACATAGCTCGTACGACCATGAACCTCGCACTCTCCGACTCGTGAACGGGCTTAACTCGTTTTCCATTCGGTCCCAAAGTAAGTTACAACAACACTAATATTGCCGATGACACTAAAATCACCAACATAGCCGTAGCAGACTTAATATCAATCATGGTTTAATATATATATGTAATTTGAGATATTTCTCTTCCATTATATAGGTGCAGTTAAATATACTACGAGCTCTTTCCCCTGTGCATTTAAACGGCTCAAGTAGTTCACCTCTTCTAACGCATAGTTGTTATTGGAAATTCTCGAAACCTTGTTGTATCATATATATAATTTGATTATGTCGAGTAATAATTTCTTGAAACCATGAATTTTATCGTTTATAATTAAGTTTAGAGGTGACTAGTTTAGGTGAAACAATATGAAGTGAACACATGCAAATTTCGTCAAAAAAACATTCCATTAAGTTCAAGTTAACTTATCTGACGAATTTTATCCCATTAAAGTCAAGTTAACTTATCCGATGAATTTCATTTATATTTTGTTTTTTATGAAAATGCTACAAATTACCAAACTATTGATTTAGTAAGATTTGTTTAAGTGATTTTGGTAACTTGTTATTATATCATGCTTAGTTTAGTTAGAGTTTTGTTTAAACTTAATAGTATATTATAGAAGAAAAAAAAGTTTATAATTTTGCAACTAGTATATAAAATGAATCAAACATATAATTTTTTTTAAATATAAATGTAAAATGATATATAAGGGTAACATTATAGTATTTTAATATTTAGGACAAGACATAATATTATATTAAATTTGATATTATTACTATTTATAACTTGAAATATGGTGTGATGTTGAGTGAAAACATTGGAGATGATATTTTTGCATGTTGAAGATATAGTTTTATTTTCTAAAAACGTTTTAAGAAAAAAATAATAATTACACTAACATAAAAAGTTATTTTGTACGGCCCAGATTACTTTTATCAAATCATGGGGTCCTAACAAAGAATTCTCATGATCCAATAACTTTTTTAGCTTTTTCCATAGAAAATGTTAAACAAAGTATTTTCTTCATTTTACTTTAATTGTTCACAAACAAAAATCATTTAGATTTAAGATTAATACGATAAATACTAATTCAAATTAATATATATTTAGCTATTCGAGCTCAACTCGTAAAAGGCTCGATTCAAGCTAAGATAAACAAGCTCGAGCCCTAACTTTGTCAACTGAGCTCGCGAGTCTAATCAACCTAGCTTTGTTTATACCCATGATATTTGTCCTAGTGATATGTGTGGTGACCCATCAACCTGTAGGTTGGGAGGTTCGAATCCCGTTGTGGATATTTATGTATATATGTGTGAAAATTGTGTGGATGTAACTCTGCCTTTCTAAAAAAAAAAATTGTATTTTGTTTATATAAATATAATACTATAAGTATATAATAATATATAACAAGCTAATTATATAATATAATATAATAATAATTAACTGATATATTTTTAATTTAAATGAGTCGAGTCCGAATCAAGTTCGTGTCTGGAGTGTGTCTTATGAGTCGAGTTCGAACTTTATATATAAGACTTAAAACGAGATGAACACAAGATCAAGCTCTATAAAATTCAAACGAGTCGATCTCGAGCCTAGTGGTTTACACCGTAGTGGTAACCTCTTTTGTAAGTATTTGTAAGACATTTGATTTTTAACATTAGTAACCCAGAATCATCATTTTAGACCAAAATTCAATACTAGTCCAAAGGCGGCCCAATAGTTGCTAAATGGGTTATCTCATATTCTTTGTCCTTTTGGTTTTACCATGGCAAAGTTATTCGTTTTCTTTTTCTCCTTTTCATTTTAATACAAAAAACAAGGTTATATGTTAAAGATGTTTTTTTCTTGTTAACATATATGTCATTATTAAATTATATTATATATTTTTGCTTTGTATTCCTTCTATAATTAAAAGTGCAGAATGCCTATGATTCCGTGCAAAAAATTATTTTTTATTTCGGTTGGGTTGGGCTGTCTTCTTCTGGGCTTGGTGTTTGTTTTGTGTGTTGGGCTTTTCGTTTTGTTTTTCTTCCGGACAGATTTTATGTATCGCCAGCTCCTGTTTTTTCTTTTGCCACCTGTCGATCAATCCAGCAAAGAAATTCTTCTTCCCTGCCGACGCGTGTGTTTACAGGTGGCGTGTTTGTATTTTTCTTCCCCACTTCCACCTGCTCTTTCATTATCGGAATTCGAATACTTTCTTTTTTATTTTCCGATTCAGTTCAAAATGCACGAACCCGCAATCAGGTACCATTTTTTAGTCAATCAATCCAATTTGTTAACTTTCTGATTCCGATTACAATTCGTAAAATTAATCTATTTAGGGTTTCGATTACTGATTTGATTTCGATTTCTGTTCAGGTATATAATGATATGATTTTCTCTTATAATCTGTATGTATGGAATTTGCGATTCGTTTTATCGTATTCATTATTTTTTGTTGCTATAAAAACAGGGAGAGGTCGTATAATTTTACTGATGTTGTAGGCATTCTTGTACAAATGCTCTCAAGGCTTTGAGGAGCAAGTATGATCCTTTATCTTTTTAACTTAATTTATATCTGAATGGCTGAAAAAAAGTAAATATTATTTTGATAAACGCGCAAGATGGTGGGGAACATCGATTATCAAGTTGTAGTGAAGATAGAATGGATGTGCCTAAAGTTAGGTGAGAAATATTACAATATACAGTGTGTGGTTGTGGTTGTATTGAAGATGTTTGATTGTGTGTGGTACTAATACTGCAACTTGATTTGCTGTACTGCACGTAGTAGCTTATTTACGGAAAATGTATATGCTAAAGTGGTGTTTGTGATCGATTTAAATACTGACTATTGTGTTAAGTAAGCGTATATAATCAATTTAGATTGTTTGGATAGTACCTGTTTATCTGCTTAGCTTTAAGATAAACGTTCAGTTTGGAATAAGCAGCTACGTATGTTATTGTGTTCTGCTTAGTATACCAATAAGCACCTTCAAATAAGCAATCATAATTCCCAAATACCTCCTAAGATGGTTATTAGCTCTTTTCTAGGTGTTTTATCTTTGCATTCTAGGTTTTGGAACTCACTATTTTGATTACTTTTAGGGTTTAGAAGTGGCGTGTTTAAGCCTTTTTCAATCAACTTGAGTAGGTTATAAAAAACCAGCCTATGCAAGTTGTGAAGTGAATGTGAGCCTTTGTGTATGACATGATCATAGTTTTTTTTTCCTTTCCCCTACTTTAGATAACTAGATGACATAAGGATCTTTTAGGTGAATTAACTGTATAATGCATTAAGTTAGGCATTCTTCCTTTTACAAGAATGGCGGCACTTCAGATACTGTTCTTCAAGTAGTAAAAAGGTTCCCTTTCTTTAATTATCGGACTTATGGATCTGTATTTTTGACTCTCGATGTCGGTTTGAAAGAATTAAATCTTTGTAATGGTTATATATATTTGAGGTTAACAATGAGTCACTTAGGCGTCAAAGCAACACCAAGTAGCTTAGTCTTTCGATCCTCATGCGAATTATCATACTTTATGTTGCACGAGGGAGGGGGAGAGGGTTATGTGTATAATATATAAAATTTAAAAATGTACATATAACCTCTTAGGCTTTTCCAAAATAAAAAGCTCACCTATGACTTTGCTTTATATCATTGAGTAAATAAAAAGTTGCACAATATATATAAAAACTCACCTAGCTAGGAGGTAATTATCATCCCAATTGCTTTACTTAGCAGTTAATGTAGCGTAAAGTTAGTTGAAAGTATGTGAGAGTATGAGATTAATGCACAAGCAGGATTAGTATGACTAGATGCCTAGGTGTGAATTATTGATGTTTACGTATTCGAATTGGATGAATAAATCAACCTGCTAAGCACTTGTAACTTTGTAAGGTCAGTTTAAAGATGTAGTTCGCGCCAATTCTATATTTTAGCGAAAATCAGAATAAGTAAAGCATATGCTTGAGGCCTCAAGCATATTTCTTTCAAAAATTTATGTTATTTTTCTTGCTGTTGCAGTTCTGCCTGACTTCGCACAAGTATATGGCTTTATTGGCAGCGTATTTGATCCACATACCAGTGGTCACTTGCAGAAACTCAAAAAGATGGACCCCGTTGATGTTGAAACGGTATGCTTGCGGACAATTAACAATTAACAGTTTCTGCTGGAGATAAACTTCAGGACGGACTTATCGGAAAAGAAAAACGACGGCTGCTGGCTCATTACCACTGATTATCTGAGAGCGAATCAGGTTTCCTCTACCACTTCAAATTCCGGTAAATCGTCGGTGTTGGAAAGTGTTGTTGGAAGAGATTTCTTACCTCGTGGATCTGATAATCGTTTTACTAGATCTCTTCTAGGAGCTTATTTACATTATACACTGTAGATGGTATATATCTATATATATATATATATATACATACATATAGTGTATGTAATTAGCAATTTAGCATGCCGATTCTAACTACAGTTATCGGATTTCTTCACTTATTGGATCTCTCTCTCTTCTAGGAGCTTATTTACTTATACATATATAGTGTATATGATTAGCAATTTTGTGTACTGATTTATACTACAGTTATCGGATTTCTTATAGTATATGTTATGTAGTGTTAGATTTATAATTCGCTTTTGAACAAGGATGTTCACGATATAATTAGAAAAAGGCGGTATTGTTAATGATAATTGAGAAGTAAGACATTGAACTGAACTTTTGAAAATTCTATTGATCATCAGAAATGGTTAAAAAGGAAATACGATAATTTATGTTTTGTATTATGGATGTGGAGGTTTTAAGTTTAAACTCTGTTTAATCTTCTTTTATAAGGTATTGTTACGAGGAGGCCATTGGTATTCCAGCTTCATAAGATAGAGAGGGGAACTGAGTATGCAGAATTTCTTCATGCTCCGAGGAAAAAGTTCGCGGACTTTGGTACGTTAATACATACTGGCGCACCTACCAAGCAATCGTTTTACATTAAAAATCATCTTGTACTGCTTACCAATACACATGAAAAAGGAAATACACAGTTGAAGCTTCCTATAGTCCTTAATTTCGTTCCAAATCTGTTGTGTCAAATATGACCTGCTAATTATTAACTTGAATACAATGTGCAAACTATAGCATCCATAACTGAACCAAATGTTTATATAATAAAAAATAGATTGACTTCAGTTATGATATCATATAAGGAAAAAAATAATAATTCGATGCTGCATGTTCTGTATAATTATCTTTATTCTCGGATGATATGCAAATATTATATATCACTTGTCTGTCTATCGTGACTTTTGGAGAAAGAAAAGTGACTAAAAATTGTAAGCTCTGTTCAGATATTTATTGCAGAAGATATTAATGGTTTCATTTTGTTATGTAAAGGCTTAGCACTAATAAATTGGTCACTTTAAATGATTATATGAACGCATATATTTAGAATTAGATCACTGATTGTTTTTGTTTTTCCTACAGCAACTGCTGTGCGTAAGGAGATTGAAGATGAGACAGAGCGTCTTACTGGGAAGTCAAAAGCAATCTCGAACCGTCCAATTCATCTTAGCATTTATTCTCCAAATGGTAGTGTCACTGTCTGTGGTAGTTGATTCATAATAAATACGGAGTATATTTTTGTATACATATTATTTATTGGATTTTGATTTTCCTTTATGGTTTTACTGCATTTGTGACTACTATGTCCAACTTTTTGCTCCGATTATGTTTTTCTTAATTTCAACATCATGATAATCTTGACAGATGATCTATCTTTTTTATATCGACATTAAGTGCTTAATATTTGTTTTACAGTGGTGAACCTGACTCTTATAGATCTTCCCGGGTTAACAAAAGTTGCTGTAGGTGAGCATTTACTACTATTTTGGTTTAACATTGAGTTGTCCAACATCAACCGCTATACTATGACAATAGTTACTGATGCAAGTATCTGTGATGAACTTTTTGGCATTTGCAGAGGGACAGCCCGAGTCCATTGTTGAAGATATTGAAAACATGGTCCGTTCTTATGTTGAAAAGGTAAGGGAACTTGAAAATCATAGTATAGTTCTTAATATTGATATTGATATAGGATAGCCACATAACAATGCCTCATCTCGATCTTGATATTGATATGGAAACTTTTGTTTTCTGTAGCCAAATTGCATTATTTTAGCAATTTCTCCTGCTAATCAAGACATTGCCACATGTGACGCTATAAAGCTTGCTAGAGAAGTTGATCCTTCAGGTATCTTATGGTTGTTACATGTTGAATCAGCTTTTTAATGCCACAAAAAGGTTTCTCATTTTGCATTTCATTTTGTAGGTGATCGAACATTTGGAGTGGTAACTAAACTCGATCTCATGGATGTCATTATATATAGATCGATGATGTAAAATTAACTAAATAACGTATGCACAGGACGAGTGGGAAGAGCAACAGGCAGCAGTTTATGCACTGAGCATCAATATAATAGCGAACCCGTGCAACGCACGGGAAATCCTCTAGTTACAATAAATAGTACTATATTATTGTTTCGTGTGAATAAAAGATAATAATTAAATCGTATATTTATGTAGATTTTAAGTTATTATGAGAATACAATTTAACACGTATAATAAAACATATAGCTTTATGTTTATATATATGTTGTTTATAGTTATAATAACATATACATCTATACGTTTATACATATGTTTTGATATTTTGTATTGGAAGATTTTAGAATAAAAATAGAGTAAATCATAGTCAAAATTGAGCGAATATATTGGTAAATTATAATTATAATTATGTTTTTTTTTTTACTTTAGTGGAGATGGAATGAAAGGGAAAATATAATTATATATTGTATAAGGGTATAAAATGAAAAAAAGTTTTTGATGATATCATCAATCTGATCTAACGATTTAAATCAAAGATATTAACACACAAAGTGACCTTAATTTATCATGTAACATTTAATATCTCTCTTTTATTATATATTAAACATAAAAATTAAAGATGTATAACCTTCTTTTATTTTCTTAATATTTTAAAAAAGGTTTAAGCCATTAATCTATCGTATCATATCATATAATAAATATAAATATGATTTGTTTTTGTTCTTATCTGTCTTTTAAAATTGGTAATATTTAATTACATTCACATATACCTCAATGTAGACTACAGATATATAAACTATTCATATATGTTAAACTCGTTTTGTTGTATATGTAATAGGTCATACTGAATTCAAATCCTTACTAGATATTCGTCGACAGTTTACAGTTTACTAATCATGTTTATTGAATTTATAATCATATCATTTATTCGTTGCAATAGTATAATTGTCTTTTCGGGTAACCGAAGAGTCCAGAATTTGTCAATTCATGGGGCAATATGATAACAACTATCATTCTGCGGCCTATTTCAAACCATTCATATCTTGCCTAGCTTTTGCATTGAGATTCCTATTAGATCATGCAAAAAAGTATTTGATTGTAAAGTGTTACACGAGAGAGAAGACAGACAACAACGAGATAACGATTAGAGAGATGGCACATGGCACTGGACCTAATAAGAAAGATATGTCGCGATTAAGATGTTTGATACTCTTTGATGTTGCTCTTTTCATCTAAATGAACAAATGGACCTAAAACCTAAATATCAAAATGTCGTTTAAATAATCCAAAATTTTGTAAATAATAATAACTCCTAGTCTATTTAAAAATGTTCATAGCACCTCTCTGAATCTTTGAAATGCAAATACATTTCAGAAAGGATATTGTTAAGATTAGACATCGATAAGTGCTAAATATAATCAATCGTCTAATGTTTAAGCATCAAACACATACATAAAAATATTTAGTCGACTAGTTGTAGACTATTTCTTATCAAACAAAACTATAAAAGATATACCTCCCATTGATGTCTCTTAGAAATTTGCTAATGTGTAGTCGACTAGTCGTAGACTATTTCTTATCTCAAACGTTGCACCTTTTGCTCTCTTTAAAATATTTATTTTTTTTCTGCTTGTTTTTTTTTGAAAGATAAGGCATAGGTAACTTATAAACCTCCGGCAGACTCAAGCATGAGTCATGAGGAATTGGAATCCTATCCAAATTTCGACGTGATTGCAATACATTAACCGAATTAATTATGTTTAATTAATTAACGTCCTCATTCTTTTAGTCATATTAAGTCCACTGATCTTATACTATTATATTATTATATGACTTTACTTTTTTAATAGCAACGAAAATACCTTTCAGTTGTTAGTAACAAGACGTCAGCACACAACTGTCAATCCAAATACTTTTTGGATCCACAGTCACACACATTTGTTCCTTTAATGTTTTAACTTTGGAGCATGTATTTAATGAAATAGTATTCTAATTTGTAGATCGAATTTTGGTGCACGGTTATCATATCTTCTTTATCTAATAAATGGGACATTTGGTTGATGTCATAAAGCTGACATGACGTGTCCTTAAACTATTCACATAGGACACTATTTAAATTGATGACATCATTTGGTTAGGTGTAATTTTATTAGATTTTTAAAATAAATTTAGTTAAATTTGTTAAAGAAAAATAATATAGCGTATCTTGAACGGCTAAAAAATGCGGTGTTGTAACAAATCTCATTGGTTGGAACCTAATGGACAATGTATCCCCTCAAAATTCAAACCGGATTCATTATTTCTTTTGAATTGAAGAAAATGTCTTGAACTTGGGAATACACTAATTAAAGCTATGAAATAGCAAAGCCTTCATAACAAGCAAAAGCAAGCTATTCAGATTTGAATTTCAAATCACTTCATCTTGTACCTTAAGATTTATATCTTTCTCTCATTCTTCTTCTATCATTTTATTTTCAGAAATTGGGGTAAGTGTAAATCAGAGTTCTTATTCTTTTTATTTGCAGACCTTTTTTCGATCTCTACACATCATTTTTATGTTACATACACTAATGATTACTTTTGTGTTTGATTTTGGTAGTTAATGAAGCATATGAAGAATATTCGACCTTGACCTTCATCTTGATCTTCTTCGAAATATTTAGTAAACATGTTGTCAAAGCAACCTACTTTAGGTTTTAAGTTGATCCATTGAGGTATGACTCTTTATTTGCTTTCTAACATTTAAATTCGTAAAATTCTGTTTTTCAACTAACGAGATGTAAAATAACACTCTCCGTGGCAGCTCAAATAAACTAAAATACATAGTCAAATAAAACCCTCTTCTTGAATCACACCGGGTAGAAAGTCTTAAGGTGGCGTTCTTTTGGTTTTGTAGAAAGTTGGAAATTTTATTTTTCGAATGGTATTTAGAGGTAATTGTTTTCCTTTCTATTTTATTTATTACATTTATTTGCATACATTGAATAATATGTTTGGCCTGGGTATTGTATTTTTAAAGGGTTGTGTTATAGAAACCCTCCCTACCCCACACACCTCACATGTCAAACCCCCCCTACCCTACATTTCAACCCTCCCTACCCTATATATCCTATTATTTTAATATATGTGGACCCCCTTTTGTACTTATGTTTTTTTTTTAATTCTTTTTTATTTACTTTTTAATACAAAATGTAATATTTAATAAATCTAATTGTAATTTTTCATGAATATATGTATAGTTATTCATTTTTATTAAATCTAACAAAAACACATCTATTTTGTCTAACATAGTTGAGTTAGATAGAGCAGGTCGGGTCCATGATTTTGAGTATTCCATAGGAAAACTAATATATACGCTTTCTAAATATATATTCTTACACGTATATAAACAAAATTGATAGTATTACTTCATTATATAATCGGCCAATTATATCTATATCATAGAGACAAAGTTATACGTGTTTTCCACTCTGGCACGGTCCAAACTGGCCACAACCGAATGATCCAATAGTGATCTTACATGTGGCGGATATTTAGGATATAAAAATGTTTTATAAAAATATTTATAAAAATAGTATTTAGGATATAAAAATGTATTTATAAAAATATTTATATAAAAATGTATTTATAAAAATATTTATATAAAGTGAGTTAATGGTTTAATTTAATGTGTTAATAGTTTAATTAAAATGTCTTGATCCTTGTTTATTTAATTTTTATAGATGTTCAATACGCACAATGAATTAACTGATTGGGCTCAAAATATAGCTCGAAACCTAGGTTTTGTTATTGTTAAGCGAAGAACCAAACAAAAAAACGGGTATACACATAAGATCGAGTATATTTGTGAAAAGGGTGGGCACAAATTCGACAAGATTTGTTGCAAACTATAAATCTTAATAGGGATTTTTACACCAATATGTACTTTTTTTATTATACCGAATATGTGAATAATAGAATACGAATGTTGCATTTTAATACACAATTTATTTTTTCGTTAAATTATGTATAATGTTTGTTATTTTACGATACTTGAAAAATTAGAAAAAACGACAACAAAAAGACAAAAAAAGACAAAAGAACAAAAAAAATGTCACATCTATGACACATATGTGTCATAGATATGACATAAAGGTAAGGGGGGTTGGAATAACTTATTAGGGAGGGTGGGAATAACTTGTGCCATTTTTAAAATCGAACTATACAAGTTAGCATTTTGACATATTACCTACATTTGTCGGCCCATTTATGTAGAACAGTAAAAATTAGTACTTCATATTAGTGTTGTGAATCGATCATGGATTCTTTGAGATTTTACTTTTTATGCCAATTTCAATAAAAACTTTTCTAGGAACAAACACTAAAAAAGGTTAAAAGAAAAAGAAAAAAAAAACTAAATTAGCTGTTTAATTAATTTATTTTTGAATTAGCTGTTTAAATAAGCAATCCTAACACCTCCTGATTGAAAATTTTTAACTTTCTCACAGACCAACTGTTTGATGAAATTAATTTATTTAATTGTGCATATATGCAATTCTTCGGCTTATAGACAGTAACTAACCACTTGAACCACAAAAATGATAAAACAAAGGTATAGATTAAGGTCGTTGTCCAATTTACAATTTATTCTTCAATCAATTTGAGCTCCTAGGTTTTGGCTCATCGTGTGGGGTCGATATCAATACTTTCATTGATATATTCTAAGTTTATGATCTCTTCACTTTTGACTTTGAAGTTTCTTCCCCATGGATTCTTATGGTTC
>CAJVGC010000060.1:40204287-40231950 GCA_910822075.1 Senecio squalidus | reverse complement strand
TAAAAAAAAAAAAAAAAAAAAAGAGAAAGAGGCATTTTAGAAGAAAAAAGGAAAGAGAAAACTCACATCGGCTCCCAATAGCAATGGAAGGCTTCTGATTAACGGGGATCCAGTTCCGGCACACGCCAGCCAGGATCAGCCCTTCGGTGGGGTAGGAGCGAACGTGGATGGGGTTCGCCAAGATAAGCTCTATCTGGCCCCTCTCCACGTCCGTAGGAACCGGAGCCTCATCCTTAAAACCCCCGGTAGTAACGGACCGCCAGGGCTTAGCAATGGGAGCGAGAGAAGCGTTTACCCAGAAGAAGGACTCCTTCCACTTCTTCATACCAGTAGGGACGAAGGTAAAGCAATCCTTGTCCACCAGCTCATTCTTCGCCTGGCGCTCCACCATAAACCAGTCGCCGTTGCGAGCCAGTTTGAAAAACTGACGCCACAAACTAAGAGTGGCGTCGAAGCCCAGCGCCCGACACAAAATCTCGAAGGACATAATCCTGAGAACACCCAGGGGATTCATCTGGATGGGGGTGATTCGATAGTGCTCAATCACTGAAAGAAAGAATTCAGTGAAAGGCAGACGAAGGTTTGAAAACTCAAACCACTTGCAGTACATGGCGATGGTTCCCTGAGGGCAATCCAACACCGTGTCCTGGACACGGGGCTCTGTGGCGCACCAGTTGGCGGCGAGTTCATATTGCTCACAGAATTTCTGGAATTCTTTATGAGTAAGGGTGCAAAAAGAAGTGGAAAGGTCGGATTTGCCCATTGTATAGGGTGGAGTATATACGAAACAACGAGCTATGATGAAAATGGGGGAAAATAAATCGGAAGGAAGGGAGAATTCTGGGCAAGAAGAAAGAAAAGGAGAAAGAACTAAGCAAGAGGTAAAAGAAAATAATGAGAGGAGATTTCGGTTTAAATAGAAAAAAGGGGGTGAAGGATAACCGTATGGCGCATGATAGGCACGAATCCCGAAAATCAAGGAGCATCTGAAGCTGTCAGGGAAGCGCGTGAGGGCCCATGGAATGTCTAGAGACAGGCGCGTGGGGAGAGTGAAACGGCGGCATTTATGGGAGATGTGACCTCGCATTAATGACTGACACACGCACGCTTGCCCTTTGGGTTGTCAAAGCAACGCGCAACGGTTACATTAATGAGCATGACAAGACAGCGCTTGACCCTTCGCCAATAAAGACCCGATGAGTTACCATGAGGTAAAGCAGCGGCGGAAAAGTAATTAGGAGAGTCTAGTATAACGGTGCTAGTGCTCCGTCATGCTAGACTGGGGGGGGGGGGGGGGGGGGGGGGGGGGGGGGGGGGGGGGGGGCATGTTGGAGTATATATGGATATACTCCAAAATTGACTTTTTACCTTATTGCTTCGGTAAGATACCTTCGGCCATATCAATGGAGCGCCAGGCCGAAGCTATTTGTGTTTGACTAAGCTGACATCATCAAACCGTCGAAAGAAGAAACGCCAAACATGTCACGTGCTCAACTGACATAAAGTACCTGACAGGCGGCTAAAAGGACTGTACCACGTGATACAGCAGAAAAGGTACTGGAAGCTTATCAATCGCCCCCTGAATAATAAGGAGATGCCGAAGGTGCTGTCTATGGACCGGACTCATCAAGGAAGGGAATATAGTGCGCCGAAAGAGGGAACAATCTATTATCCAAGGGATAATGGACCGAAGCACCAGGTAGTATAAAAGGTGCCAGACCCATTCCAGGAAAAGGGGATCTGAACCTTATACACTCTAAATCAAGAACATTCTCCTTAAATGTTCTTGATTATTCTTTCATCTTTTTAATAGCACTAACTTCTCATAATCTTTAAACCCTGAATTCTCATCATGAATACTTATTCTCAAGCCCGAGCCTTATCGGGGACCCCTCCCCGATAAGCTTTAGGCGTTTGTTTCGTGTGACAGATTTCGAGTTAGAGGACGTTTTCGAAGATTTCTTGCAGTATAAGCCCAGAAGGTTTTTTACTTTAACACCATAAGAATCCATGGGGAAGAAACTTCAAAGTCAAAAGTGAAGAGACCATAAACTTAGAATATATCAATGAAAGTATTGATATCGACCCCACACGATGAGCCAAAACCTGGGAGCTCAAATTGATTGAAGAATAAATAGTAAATTGGACAACGACCTTAATCTATACCTTTGTTTTATCATTTTTGTGGTTCAAGTGGTTAGTTACTGTCTATAAGCCGAAGAATTGCATATATGCACAATTAAATAAATTAATTTCATCAAACAGTTGGTCTGTGAGAAAGTTAAAAATTTTCAATCAGGAGGTGTTAGGATTGCTTATTTAAACAGCTAATTCAAAAATAAATTAATTAAACAACTAATTTAGTTTTTTTTTTCTTTTTCTTTTAACCTTTTTTAGTGTTTGTTCCTAGAAAAGTTTTTATTGAAATTGGCATAAAAAGTAAAATCTCAAAGAATCCATGATCGATTCACAACACTAATATGAAGTACTAATTTTTACTGTTCTATATAAATGGGCCGACAAATGTAGGTAATATGTCAAAATGCTAACTTGTATAGTTCGATTTTAAAAATACAATACCCAGGCCAAACATATTATTCAATGTATGCAAATAAATGTAATAAATAAAATAGAAAGGAAAACAATTACCTCTAAATACCATTCGAAAAATAAAATTTCCAACTTTCTACAAAACCAAAAGAACGCCACCTTAAGACTTTCTACCCGGTGTGATTCAAGAAGAGGGTTTTATTTGACTATGTATTTTAGTTTATTTGAGCTGCCACGGAGAGTGTTATTTTACATCTCGTTAGTTGAAAAACAGAATTTTACGAATTTAAATGTTAGAAAGCAAATAAAGAGTCATACCTCAATGGATCAACTGGTTGCTTTGACAACATGTTTACTAAATATTTCAAAGAAGATCAAGATGAAGGTCAAGGTCGAATATTCTTCATATGCTTCATTAACTACCAAAATCAAACACAAAAGTAATCATTAGTGTATGTAACATAAAAATGATGTGTAGAGATCGAAAAAAGGTCTGCAAATAAAAGAATAAGAACTCTGATTTACACTTACCCCAATTTCTGAAAATAAAATGATAGAAGAAGAATGAGAGAAAGATATAAATCTTAAGGTACAAGATGAAGTGATTTGAAATTCAAATCTGAATAGCTTGCTTTTGCTTGTTATAAAGGCTTTGCTATTTCATAGACTCTCTGACAATAGCTTTAATTAGTGTATTCCCAAGTTCAAGACATTTTCTTCAATTCAAAAGAAATAATGAATCCGATTTGAATTTTGAGGGGATACATTGTCCATTAGGTTCCAACCAATGAGATTTGTTACAACACCGTATTTTTTAGCCACGCTATATTATTAATTTATTTTAAAAATCTAATAAAATTACAACTAACCAAATGATGTCATCAATTTAAATAGTGTCCTATGTGAATAGTTTAAGGACACGCCATGTCAGCTTTATGACATCAATCAAATGCCCCATTTATTAGATAAAGAATAAAGAAGATATGATAACCGTGCACCAAAATTCGATCTACAAATTAGAATACTATTTCATTAAATACATGCTACAAAGTTAAAACATTAAAGGAACAAATGTGTGTGACTGTGGATCCAAAAAGTATTTGGATTGACAGTTGTGTGCTGACGTCTTGTTACTAACAACTGAAAGGTATTTTCGTTGCTATTAAAAAAGTAAAGTCATATAATAATATAATAGTATAAGATCAGTGGACTTAATATGACTAAAAGAATGAGGACGTTAATTAATTAAACATAATTAATTCGGTTAATGTATTGCAATCACGTCGAAATTTGGATAGGATTCCAATTCCTCATGACTCATGCTTGAGTCTGCCTATGCCTTATCTTTCAAACAAAAACAAGCAGAAAAAAAATAAATATTTTAAAGAGAGCAAAAGGTGCAACGTTTGAGATAAGAAATAGTCTACGACTAGTCGACTACACATTAGCAAATTTCTAAGAGACATCAATGGGAGGTATATCTTTTATAGTTTTGTTTGATAAGAAATAGTCTACAACTAGTCGACTAAATATTTTTATGTATGTGTTTGATGCTTAAACATTAGACGATTGATTATATTTAGCACTTATCGATGTCTAATCTTAACAATATCCTTTCTGAAATGTATTTGCATTTCAAAGATTCAGAGAGGTGCTATGAACATTTTTAAATAGACTAGGAGTTATTATTATTTACAAAATTTTGGATTATTTAAACGACATTTTGATATTTAGGTTTTAGGTCCATTTGTTCATTTAGATGAAAAGAGCAACATCAAAGAGTATCAAACATCTTAATCGCGACATATCTTTCTTATTAGGTCCAGTGCCATGTGCCATCTCTCTAATCGTTATCTCGTTGTTGTCTGTCTTCTCTCTCGTGTAACACTTTACAATCAAATACTTTTTTGCATGATCTAAATAGGAATCTCAATGCAAAAGCTAGGCAAGATATGAATGGTTTGAAATAGGCCGCAGAATGATAGTTGTTATCATATTGCCCCATGAATTGACAAATTCTGGACTCTTCGGTTACCCGAAAAGACAATTATACTATTGCAACGAATAAATGATATGATTATAAATTCAATAAACATGATTAGTAAACTGTAAACTGTCGACGAATATCTAGTAAGGATTTGAATTCAGTATGACCTATTACATATACAACAAAACGAGTTTAACATATATGAATAGTTTATATATCTGTAGTCTACATTGAGGTATATGTGAATGTAATTAAATATTACCAATTTTAAAAGACAGATAAGAACAAAAACAAATCATATTTATATTTATTATATGATATGATACGATAGATTAATGGCTTAAACCTTTTTTAAAATATTAAGAAAATAAAAGAAGGTTATACATCTTTAATTTTTATGTTTAATATATAATAAAAGAGAGATATTAAATGTTACATGGTAAATTAAGGTCACTTTGTGTGTTAATATCTTTGATTTAAATCGTTAGATCAGATTGATGATATTATCAAAAACTTTTTTTCATTTTATACCCTTATACAATATATAATTATATTTTTCCTTTCATTCCATCTCCACTAAAGTAAAAAAAAAACATAATTATAATTATAATTTACCAATATATTCGCTCAATTTTGACTATGATTTACTCTATTTTTATTCTAAAATCTTCCAATACAAAATATCAAAACATATGTATAAACGTATAGATGTATATGTTATTATAACTATAAACAACATATATATAAACATAAAGCTATATGTTTTATTATACGTGTTAAATTGTATTCTCATAATAACTTAAAATCTACATAAATATACGATTTAATTATTATCTTTTATTCACACGAAACAATAATATAGTACTATTTATTGTAATACAAAGCAAAAATATATAATATAATTTAATAATGTCATATATGTTAACAAGAAAAAAACATCTTTAACATATAACCTTGTTTTTTGTATTAAAATGAAAAGGAGAAAAAGAAAACGAATAACTTTGCCATGGTAAAACCAAAAGGACAAAGAATATGAGATAACCCATTTAGCAACTATTGGGCCGCCTTTGGACTAGTATTGAATTTTGGTCTAAAATGATGATTCTGGGTTACTAATTTTAAAAATCAAATGTCTTACAAATACTTACAAAAGAGGTTACCACTACGGTGTAAACCACTAGGCTCGAGATCGACTCGTTTGAATTTTATAGAGCTTGATCTTGTGTTCATCTCGTTTTAAGTCTTATATATAAAGTTCGAACTCGACTCATAAGACACACTCCAGACACGAATTTGATTCGGACTCGACTCATTTAAATTAAAAATATATCAGTTAATTATTATTATATTATATTATATAATTAGCTTGTTATATATTATTATATACTTATAGTATTATATTTGTATAAACAAAATACAATTTCTTTTTTTAGAAAGGCAGAGTTACATCCACACAATTTTCACACATATATACATAAATATCCACAACGGGATTCGAACCTCCCAACCTACAGGTTGATGGGTCACCACACATATCACTAGGACAAATATCATGGGTATAAACAAAGCTAGGTTGATTAGACTCGCGAGCTCAGTTGACAAAGTTAGGGCTCGAGCTTGTTTATCTTAGCTTGAATCGAGCCTTTTACGAGTTGAGCTCGAATAGCTAAATATATATTAATTTGAATTAGTATTTATCGTATTAATCTTAAATCTAAATGATTTTTGTTTGTGAACAATTAAAGTAAGATGAAGAAAATACTTTGTTTAACATTTTCTATGGAAAAAGCTAAAAAAGTTATTGGGTCATGAGAATTCTTTGTTAGGACCCCATGATTTGATAAAAGTAATCTGGGCCGTACAAAATAACTTTTTATGTTAGTGTAATTATTATTTTTTTCTTAAAACGTTTTTAGAAAATAAAACTATATCTTCAACATGCAAAAATATCATCTCCAATGTTTTCACTCAACATCACACCATATTTCAAGTTATAAATAGTAATAATATCAAATTTAATATAATATTATGTCTTGTCCTAAATATTAAAATACTACTCCGTATAATGTTACCCTTATATATCATTTTACATTTATATTTAAAAAAAATTATATGTTTGATTCATTTTATATACTAGTTGCAAAATTATAAACTTTTTTTTCTTCTATAATATACTATTAAGTTTAAACAAAACTCTAACTAAACTAAGCATGATATAATAACAAGTTACCAAAACCACTTAAACAAATCTTACTAAATCAATAGTTTGGTAATTTGTAGCATTTTCATCAAAAACAAAATATAAATGAAATTCATCGGATAAGTTAACTTGACTTTAATGGGATGAAATTCGTCAGATAAGTTAACTTGACCTTAATGGAATGTTTTTTTGACGAAATTTTCATGTGTTTACTTCATATTGTTTCACCTAAACTAGTCACCTCTAAATTTGATTTAATTATAAACGATAAAATTCATGGTTTCAAGAATTTATTACTCGACATAATCAAATTAATATATGATACAACAAGGTTTCGAGAATTTTCAAGAACAACTATGCGTTAGAATAGGTGAACTACTTGAGCCGTTTAAATGCACGGGGGAAAGAGCTCGTAGTATATTTAACTGCACCTATATAATGGAAGAGAAATATCTCAAATTACATATATATATATATTAAACCATGATTGATATTAAGTCTGCTACGGCTATGTTGGTGATTTTAGTGTCATCGGCAATATTAGTGTTGTTGTGACTTACTTTGGGACCGAAGGGAAAACGAGTTAACACCGTTCACGAGTCGGAGAGTGCGAGGTGCACGGTCGTACGAGCTATCTCGTTTCCACAAGAATGCAGGGGTCAAGGGGGTTGTGCCGGTCTAGGGGGCAGTGTCCCCAAGTTGGGGGCCACTCCCAAACCATATATTTAATATATTTAATTATATATTAATTATATATTAATATATTTAATTATATATTATATTATCCCCGGATTAATTCAACAGGTACGTCGATTAATACCTCCGATTAAATCCTTCCGATTGAAATGAACAGATATGTCGATTCATGGTATCAATTCGTAAGCACTGTCTCTTCCTTATATAAATCAAATTCTAGTCTTAGAAACGATACCGAAAATTCACATATATACTCTCCTGTTCTTGATCAATAATTATGTTGCCTTGAATAGTGATTGCTTATTTCTTGATTATCCCAATTAGATAATTCGTGTAACCCTAAGACAAGGTATAGGGTCGAATTACTTTATTGAGAAAGTGAATCTTACACGATCAGGAAATTATCCAAGTCAAACACCCAAACAGTTACTAAGAGATCAATAAAGTAATTTTTAAAACATGGCTGCTGAATCTCTCAAGGAGATGACATCGAAGTTTGGAAAACTGGAGAAGTTCGAAGGAATTGATTTCAAACGCTGGCAAAAGAAGATGCACTTTCTCCTCATTGGTCTGAAGGTTGTGTACGTACTGTCCTCCTCGATGCCAGAATTTGCGGAGGACGAAACGACAGAACAAGCCAGGCGAAGAAGCAAATGGGAAAATGATGACTACATCTGTCGTGGACACATTTTTAACGGTATGTCTGATATCGCATATTTATACGTTTATTTCTATGCGATATTTGGTCATTTTTCATAGTAAACATGATGGATAGGATAGGTTTTTGCATTTAATCGTGTGGAAAAGTTGTTTTTGTCTATTTTATAGGTTTATATGATTGGGAAGTGGAAATGGTGGAAGAAATGAGCTTAAAAGACGAAAAATAGTGAAATCTGACGAAGAGAACGTCGCATTACTAGCAAGGAACGTCGCGGTTGGTTATGGAATTCGAATATGGGAATGCAGCTCGCGCTGCGTCGTCCTAGAGGGTCACAACACCGCCCTCCTGAGATTTTTGGTGTTTTGGAATTCGATTCGAATACGATTTCTATCCATTTATCTCTATAAATACCAACCCAAACGATCAGTTATCATCATCAATCATCATTATCATCTATTGGAGCTAGAGGATTCGTTTGGAAGCTTAGAGATCAAGGAGAAGAGTTAGAGTCGGAGTTGGTTTCATATTCGGTCACGAAGACGATTTTCGACTTTTCCTAGTTTGTTTCTTATTCATTTATTCCAGATTTTCAGTAATGTTTACTTCTATTTTATTTGCTTCTTTAGACTTAATAATGAGTAGCTAAACTTAATTACGCTTGTTTGGTTAGGAGACTTTTGCTATGGTTTGATTTATGTTACTTTAATTACTTTCTTGATGTTGCATGTTTAATCGTTGATCCGTATTTTTTAATATTGCTTTGGTTTTTATACTCTTTGGTTAATTGAATGTCTAGGTATTCGAGAGGAATCTAGAACTAGGTTAAACAATTGAAAAGAAACAATCAATCGGTGTATAATTGATTAGAACTTTAGTAATTAGATTAAAACGAGTACGCTAGTTTATAATTACAAGAGATTGGATTAGAAAACTAGATAAACTATTCGAGAGGAAGTTTAATAGATTAAATCATCTACATCGGCTTCATTCTTAAAGCTTAATTATTTAGGACTAATATTGTATTCGAGAGGAACGATATAGTTTGAAATAATTAAAGTTAACTAGGTATTCGAGAGGAACTTAGTTATATATTAGAAAAGTTAACAGAAAACATTCAACGACATTAGTTAAATCGGATCACTAGTCGACTACTAAACAAGTGGCTTTCCATCAACTGATTTTAAAACAAATTCAATTCTTCGATCAACGTTTTCACGTTATAATTAATATAATTTAGTTTAAGCAAAGTGACAACTCGGTTACAAACCCCCAAAACAACTAGTATTATTAATTCGAGATTTAAAGCTAAAGTAGTCCCTGCGAACGAACCTTTACTTACTTGAAGCTATATTATATACGAATAGGTCCACTGCGTATAAGTGTGTAATTAAGTGAAATAGTAGGTCGAGTTTAATAGACTAGATTTTACACATCAAGTTTTTGGCGCCGCTGCCGGGGACTGATTTTTAGTTTTTGTTTCGAATTTGTGATACGATCCTTTTGAGTATTAACATACTTGGAAGTTACTTTCAATTGTTATTACACCGGTGCGATTTATGGGTTTTCTTGTCTTTGTCTTTGTAGGTACTCAGGTAGTTGATGAAAACAAGGTCTTCGGGATTACGACTCCTAAGTCCTAGATCGAATCGAGGAGTATCAAAGAAGCGAGGCAAGAAGAAAGGAAACACATTAATTCCGACGCCACCAGGGTTTGGACCTTTCTCACCCGTGAATTTTGAAGATATCGCGTCTTCAGAAGGAGGGTGAAGCACTACAGAGTCTGAGGTTGAGGAGTTAATTTTTGAAGATAAGCCGGAACCACAGGCGGCTATGGATTCATTGGACATGCCGATGCACCAACGGGCTGCAGCCGTTGTAGTACCAGCCACCAGAGGGTTAGCTATTACCACCCCAGACTTGGGTGAGGATTTTGTTGTCAAGGGTCATCATCTCAAATTGATCCAAGACAACACTTTCGACGGACAATACCACGGCGATCCACATAAGCATGTAGCAAAATTCAACGAGCTATGCGATGTTCAAGTATGGAGAAGGAAAAGCAATAGTGTCAAGCTGAGGTTGTTCCCTTCGTCTCTCACCGGAGATGCGAAGGTTTGGTTTGAAGAACTAGAAGAAAACACAATTACAACATGGGCACAAATGCGGGAAACCTTTGTCAAAAGATTTTTCCCACCCGCCTTGGGTAGAAAATTACTACGAGACATTAAAGGATTTCGACAGGAAGATGGAGAGACGTCTACTGAGGCGTGGGCTAGATTGAAGGAAATGCTGAGGAGTTGCTATGGTCATGGTCTAGGCAAGGATAATATCATAGAGATTTTCTTTTACTGGTTAACCAAGGGGTCACAGAATGAGTTGGATTTAGCCGGAGGAGGAGACTTTATGTACAAGACCACAAATGAAGCATATAACTTGATGGAGGATAAGTTAGTTATAAGCTTATCGAGTTAGTATCGAGACGATGGTAGAGGTCGACGAGCAAGAGGACATGTTGCTCAAGTGGAAGCTAACAATGATACGTCTATTATTCTGAAAGAGATCAAGACAATGGAAGACAAACTTGATAGAAGAATGACTTATCTGGAGAAAGAGGTACATATGATCAAGCATGGGTGTGAGAATTGTGGAGGACCGCATTATGCGAGTGAGTGTCGAGTGGAGGATGCCAATTACGCAAATTATGGCTATCCTACTCGGGGAGCAACTTGGCAAAATCGCGGGGGTAATAACAAACGTGGTGAAAATCGAGATGATGGCTGGCAAAGAAACAACACGAGATCGCCACCAAGACCAAGATATGATCCACCGAAGAACGAAGAAGATGATCAAAGCGTGAAAGATTTTCTAAAGACGTTTATTCACACTCAGATTGCAAAGAATGATGCAGTTACTAATCAATTAAAGGTTTTAAATGATCACATCGAGCAAGGGCAGCGAAATCAACAGGCAGCAATGCAGGACTTGGAGAGGAGGTTCGATAGGATGAATGATCGGTTTTCGAGCAGGCCACCGGGCCAGTTACCGATCAACACGCAACAAAATCTACCACCACAAAATCAAGGAAACAGTTCAAATAATCAAGGGTCGAAGTATCAGCCTCCTAACATGAGAGAAGAGAATGTAAACGCAATTACAACACGCTCGGGATATGCTTATGGAGGGAATCGAGAAGGAAACGAAGGAAACGAGGATTTTTCGGAGAAACTGTCAGATAGGGCGCCGCACACATCCACAGAACGACGCCCTACCTCTGAAACCTTGCCCACTGCGTCGTTCCCAGCTACCAGAACGATTCCCCCCCTCTGCTGAACCATTTTCTGACGATTTCGAGAGCGAGGATGAAGAGGACGAGGCACCACAGGTTCAACCCAAGGCCAAAACACCTGAACCAGTGAAGGAAGTGTCAATCAAAGCTTATGAACCACATATCCCATTTCCTCAACGTTTGAGGAAGGCACACATGAATTAGCAGTACGGTAAATTTTGCGACATGATTAAATCTGTTAATATTAATGTTCCTCTTGTTGATCTAATTGCATGGATGTCGAATTGCGCGAAGTTCATCAAAGAGCTTGTCGCGGAAAAAGGGAAGTCATCGGAGGCGCAATCACTTTTCTGAACGCCGAATGTTCAGCTGTGGTAAAGAACACAACACCACCGAAATTGGATGATCCAGGGAGTTTTCTTATTAAGTGTAATTTCAGTGATACCTATAGTTGTAGTGCATTGGACGAATTAGGAGCTAGTATAAATTTGATGCCAGAATCATTATATGCTAAACTTGCTTCAGGAGATTTAAAACCTACTAGAATGAGTATCCGTTTAGCCGACCGATCATTTCAATACCCAATAGTAATTGCCGAAAATATGCTAGTAAACGTAGGAAAATTCACTTTCCTGTTGACTTTGTAATTCTAGATATGGAGGAGGATTGTACTGTACCGATTATCTTAGGTCGACCGTTCTTACATACTGCGGTTGCTATAATTCATGTGAAAGATAGGCAAATTCATTGGGGGTTGGGAAGGAAAGAATGATAATTAAGTTAGATAAACCAAAGAAACATTCATACTCTACCGATGAGACTTGTTTTCGCATTGATGTTATTGATGATATGTCTGACCTAGATGTGCAGGAAATGCTTGAAGCGGAATTTGCGGCTGAGGATGAGAAAGAGATAATGGCAAGTGAGGAAACCAACGATGAATTGCCATTTGATGAGGATTTTGATGTTATATTGCAAAAGGAACTTGAAGCGTTTGAATAGACTTGTTCGAGCATGACATTTGAAAAATCCGACCCGGATTTCGATTTATTAGAGATTGAATATTTGATAAATAATCCGGGTGCAACGTTATTTAAAGGAAGAAATCCATTTGAGGAATAGCTCGAAGACTCTGACTCGATTTTAGAGAAGGAGCTAGCGGAATTCGAGAAGTGTAATCCACACATGAAGCATGAGACATCTGATCCGGATTTTGTTTTACTTGAACTTGAATATTTAATAAATAATCCAGGAGCATCTTTATTGTTGGAAGAAAACTGTCACGATATCTCTCACGACCCTTTTAATTTATTTTCTTTAAGTTGTCGAGAAAAGGAAAATATTTTGCAGGAATTTGAGGATATCGGAAATGAAAAGTCCTGGAGCGAGTTTAAGACGAAGGAATTTAATGTGAGCAAATGTGATGACGTGTGCGAGTTCATAAAACGTAGAGATGACGGATTACTAATTTCCGAGGATCGAGAGGGCCACGATGATTGGGTGAAGCGAAGGAAGATGCTCGATGTTGGAAAGGAAGCATTTATTTTTGGTGACCATGACAGATTTGAGTCGAGTGGACGAGTCGTGGGATATGGAAATCACGTGGGAAAGAAAGGCGAGAGAAATCTCGACCTTTACTTAAAGGCATAAGTTGAAGCATTTCGAGTCAAGCTAACGACTCGATCGGAAAAAAAATTAGCGCTTATCGGGAGGCAACCCGAGTTTTTACTGTCTTCCTTTTTCTTTTACTTTATTTTTCTTTTTAGATTTTATTTTTGAAATTTCCCTTAGGTTTTGAGTAATTAACACATTGGGGGCAATGTGTTACTTAAGTTTGGGGGGGGTCATCGGGAAATTTCTTAGTTATACTTTCGACCCTTAGCTTAGTTTCCATCGTGTTAGGTTTGGGTTATTTTGTACATTTTTGAGTCAGAAATCAAAAAAAAAAAAAAAAAAAAAAAATCGAAAAATTGAAAAATAAATAAATATATATAACGTGTCTAGTCGGTAATTACCTTAAACTTTAAGCATAACCGAGCGCATTTGATACCCTACTCGATTAAATAGTGAGAAATTTGAGCCTTTGAAAGCATTCAATTTTAATGCTACTTTTTCGATTCTTTGAGTGTGCCGATGGTTGATGACTTTAGAACTTGACATTGTTATACATTTCGAGACCACATATGAGCATTGCATTAGGGTAACTTAGTGTAATTTGGTACAATGATAGGGGCAATTAGGATTAACCATTTGTTAGCCAATTTTCGTTTCTTTTATTATTTTTGTATAGTTTATCACATTGATGTACTATTTTCCGCCCAACCCTTGTAACACTCATTTTTAGTGTTAGAAACTCTAGTAAACAACTTTGCGCCTAAACCTTTTCGTTTCTTTAACACTACTATATATTTTGGACACTCGGTTTATTTCCGTTTCATTTTCAGATTAGATCCGAACTTAATTATGATTGCTATTGTGTATGAAGTGAAGTTTAGAAGTTATTAAGGCATGAAAAAAAGTTATATTATTATTGCCTTTGTATTATTTCTGTATTTGGAATAAAAAAAAATATAGAAAAGTAGCCTTTTGAGCATGTGATCTTACCAAAAGAAATATATTATTGTAGACATGTACTAGGCTGGAAAAAAAAAAGTGAGTGGAGAAAAAAGAAAAAAAATCGAAAAAACAGAAAAGCGAAAAAAAATTAGTTGTATAATTTAAAAGAGTTAGTGTATATTGAGTTTTGTACAATATTTGAAGTTGAAGAAGAAAGTTAAGCAATTCGGTTCGTTAAAGAGTTTATGAGTTCGGATTTAATCTAGGTTTTTGTATATATTTTATTTTTACCCTTTTACACTCCATTATATATTATTCACATGCCTATACCTGTATATTACAACCCGAATAAAAGTCCCCGTTTAGTTGTACCTAGAATCTAGTGGTGGAGATTTGATTCTTTATCAAGCCTATGATAGAATATTCACCATGACTGAGCAGTTGAGCGATTCTACAGAACACGTTACACACCTTTTAGATTAGTTTGAGAGATTGTGTGATTTACTTCCAATAAATTTCGTGAGGTGTTTGTTATGTAATTTAATTTGGCTTTGATAATTTTTTTTGAAAACAGTTTTTGCTTGAGGGCAAGCAAAAGGTTAAGTTTGGGGGGATTTGATATCGCATATTTATACGTTTATTTTTGTGCGATATTTGGTCATTTTTCATAGTAAACATGATGTATATGATAGGTTTTTGCATTTAATCTTGTGGAAAAGTTGTTTTTGTCTATTTTATAGGTTTATATGATTGGGAAGTGGAAATGGTGGAAGAAATGAGCTTAAAGACGAAAAATAGTGAAATCTAACGAAGAGAACGTCGCATTACTAGCAAGGAACGTCGCGGTTGGTTATGGAATTTGAATATGGGAATGCAGCTCGCGCTGCGTCGTCCTAGAGGGTCACAACGACGCCCTCCTGGGATTTTTGGTGTTTTGGAATTCGACTCGAATACGATTTCTATCTAATTTATCTCTATAAATACCAACCCAAACGATCAGTTATCATCATCAATCATCATTATCATCTACTGGAACTAGAGGATTCGTTTGGAAGCTTGGAGAACAAGGAGAAGAGTTAGAGTCGGAGTTGGTTTCTATTCGGTCACGAAGACGATTTTCGACTTTTCCTAGTTTGTTTCTTATTCTTTTATTCCAGATTTTCAGTAATGTTTACTTCTATTTTATTTGCTTCTTTAGACTTAATAATGAGTAGCTAAACTTAATTACGCTTGTTTGGTTAGGAGACTTATGCTATGGTTTGAGTTATGTTACTTGAATGACTTTCTTGATGTTTCATGTTTAATCGTTGATCCGTATTTTTTAATATTGCTTTGGTTTTTATACTCTTTTGGTTAATTGAATGTCTAGGTATTCGAGAGGAATCTAGAACTAGGTTAAACAATTGAAAAGAAACAATCAATCGGTCTATAATTGATTAGAACTTTAGTAATTAGATTAAAACGAGTACGCTAGTTTATAATTACAAGAGATTGGATTAGAAAACTAGATAAACTATTCGAGAGGAAGTTTAATAGATTAAATCATCTACATCGGCTTAATTCTTAAAGCTTAATTATTTAGGACTAATATTGTATTCGAGAGGAACGATATAGTTTGAAATAATTAAAGTTAACTAGGTATTCGAGAAGAACTTAGTTATATATTAGAAAAGTTAACAGAAAATATTCAACGACATTAGTTAAATCGGATCATTAGTCGACTACTAAACAAGTGGCTTTCCATCAACTGATTTTAAAACAAATTCAATTCTTCGATCAACATTTTCACGTTATAATTAGTATAATTTAGTTTAAGCAAAGTGACAACTCGGTTACAAACCCCCAAAACAACTAGTATTATTAATTCGAGATTTAAAGCTAAATTAGTCCCTGCGAACGAACATTTACTTACTTAAAGCTATATTATATACGAATAGGTCCACTGCCTATAAGTGTGTAATTAAGTGAAATAGTAGGTCGAGTTTAATAGACTAGATTTTACACATCAATGTTTGACCCCCTATTTGATATTTATTAGAACATTGAATTAGCGACGGAGTTGTGGGATTCTTTAGAATCAAAATACATGGCTGAGGACGCTTCAAGTAAGAAGTTCCTTGTTAGTAATTGCAATAATTACAAGATGGTCGATGCAAGGCCGGTCATGGAGCAATACAACGAACTCCTACAATATGAAAATGGATGAATCCATTTCTGTATCAAGCATAATTAATAAGTTTCCTCCGACATGGAAAGAATTCAAACATACCCTGAAACATTAGAAGGAATAGTTGTCACTTGTACAACTTGGTAGCCATTTGAGTATAGAGGAATCTCTAAGGGCGCGGGAAAGTAAAGGAAAAGGGAAAGTTGGTGGACCATCGGTTAACATGGTTGAAGATGGCAAGACCAACAGGAACAAAAATTACACGAAAAACAATAACAAAGGAAAGCAAAGGAGTTTCAATGGAAAGTCAAATGATGGTTCCAACAAGAAGCCAAAAGAGGCATGTTGGAAATGTGGAAAAACTGGTCACTTAACGTGATTATCGTGTTAAAGTTCAAATGAAAAACAACGAGGCTAGCACAAGTGGTACTGGAAGCAAAGGGTCTAAGGATCCTGCCCAAAACCAAGGTTAGAATTTTATACATAATTGGGACAATTTTGTCCAACATTATATTTCTTTAATTTCTGAGGCATATTATGTGCAGGATGATGCTATTGGATGGTGGATTGATTCCGGAGCCACAACACAAGTTTGCAAGGATCTTTGTTGGTTTAAGACACTTAAGCTTGTGGATGATGGATTTTCTCTCTACATGGGCAATGATCATCATGCTCCTATTCTTGGACACGAAATTGTGGATTTGGAATTTATCTCTGAAAAATGTATAACTTTGTTAAATGTATTGTATGTACATAAGATTGTAAGAACTTATTGTCTGGTCCTCTGCTTAATAATAGTGGCTACAAACAAGTTATTGAATCCGATAAGTTTATCTTATCAAAGTGTGTTGTATTCGTTGGATGTGGATATTATAACAATGGAATGTTTATGTTGAATTTGAATAAAATTCCAAGTGATTCTAGTTCTGTTTTTATGACTTCTAATGTTGTTAATTCATCTTTATGGCATGCTCGTTTAGGACACGTTCATTATAAAAGATTGCATGATATGTCTATAGATAGTTTAATACCTATATTTGATATAAAAAAAAAATACGGAAAAATGTAAGACATGTATGTTAACAAAAATCACTAGATCGACAACCTTTTAAAAGTATCACTAGAAGTTCGATAATACTTGAATTAATACATAGTGATTTATATGACTTTCATACTACCCCCTCTTTAGGAAATAATAAATATGTCATTAATTTTATAGATGATGTCTCTAGGTTTTGTAATGTATACTTACTTCATGCTAAAGATGAAGGCGTAGACCAATTTAAGATCTTTAAAACTAAAGTAGAATTGCAACAATATACTTACGCACCGATAGAGGTAGTGAATATTATGATCCTACTTATTTCCAATCCGTAGGTATAATACATCAAAGTACGGCGCCTTATACACCACAACAAAATGGTGTGGCTGAAAGAAAGAATAGATCTCTTAAGGAAATGGTTAATTCCATGCTATCCTATTCTGGTCTAAGTGAAGGGTTATGGGGGGAAGCCATGTTAACGGCCCGCTGTCTTTTGAATAGAGTTCCTATCAAAAGGAACAAAATTACCCCATATGAACTATGGTACAAGAAAAGACCAAACTTGTCTTATTTGCGAGTTTGGGGTTGTAGGGCAGTCATAAGACTACCCGAACCTAAAAGGAACACTTTGGGCGAAAAAGGTGTTGATTGCATCTTTATTGGATATGCTGAGCCTTCCAAAGCATATAGGTTAAATGTTATTTAACCTAATGATTCTGTATCAGTGAACACTGTAATAGAATCAAGAGATGTAATCTTTCATGAGACTCGTTTCACATCAATACCTAGACCAAAGGACATGGTACCTAGTACAAGAGAAACTTGAAATGAAAATCACTTAGATGGAGTTCAAACTCAACCACTTAAGAGTTCTAGAGCGAGAAAAGCTAAATCATATGGTAGTGACTTCCAAATATATTTGGTTGAAGGTTCTAGAGATGAATCTGGATTTCAATATCCTTATTGTTTCAGTATAGAAGAAGATCGTAGAACATATGATGAAGCAATGAGATCTCGAGATGCTTCTTTCTGGAAAGAAGTAGTTCATGAGGAAATGAGTTCAATATTGGAGAATAATACATTTATCTTAACAGATAAGCCACCGGAATTCAATCCTTTGGGTTGCAAATGGCACTTCAAAAAGAAGATAAAAGTCGATGGGACAATTGACAAGTTTAAAGCTCGATTGGTTATCCAAGGCTTTAGACAGAAGGAAGGGATCTATTATTTCGATACATATGCTCTCGTCGCTCGTATCTCTACTATTAGATTGTTGATTGCCTTAGTTTCTACTCACAATCTAGTGATCCATCAAATGGGTGTCAAAACAACCTTTTTAAATGGTGATTTAGAAGAAGAGGTATATATGAAGCAACCAGAAGGATTTGTTATGCCATGACATGAAGATAAGGTGTGTAAATTAATCAAATCATTGTATGGGCTTAAACAAGCACCGAAGCAGTGGCATCAAAAGTTTGATGAGGTCGTCTTGTCTAATGGTTTTAATGTAAACCAATCCGACAAGTGCGTTTATAGTAAATTTGATACGACTGGTAAAGGTGTTATTATTTGCATACGTTTATGACATGTTAATTTTTGGTACTAATGAAAGATATGGGAGAAGCCGATGTAATTCTAGGTATAAAAATCAAGAGAGAGAACAAGGGGATTGCAATTACTCTATCACATTGCGTTGAGAAAATTCTCAAGAAATTTAATCTATATAATTGTTCTCCAGTGAGTACTCCCATGGATCCACTTTTGAAACTAGTTCCTAATACTGGTGAAGCTGTTTCCCAGCTTGAGTACTCAAAAGCTATTAGCTGCCTAATGTATGTAATGACAAGTACTCGACCTGACATTGCTTATGCAGTTGGAAGGTTAAGTAGGTTTACTAGTATTCCTAGTTCTCAACATTGGGAAGCAATATGGAGGATATTCAAGTATCTAAAAGGTACTATAAATTATGGTTTATCCTGCATTGGATTTCCTTCGGTCATAGAGGGTTATTCGAATGCAAGATGGATAAATCATGCTGAAGATCATTCTTCAACAACGGGCTGTGTATTTTTTGCTTGGTGGAGGTTCCATATGTTTGGACTCAAAGAAGCAAACTTGTATTACCAACTCAACAATGGAATCTGAATTTGTTGCGTTAGTTGTAGTTGGCAACGAAGCAGAATGGCTAAGGAATTTGATATATGAGATGTCGTTGTGTCCAAAACCGATATCTCCTATATCTATCCATTGTGATAGTGCTGCTACTTTGGCTAAGGCATATAGCCAAATATATAATGGCAAGTATAGACACTTAGGTGGTAGACATAGCATGGTTCGTGAGCTTATCACGAATGAAGTGATATTCGTAGACTTTGTTAGATCACAAAAAAATCTAGCTGAACACTTGACGAAGGGGTTAGCAAGGGACTTAGTAGCTAAGTTGGCTATAGGGTTAGGACTGAAGTCCATTTAAATTCCCTAATTGTGAGATACCCAATTCCCTCCAAATACAATGTTAGGAGCAGAATTCAATGTGGAAAGCTTACAATTAGTATTTGGAGCACGTTATTATATATCTTCCCGAGGTACGTGTTCAGTCCTGCAAGTATGTTAGGTTGAAGTTTAGCTTCTTAATGATTCTTTTGAAAAATTGCATATGCAGGAGCAAGACTAAAAGAATCACCTATGTGAGTATGAAGTGTTGCCGTTTCAAGAAGTATAGACTTAGCTTTGATATGCTCGCAGAAGGATAGGGACACACGACTGCTAGTAGTGTCAAGTCTATAACATTAGAGTTATGTAATAACTTATGTGTATATTATCTTCAAGTGTTCAAAAAAAGTTGAAAGAGTTAAATCCTTTGATAGTGTTAGTAGGTGATGACTTATATTTATAGCCTATCAATCCTAAACATTTGGGTTAAGCCCACTAAAATGTGACAAAAGGACTAGAACCGACACCAGAAGCCCGCGACCAGGAAAAAGGGCCCGGCACCTGGCCCCGTGTCCGGGAACCAGGCCGTGTCCCGGCAAATGTCCGGGAGCCAAGGCCGTGTCCCGGCAAAGTGTCCGGGAACCAAGCCCGTGTCCCGGCTAGTGTCCGGGAGACAAGCCCGTGTCCCGGCAAGTGTCCCGGGAACCAGCTCGTGTCCCGGCAAAGTGTCCGGGAGCCGTATCCCGGCGAAGTGTCCGAAGCCAAGCCCGTGTCCCGGCAAAGTGTCCGGGAACCAAGCCCGTGTCCCGGCTAGTGTCCGGGAGACAAGCCCGTGTCCCGGCAAGTGTCCCGGGAACCAAGCCCGTGTCCCGGCAATGTCCCGGGAGCCGAACCCTGTCCCGGCAAAGTGTCCGGGAGCCAAGCCGTATCCCGGCGAAGTGTCCGGAGCCAAGCCCGTGTCCCGGCAAAGTGTCCGGGAACCAAGCCCGTGTCCCGGCTAGTGTCCGGGAGACAAGCCCGTGTCCCGGCAAGTGTCCCGGGAACCAAGCCCGTGTCCCGGCAATGTCCCGGGAGCCGAACCCTGTCCCGGCAATGTCCCGGGAGCCGAACCCGTGTCCCGGCAGATGTCCGGGAGCCAAGCCCGTGTCCCGGCAGTGTCCGGGAACTTGGCCCCGTGTCCCGGCAATGTCCGGGAACCTAGTCTCGTGTCCCGGCGGTGTCCGGGAGCCAAGCCTCGTATCCCGGCTGTGTCCCGGCACTTAGCGCCCCTGTGTCTGGAGACCTGCCGATCAGTCCGACACTCATGGCCTAGCATGTATAAAGATTTGTGTAGACCAACACTGATGCTTTGGAGTTCGTCTCACAGTACCATACTCCTGACATCCTACCAGTCAGACACTCAAGCCTAATCCTTGAGTGTAACCGTCAGAGCATTAATAAGGTCATATTAATAACATAGACGTTAATGGCCATTGGAATCCTATTGATGAGCCATAAATGGTCATCATTGCCATACGTTGTTAATACCTGGAAGTGTTGGGTATAAATACTTAACACTTCAGGTTTTGGCCACAACTTCATCATCTTCCTCACATACTCACTGACCGGAATACTTAACCATATTCCGTCAAGCCCTTCCGATCAATCTCTTGTCCACCTTAGACTCGCCAAGAGTCTGTTAGGTTTGCACTGCTTGAGCAGGAGGCCAAGAGAGTGATCAATCTAACCCAAGTTACTGAGCCTGTCAATCCTTGCTCAAACATTGGCGCCATCCGTAGGACACGTTTTAGCAACGGTGTTTTACCTTCATTTCCAGATTTTCACAAAATTTTTTCTTTAATTCACTTCTTCTTTCATCATGGAAGACATGAACTCTTCACCAATAATTTCCTCAGCCCAGAAGTAACTACCACAATACCACCGCCAATGACTACTGTAACCCCTTCCCCAGTGACTGTTGTGACCACATCCCAAGCTGAAGGGAGTACCACCCTGATACCAACGACTGTTTCGTCACCTCGTAGCATTTGTTTCATTGCCTATTCCATCCAGTCCATTCATACCAGACATGGAGACAGACATGACGTTTGAAAGAGGTCCTATGGGGAGGACAGGCAGGCACGGATTTTCCGCCTTGGAGGATTGGACACTAGGGGATTCAGGTCCTGCCCGCCTGTATCGATCAACAACCACTGGACCTTTGTATTCTACAAGGGTGTCCGGAGCTAGTGCATCTGCCATACCAACCCCAAACGTCCCAAGTTTTCAGATCCCCATGTCTCGTACCTCAACACTGCACGAAGAAGCCGCTGAAGCCTCTAGACAGGCTGTCCCAGAACTTCCTGGCTTTGAAGCCCCTAGGCAGTCTGCCTCAGCGGGATCCCAACCCGGCACTCAAGGAACATTTCAGAATATCCAAGGAGCAGCATCGGTCCCGGCACCAACCTCATCTAATCACCTCCTGGCTCAACTATTGGCATCCCTGCAGCCAGCACCACCACAGGTAATTCCCCAACAATCCGAAACAGATGTCCTGTTGACACAGTTGGCGGATCGCCTGAAGCAGAACGCGCCGACACCGGTGCCACCTCAAAATCCCAATTCAGAGTTATTACGACTGTTGCAGCAACTAGCAGAAGGAGGAATGACAAGAGAAGCTATTATGCCTGTATCAATAGTAAGTTCGAAATTTTGTGACTGGGTGTCCAGATATCCGATGCCAGACAAGCAGAAGGTCCCCTCCATTGTAGGCACTTATGACGGCACAAGGGATCCAGACGACCATATGGCCTTGTTTGAGCAGGCCATCATGACAGAAAAATGGGTAGACCCTGTAGCCTGTAAAATGTTTCCAGGAACATTGCAAGGGTTCGCCAGAGATTGGTTTGCTGGCCTTCCAGAAAGGAGCATTAGAGACTTTGCGGATCTAAAGGCAAAATTTGTCTACCAATTCTTTCAGCAAAAGAAACAACGCAGGACACATCTGGAGGCCCACCTAATCCGGCAGAAGGAAGGGGAAGCTTTGCGAGACTTCATCCTGCGGTACACACAGGAATGCCAGAAGATCCCAGGTTTGCCAGAAAGCCAACAAATTTCAGGTTTCACCTTTTCCCTATTGCCTGGTCAGTTGCAGGAAAAACTTGCAAAAAGGACTCCCGCCACCTTCAAGGAAGCGACAGATAGAGCCTATGACTTTTTAAGATCAAGGGAAACTGTCTCTTTGGCAAGAGGGGTGACTGGAAAGAAAGACAAGCTTTGGAACGGGGGGTCAGCGTCAGGTAGACAGGACCAACAGAGGGAAGATAGGAGAAATGACAGACGGGATAACAGCGGCAACAGAAGGTTCAGCCCTTATGACAAAACTTCATCCGAGCCATTTCTCAACAAGACCCCGAAAGAGATCCTGCAGACGGAGCGTGTAGGCTCTACTTTTAAACCTCCACCACAAATGGCACACAGGTCCGGTACAAAAAACATGAACAGGTACTGTGAATTTCACGAGGACCATGGACATGACACCAATGCCTGTCGGGAATTGAAAGGAGAGATAAGAAGGGCGCTGGACGAAGGGAAGTTGGAACATCTAGTGCCAGCTGCCAGAAAACAAACCAACAAGACCCCAACCCAGAAAACGTATGCCTGGCAAAAGAAGGGGGAGGATACTGAACGACCAGGACCGCCAGAAGGTCACATCTTCATGATTGAAGATTAGATATACATAAACTAAACCTAGCTCAAGGTCTGATAAACTTTTATTCTATATTTTCTTGTTTTGTCGAAATTTAATCTTTATTTCTGTCAAGGACATGGATACCATGCCTTATAATAAAACGTTTGGTCTGATATTATCCCAATTATGCACTGCATTATCTTTCTACTTTTTTGAACATTGTTCAAACATCACAAGCATAAGGCCAAATAAGACACTCATGTCTAAGCCAAAACATGCAAACACGTCTTTTCATCTACTTGAGAAAAGATAAGCACTTCCCATAGGGAAGCGACATACCTCGCGAGTAATACAAATAAACGGTTAACCAAATAATATATCACTGATATAATACGCTTAAATAGCAAACAAGTAATAAGATAAATATCCAACGGATAAACATTTATTATTAAAAAGAAATCACTCATAGAGTCAAACAAAATATCCAAAACATAAAGCTTATCAAGCTGATATTCATAACAGAAAAGGAAAATGTTCCAACATATAAAAAAGAACAAAAACTACACTGGTGGCATAGACACCGGTGGTGTAACAATAGCAATAAGATCCTCAATAGAAATGTTCAAGTCTTGGACAATGCGCTCCAGAATAGGAAAATTTTTCTTTTCAAACAAAGCATTAGCAGCTCGCATCTGACTTTCTACCAAAGGATCAAGAAAGGGTAGCACTGCATCCCCAGCAACGGATCGCAACTTGGTCCCTACAATGTGTTTGCCAAATGCATGAGCAGCCCGATTAACTTCCAACATCAAATTCATCACATCAGGATGATCAAGTAATAGCTTGAACAACTCAGGAAACACAGCAAGAAGGTCTTTTCTACCCTGGACGGCCGCATCAAGTTGCTGGCGCTGAGACTCAACTGCCTGTCTCTCAACCTCTAAAGACTTGGTCACTGTCGCCAACTCCTTATCCTTTGCAGCCAGGATATCTTCATACTCCTGCGTCTTCCTTACCAATCCATCCCTCTCTTTCTCTAAGTCGGACATCTTGGCAGAAAGATCACTAATCTCCTTGTCCCGGCTGGAAACAATCTCACGTTCGGCCTCAAGATCTTTCCTAACCACAGCCAAACTTTCCACCTCTTTCTTCAGATCCGAATAATTAACTTTCAAATTTTCATGATCTTCACATATACGCTGCCTAGCAAGTATATGTCCCATAAAGCCATGAAAAAGGCTCATATCAGCATCATCCAACAATTCAGAAGTTCCTTGCAGCTTTGACTGCATAACAAGTTGAGGAGGGACAACATTGTCCATGAAATCCCTAACAGATCCAGCAGTCTGCCCATTGTCACCCACACAAAATGACCAGGCAGGCACAAAACGTTGACCAGATGGCGTGCCAACAAATGCAGCAGGCTGAACAGTATTGCCACAAGCAGGAAGAGCCATGATAGTAGATCCATGGGGCGCCATCTGAAGGCCCCCATAACGCCTTACAAGACTTGTTCCAAGAGGTGGAGAAGCAGGGAACAACACTTTTTTCGATTTGGGTGTAGGAAGCTCATAATCCTCAACACTTATGGATGACCTCTTTCCTAACACAGATGGACCATCAAAGCATGGCTCCCGACCATCGTCAGATCCAATATCCTCCAACTCAACTGCATAAAAGAAAGACAAGTTAGTTACTACACACAGCGAAAAATATTCATAATTCATAAGTACCTTGTCTCTGACGAGAAGAATCCTGCTCTTCAAGCATGTAACCATTGGGATCAAAATCATCACCTACACAAACAAAAAACATCAGTTATATATAGCTATTATTCAAATAGACCAAAAAAAAAAAAGGTTTGAAATAATACCAGCAGGGGATACTACGAGATCTCCATCCTCAGTATTCTCTGGAAGCGGAGGCCTAACCTCCAGGCCCTGCCCTTCTCTTCCTGTAGGAGAAACGCCAGGGACATCAACACCAGCTGCTTTGTACATCTGGCAAGCTACGGCAGGCAAATGATCCTCTACTTCACATGCTTCATTCCCCACTAAAAAATCTAGCAACCCCATAACTGCAAGAAAGAAACGATATAAATGTTAATCAACTTCACGAAATAATAAAGACAAAAAAGGATTTTACAGAGACCCACGTTTCTTTGATGTCTTCGACACAATGACGGGAACTGTCTCCTCTTCAACATCCTTAATAATTCCAGCCATCGCCAGCACCCCTTCGGGGCATATCTTATACCTCACAGACATACGGCGGAGGCGTGCATAGGCCGCCGCCTTAGGAGCTGAAAGCTCGGGGAGTTCATTTACTCCGTTGGGTATCTTAGATGGCCAGCTAAAAAGGGCGCTTGACCAAAGCTTAATAAACGATCTATCCACGAAAATAAAGTCAAACCGCCAATTCTTAAGACTATCGGGAGGATTCTCAATTAGTTTCCATTCTTTGCTTCTCTCTCTCTGTTCTAGGCTAAACCAATCTCTAGATTTAGACAGTTTATAAAAATGCCTAAACAAATCTACAGAACAGACAATTTTCATACCCACCAACAGCATCTCAAACATTATAACCTTAGCAGCACCTACAGGATGCATTTGGGCGAATCCAATTTTGTAGTGTGTTAGCACTTTCATATAAAAGGAGCTACATGGAAGTCTAAGGTTTGAATGGGTAAGAAGGTTAGTGTATAAAGTAAGTTTTCCTGAAGGAGGATCAGTGGCACACTGGCCTGTGGTAGGCGCTACAGGATTGAAGGAACTAAGGCATGGAAACCTAGTTATTAAATCCGCTAACTTATCATCATCAATGCCACTACTGCATTTCCTAACCTCTTTCTCTTTTCGGGAAGCCATTTCAGCTTTTTATAGCAAACTGCTACAATTCAAATAAGATAAATATAAGACTCAGGTTGCGAGGATGGAAAAAACAAAATAACTTACCCGCAAAAACCGACGCTTCTGGTTGGAACTCACCTGAACAAAAAAAGAGAGACCCGGTTACAAAAAAAAAAAAAAAAAAAAAAAACGGGGCGGCGGCACAAAACTGCCGGCTATATGCCGGCTAACAAACCGAAGGCGCCGGCACAAAACTGCCGGCTATATGCCGGCTGATAAACCAAAGGCGCCGGCACACAAGGGCCGGCTATATGCCGGCTGTCCAAAGCCAAGTCGCCGGCACACAAGGGCCGGCTATATGCCGGCTGTCCAAAGCCAAGGCGCCGGCACAAAAGGCCGGCTATATGCCGGCTGTCAAAGCCAAGTCGCCGGCACAAAAGTGCCGGCTATATGCCGGCTAACAAAACCACTAGGTCGCCGGCACAAAACTGCCGGCTATATGCCGGCTAAACAATTTAAACAAGTCGCCGGCACCACAGGCCGGGCCTTCATGCCGGCTGCCGGCTAACTAAAAAAAAAAAAAAAAAAAAAAAAAAAAAGAAAAGAGAAAACTTACCAAAAAGCAGAGAGAAGAGTTAGGCTTCAAACCTAATTTTTAAAACCTAACTGGGGGCATGATAGTGTTAGTAGGTGATGGAGCGTTATATTTATAGCCTATGCCAATCCTACATTTGGTTAAGCCCACTAAAACAAACTGTGACAAAAGGACTAGAACCGGACCACCAGAAGCCCGCGCCCAGGGAAAAGGGCCGGCACCTGGCCCCACGTGTCCGGGAACCAGGCCGTGTCCCGGCGAAGTGTCCGGGAGCCAAGCCGTGTCCCGGCAAAGGTGTCCGGGAAGCCAAGCGTTGTCCCGGCAATGTCCGGGAGCCAAGCCGTGTCCCGGCAAAGTGTCCGGGAGCAAGCCGTACCGGCAGTGTCCGGGAGCCAAGCCCGTGTCCGGCAAGTGTCCGGGAGCCAAGCCCGTGTCCCGGCAAGTGTCGGGAGCCAAGCCCGTTCCCGCAAATGTCCGGAAGCCAAGCCGTGTCCGCAAGGTCCGGGAGCCAAGCCGTCCCGGCAATGTCGGGAGCCAACCTTCCCGGCAAGTGTCCGGAGCCAAGCCCGTGTCCCGGCGGTCCGAAGCCCTGTGTCCCGGCAGTGTCCGGGAGACCAAGCCCGTGTCCCGGCAGTGTCCGGGAACCAAGCCCGTGTCCCGGCATGTCCCGGGAACCGAACCCTGTCCCGGCAAAGTGTCCGGGAGCCAAGCCGTATCCCGGCAAGTGTCCGGAGCCTGCCCGTGTCCCGGCAGTGTCCGGGAACCAAGCCCGTGTCCCGGCAGTGTCCGGGAGACAAGCCCGTGTCCCGGCAAGTGTCCCGGAACCAAGCCCGTGTCCGGCAATGTCCGGGAGCCGAACCCGGTGGCAATGTCCCGGGAGGAACCCGTGTCCGGCAGATGTCCGGGACCAAGCCCGTGTCCGGCAGTGTCCGGGAACTTGGCCCCGTGTCCCGGCAATGTCCGGAACCTAG